>NC_069402.1:68965965-68995965 GCF_026875155.1 Cherax quadricarinatus | reverse complement strand
CTGCAGTGCCGGCTCTACGAGGCACTGTGATAGGAGGGCCGCGTGAGTGCTACGTATGGACCGGGGTGAGGTAGAGTGCCTTGTGCTACTGGGTGCGCCTCCGACGCGCTACTGGTGGTGCCACACATCCTGGCCCTGCTAGGCATCAGTGCCAGCCGCGCCGGGGACATGCGTCGCTCCGCCATCACCCCCAGCTGGACCGGCGTCACCCCCAACTGGACCAGCGTCACCCCCAACTGGATAGGCGTCACCCCTAACTGGACCGGCGTCACCCCAGCTAGACCGACGTCACCCCAGCTAGACCGACGTCATCCCAACTTGATCGGCATCACCCACAATTGGACCGGCGTCACCCGAACTGCACCAGCATTATTCATCTTGGCCCGTTTTATCACCCAGTTGGTCCACCATTATTAGTATTGTTATTATTATTATTATTATTATTATTATTATTATTATTATTATTATTATTATTATTATTATTATTATTATTATTATTATTATTATTATTATATGTATAAAACGCCAAATATTGATAAACCATTCAGTGCTTCACTGGGGGAAATCTAACTACCGTAAATAACTGAGGACGCAAAAAATACTTACCATACCTTTTAGTTGTGAAGGAAGTCAGTTACAGCACTGTTAAGGACGGTCAGTTAACCTTGAAGTGCCTTTAACTGTGATGAGTTACGTACAAAAAGCGTATTTTTGTGATAGGTTGTGTACAGGATGCCTGGGTGTGGGTGGGTGTGTACCACGCACCGGACAGCCCCTACATTATACACAGCATCTTCGTGTAGCTTCGGCTGGAGAATCATTTGGGATGGGAAAAATGTGTATAATATACCTACCCTTAACTGTCTGGATCAATGTTGCAAAGGTAACAAGTTGTTGATCTACTACACGAGTGTACAGTCTTGTGGCTTCGAGTGTCGTTGCTCCTCAGTAGTGTTGGAGGCAGACAGAGGTTGATCAGTGGGACTTTAATGGGGACAAAGTTACGCTCTACCTAAAGCCCTAATAGAGCAAAATGTTGTCTCGTTTAGAGCTTACTCTGCAGAGTGTGTTGTGTTTTTTCACTGGAGTTCCTCGAAGCAGATTTATGTGTCACAAGGTACATTATGGCAAAAACGCTTGAAGTGTGTGTTGAAGACGAGATGTTTACTCCGTAGTGTGACCCTCAACACTACTGTGTGCTGGGTAGGTATAAGGTTTGTCAGGAAACAGGACAAGTGTTTCCTGACGAGGGTCTCAGTAACATGATGACCCACAGCTGAAGTTTTTGGTTAGCTGATCGAGGCCTTCCACTGGCTTACCTCTCTACCCCTTTAAAAATCATAACCATTAGAAGTTACAGCTACATAACTAATTATTGACTTATATATATATATATATATATATATATATATATATATATATATATATATATATATATATATATAATATATATATATATATATATATATATATATATATATATATATATGTCGTGCCGAATATGTAAAACTGGTCAATTAGCAAGAACTCATTTAAAATTAAGTCCTTTCTAAAATTTTCTCTTATACGTTTAAAGATAATTTTTTTCATTAATATTAATGTAAAAATTTTTAAATTTGCACCAAAAGAATCTTAGAAAACTTACCTAACCTTATTATAACAAGTGCAATTTATTTTAGCCTAACCCAACTAAATATATTTTAGATTTGTTTACAATAATTTAATACTAAACAAACTCAGTGAAATATATTTTTTTTCGTTAGGTTCAGAATGATTTTGGCGAAATCATTGCATACACAAATTTTCGCTTGTCCTATATGGCAAGATGAGCGTTGCTATTTAAGCCAAGATCGCAAGTTCTGCCTATTCGGCACGACATATAAATATATATATATATATATATATATATAATATATATATATATATATATATATATATATATATATATATAATATATATATGTATATATGTATATATATATATATATATATATATATATATATATATATAATAGGTGGACTGGTAAACCAGTGGCAAGCTTTTAAACTGAGCAGTTCTGAGCGTGGTACTGAGCCTTCAAGCATGACAAGCCATGACATGTGTGTGGGAATGAGAAGTACTCACGCTGTGCTGACAACCCTTCGTTCTTGACATAGAAGGGACCCATCCTGTAGATGATCTCGTGGACGATGATAGCGAAGGAATACACGTCGGCCTTCTGCGTGCCTTCCTCAGGAGGGTTGGCATTCCGAAGTATTTCCGGGGCGGTCCACAATTTCCCTGCGTAGACACAGAATTGAGTTACTTTTTTCCAATTTCTTTGCCACCCATTTCAGTGGATCATCATATTTACAGAGAAAATTTTCATTACATAATTGATTATATAATAATTATTTAGTTGATAATTCCGCCGCCAACGGGAAAAAATTATTCAACGCAAATCTTTTATTAATTTACAGGTTTAACATGTTTTTTTAACAAAGTTAAACTACTGGCCTGTGACCGTAAGTATTGACCCAGCAGTGATATTACGGTCATAGATATTACTAAACTGACAAGGAAGCTTTAAATCCTTGACGAATTTAAATCCGTAAAGGATTTAAATCCATAAAAGATTTAAAGCTCCCTTGTGATAAAGAAATCGGTCAAAATTAACTCCGAGGTAAGAATATTATATTCAGCCAATTTTATGGCCAAGTATTGAGTTTTCCACAATAAAGAGAGTATTATTTTATTCTTCCCTTACTACTGTTATCCACGTTTCTCTTCTCTCAGCTCAAAGATCATAGATTATTTTTTCACTAGTTTGAAACCACGAGATTTAATTATTATCTCTAAGATGGTTTAAAAATTTGATATCTTCGAACGTGAAGTTTTCCCTTGTTCAAATATAATCTGTCGGCTATAAATACCGGGATAAAACTTGCGTTTAATATAAACTTAAGGAAAGAATATGTAAAATAAACTCTTGCAAAACTTGTATCGAATCCAGCTCTACCAGTCATTCTCTCGTATTTATTTATGTCTTTCTATATTCCTCTTTATTCTTCTCACCTTTATCCACCTCGTAGGCAGAGTTCAAATATATATCAATATCTCTCTGTATCCTTCCTTTCTCACTCATTTATCCACAACTCTCTGTCATCCTTGTGGCTCCTACTCACGTTTCCAGTAGACGTAATCTTCTTGCGAGTAGACTCTCTCTCTGAGGTTGTGGAGTCCGAAGTCAGTCAACTTGAGGACGAAGCGAGAGTCTACCACACAGTTGCTGGACTTGAGATTGCCGTGAGTTCTCAGCTCGCTCGAGTGCAGGAAAGCCATTCCCTGAACAAGAGTGGTATAGTTAAGTGTGGCTGAGGATCCTACCTGACTGTACAACAGTGGTATAATTTAGTGTGGCTGAGGATTCTATCTGACCGAACAACAGTGGTACACTTTAGTGTGGCTGAGGATCATATCTGACCGAACAACAGTGGTACAGTTTAGTGTGACTGAAGATCCTACCTGACCGAACAACAGTGGTACACTTTAGTGTGGCTGAGGATCCAATATGACCGAACAACAGTGGTACAGTTTAGTGTGGCTGAGGATTCTACCTGACCGAACAACAGTGGTACAGTTTAGTGTGGCTGAAGATCCTACCTGACCGAACAACAGTGGTACACTTTAGTGTGGCTGAGGATCCAATATGACCGAACAACAGTGGTACAGTTTAGTGTGGCTGAGGATTCTACCTGACCGAACAACAGTGGTACACTTTAGTGTGGCTGAGGATCCTACCTGACTGTACACGGGTCATCAAGGCCGCAGCATCACCTGTGTACTAACATCAACGATACGTTGCTAACGATACAGTTCACAGCATCACTTACGATAGTATTGCCATAAAATTTTGCGGTTAACGGTATAAAGTACACTGCAGTGCATTACCATAGTTGCAGTTGTTGTATTCAGTACATACATGGTACACAACTAGGAGTTTTTGATAGTACACACACACACACACACACACACACACACACACACACACACACACACACACACACACACACACACACACGACGCACCTTAACAATGTCATGCATAAGTGACATCTTAAACATGGAGTCGAGTTTCACATCTTCGTTTTCCAGCAGGTCCTGGAGGGAACCCTTAGGGCAGTACTCAGTGAAGACGGCGCAGTAGGGCTTGTTGTCGACACACACCCCGATGAACCTGACCAAGTGCTCGTACTGGAGGTCCTTCATCTGCTCCAGCAATCCGACAGCATCCGCGAACGTCAACACGGATTCGGATGCGTCCGGATGCCCATACATCGTGGGTTATGGAGGCGGGGAAGGATCGAAGAATAAATTTTTAATTAACTAAACAATGACGAGGTTAAAATAGTTTTTTCTTAGTGATACCTTTCTAGCATCGACACTAGCTGATTAATTAGACAATGTTCCACATATATACTGAGAGGGTGGAAGTGTGTGTGTGTGTGTGTGTGTGTGTGTGTACTCACCTAGTTCTCACCTAGTTGAGATTGCAGGGGTCGAGTCCAAGCTCCTGGCCCCGCCTCTTCACTGATCGCCACTAGGTCACTCTCCCTGAACCGTGAGCTTTATCATACCTCTGCTTAAAGCTATGTATGGATCCTGACTCCACTACATCGCTTCCCAAACTATTCCACTTACTAACTACTCTGTGGCTGAAGAAATACTTCCTAACATCCCTGTGATTCATCTGAGTCTTCAACTTCCAACTGTGTCCCCTTGTTACTGTGTCCAATCTCTGGAACATCCTGTCTTTGTCCACCTTGTCAATTCCTCTTCGTATTTTGTATATCGTTATGATGTCCCGCCTATCTCTCCTGTGTATATAACAAAAAGGCACAATACCGTGACTGGAACGATACACAAATAACCCGCACATAAAAGAGAGAAGCTTACGACGACGTTTCGGTCCGACTTGGACCATTGACAAAGTCACAGTGTGACTTTGTCAATGGTCCAAGTCGGACCGAAACGTCGTCGTAAGCTTCTCTCTTTTATGTGCGGGTTATTTGTGTATCTCTCCTGTGTGTGTGTGTGTGCGTGTGTGTGTGTGTGTGTGTGTGTGTGTGTGTGTGTGTGTGTGTGTGTGTGTGTGTGTGGAGGGATACTCACTCGCTTGAGTTGTATAAGCATGGGTCTGGCCAGGTCCACACGGTCTTTGTGAATCTTCTTAATAGCCACAGTCACACCCTGTGGAAGATAGTGGTTACACCTGTGTGAATTGTGACCCTGCACACACTACCGTGACCCCACACACACTACCGTGACCCCACACACACTACCGTGACACCGCACATACTACCGTGACACCACACACACTACCGTGATCCCACACACACTACCGTGACCCCACACACACTACCGTGACCCCACACACACTACCGTGACACGCACATACTACCGTGACACCACACACACTACCGTGATCCCACACACACTACCGTGACCCCACACACACTACCGTGACCCCACACACACTACCGTGACCCCACACACACTACCGTGACACCGCACATACTACCGTGACCCCACACACACTACCGTGACCCCACACACACTACCGTGACCCCACACACACTAACCCTGACCCCACACACACTACCGTGACCCCACACACACTACCGTGACCCCACACACACTACCGTGACACCACACACACTACCGTGATCCCACACACACTACCGTGACACCACACATACTACCGTGACACCACACACACTACCGTGACCCCACACATACTACCGTGACCCACACACACTACCGTGACCCCACACACACTACCGTGACCCCACACACACTACCGTGACCCCACACACACTACCGTGACCCCACACACACACACCGTGACCCTGCACACACTACCGTGACCCCACACACACTACCGTGACCCCACACACACTACCGTGACCCCACACACACTACCGTGACCCCACACACACTACCGTGACACCGCACATACTACCGTGACACCACACACACTACCGTGACCCCACACATACTACCGTGACCCCACACACACTACCGTGATCCCACACACACTACCGTGACACCACACATACTACCGTGACACCACACACACTACCGTGACCCCACACACACTACCGTGACACCACACACACTACCGTGACCCAACACACACTACCGTGACCCCACACACACTACCGTGACCCCACACACACTACCGTGACCCCACACACACTACCGTGACCCCACACACACTACCGTGACCCCACACACACTACCGTGACCCTGCACACACTACCGTGACCCCACACACACTACCGTGACCCCACACACACTACCGTGACCCCACACACACTACCGTGACCCCACACACACTACCGTGACACCGCACATACTACCGTGACACCACACACACTACCGTGACCCCACACATACTACCGTGACCCCACACACACTACCGTGATCCCACACACACTACCGTGACACCACACATACTACCGTGACACCACACACACTACCGTGACCCCACACATACTACCGTGACCCCACACACACTACCGTGATCCCACACACACTACCGTGACCCTGCACACACTACCGTGACCCTGCACACACTACCGTGACCCTGCACACACTAACGTGACCCCACACACACTACCGTGACACCACACACACTACCGTGACCCCACACACACTACCGTGACCCCACACACACTACCGTGACCCCACACATACTACCGTGACCCCACACACACTACCGTGATCCCACACACACTACCGTGACACCACACACACTACCGTGACCCCACACACACTACCGTGACCCCAACACACACTACCGTGACACCACACACACTACCGTGACCACACATACACTACCGTGACACCACACACACTACGGTGACCACACACACACTACCGTGACTCAGGATATGAGGATATGAGGTTCTGAAGCTTCGTTATTAACCAGGATGTGAGGTTCTGAAGCTTCGTTATTAATCAGGATAAGAGGTTCTGAAGCTTCATTATTAATCAGGATATGAGGTTCTGAAGCTTCGTTATTAATCAGGATGTGAGGTTCTGAAGCTTCGTTATTAATGAAGGATATGAGGTTCTGAAGCTTCGTTATTAACCAGGATGTGAGGTTCTGAAGCTTCGTTATTAATCAGGATGTGAGGTTCTGAAGCTTCGTTATTAATCAGGATGTGAGGTTCCGAAGCTTCGATATTAATCAAGATATGAGATTCTGAAGCTTCGTTATTAATCAGGATATGATGTTCTGAAGCTTCGTTATTAACCAGGATGTGAGGTTCTGAAGCTTCGTTATTAATCAGGATATGAGGTTCTGAAGCTTCGTTATTAACCAGGATGTGAGGTTCTGAAGCTTCGTTATTAATCAGGATACGAGGTTCTGAAGCTTCGTTATTAATCAGGATGTGAGGTTCTGAAGCTTCGTTATTAATCAGGATGTGAGATTCTGAAGCTTCGTTATTAATCAGGATGTGAGGTTCTGAAGCTTCGTTATTAATCAGGATGTGAGGTTCTGAAGCTTCGTTATTAATCAGGATGTGAGGTTCTGAAGCTTCGTTATTAATCAGGATGTGAGGTTCTGAAGCTTAGATATTAATCAGGATGTGAGGTTCTGAAGCTTCGTTATTAATCAGGATATGAGGTTCTGAAGCTTCGTTATTAATCAGGATATGAGGTTCTGAAGCTTCGTTATTAATCAGGATATGAGGTTCTGAAGCTTCGTTATTAATCAGGATGTGAGGTTCTGAAGCTTCGTTATTAATCAGGATATGAGGTTCTGAAGCTTCGTTATTAATCAGGATATGAGGTTCTGAAGCTTCGGTATTAATCAGGGTATGAGGTTCTGAAGCTTCGTTATTAATCAGGATGTGAGGTTGTGAAGCTTCGTTATTAATCAGGATGTGAGGTTCTGAAGCTTCGTTATTAATAAGGATGTGAGGTTCTGAAGCTTCGTTATTAATCAGGATGTGAGGTTTTGAAGCTTCGTTATTAATCAGGATGTGAGGTTCTGAAGCTTCGTTATTAATCAGGATATGAGATTCTGAAGCTTCGTTATTAATCAGGATATGAGGTTCTGAAGCTTCGTTATTAATCAGGATGTGAGGTTCTGAAGCTTCGTTATTAATCAGGATATGAGGTTCTGAAGCTTCGTTATTAATCAGGATATGAGGTTCTGAAGCTTCGTTATTAATCAGGATATGAGGTTTTGAAGCTTCGTTATTAATCAGGATGTGAGGTTCTGAAGCTTCGTTATTAATCAGGATGTGAGGTTCTGAAGCTTCGTTATTAATCAGGATGTGAGGTTCAGAAGCTTCGTTATTAATCAGGATATGAGGTTCTGAAGCTTCGTTATTAATCAGGATATGAGGTTCTGAAGCTTCGTTATTAATCAGGATGTGAGGTTCTGAAGCTTCGTTATTAATGAAGGATATGAGGTTCTGAAGCTTCGTTATTAACCAGGATGTGAGGTTCTGAAGCTTCGTTATTAATCAGGATATGAGGTTCTGAAGCTTCGTTATTAATCAGGATGTGAGGTTCTGAAGCTTCGTTATTAATCAGGATGTGAGGTTCTGAAGCTTCGTTATTAATCAGGATATGAGGTTCTGAAGCTTCGTTATTAATCAGGATGTGTGGATCTGAAGCTTCGTTATTAATCAGGATATGAGGTTCTGAAGCTTCGTTATTAACCAGGATGTGAGGTTCTGAAGCTTCGTTATTAATCACGATATGAGGTTCTGAAGCTTCGTTATTAATCAGGATGTGAGGTTCTGAAGCTTCGTTATTAATCAGGATGTGAGGTTCTGAAGCTTCGTTATTAATCAGGATGTGAGGTTCTGAAGCTTCGTTATTAATCAGGATGTGAGGTTCTGAAGCTTCGTTATTAATCAGGATGTGAGGTTCTGAAGCTTCGTTATTAATCAGGATGTGAGGTTCTGAAGCTTAGTTATTAATCAGGATGTGAGGTTCTGAAGCTTCGTTATTAATCAGGATATGAGGTTCTGAAGCTTCGTTATTAATCAGGATATGAGGTTCTGAAGCTTCGTTATTAATCAGGATATGAGGTTCTGAAGCTTCGTTATTAATCAGGATGTGAGGTTCTGAAGCTTCGTTATTAATTAGGATATGAGGTTCTGAAGCTTCGTTATTAATCAGGATATGAGGTTCTGAAGCTTCGTTATTAATCAGGATATGAGGTTCTGAAGCTTCGTTATTAATCAGGATGTGAGGTTGTGAAGCTTCGTTATTAATCAGGATGTGAGGTTCTGAAGCTTCGTTATTAATCAGGATGTGAGGTTCTGAAGCTTCGTTATTAATCAGGATGTGAGGTTTTGTAGCTTCGTTATTAATCAGGATGTGAGGTTCTGAAGCTTCGTTATTAATCAGGATATGAGATTCTGAAGCTTCTTTATTAATCAGGATATGAGGTTCTGAAGCTTCGTTATTAATTAGGATGTGAGGTTCTGAAGCTTCGTTATTAATCAGGATATGAGGTTCTGAAGCTTCGTTATTAATCAGGATATGAGGTTCTGAAGCTTCGTTATTAATCAGGATATGAGGTTCTGAAGTTTCGTTATTAATCAGGATGTGAGGTTCTGAAGCTTCGTTATTAATCAGGATGTGAGGTTCTGAAGCTTCGTTATTAATCAGGATGTGAGGTTCTGAAGCTTCGTTATTAATCAGGATATGAGGTTCTGAAGCTTCGTTATTAATCAGGATATGAGGTTCTGAAGCTTCGTTATTAATCAGGATGTGAGGTTCTGAAGCTTCGTTATTAATCAGGATGTGAGGTTCTGAAGCTTCGTTATTAATCAGGATGTGAGGTTCTGAAGCTTCGTTATTAATCAGGATATGAGGTTCTGAAGGTTCGTTATTAACCAGGATGTGAGGTTCTGAAGCTTCGTTATTAATCAGGATGTGAGGTTCTGAAACTTCGTTATTAATCAGGATATGAGGTTCTGAAGCTTCGTTATTAATCAGGATGTGAGGTTCTGAAGCTTCGTTATTAATCAGGATATGAGGTTCTGAAGCATCGTTATTAACCAGGATGTGAGGTTCTGAAGCTTCGTTATTAATCAGGATTTGAGGTTCTGAAGCTTCGTTATTAATCAGGATGTGAGGTTCCGAAGCTTCGATATTAATCAATATGTGAGGTTCTGAAGCTTCGTTATTAATCAGGATATGAGGTTCTGAAGCTTTGTTATTAATCAGGATGTGAGGTTCTGAAGCTTCGTTATTAATCAGGATATGAGGTTCTGAAGCTTCGTTATTAATCAGGATGTGAGGTTCTGAAGCTTCGTTATTAATCAGGATGTGAGGTTCTGAAGCTTCGTTATTAATCAGGATATGAGGTTCTGAAGCTTCGTTATTAATCAGGATATGAGGTTCTGAAGCTTCGTTATTAATCAGGATATGAGGTTCTGAAGCTTCGTTATTAACCAGGATGTGAGGTTCTGAAGCTTCGTTATTAATCAGGATGTGAGGTTCTGAAGCTTCGTTATTATCAGGATGTGAGGTTCTGAAGCTTCGTTATTAATCAGGATGTGAGGTTCTGAAGCTTCGTTATTAATCAGGATATGAGGTTCTGAAGCTTCGTTATTAATCAGGATATGAGGTTCTGAAGCTTCGTTATTAATCAGGATGTGAGGTTCTGAAGCTTCGTTATTAATCAGGATGTGAGGTTCTGAAGCTTCGATATTAATCAGGATGTGAGGTTCTGAAGCTTCGTTATTAATCAGGATGTGAGGTTCTGAAGCTTCGTTATTAATCAGGATGTGAGGTTCTGAAGCTTCGTTATTAATCAGGATGTGAGGTTCTGAAGCTTCGTTATTAATCAGGATATGAGGTTCTGAAGCTTCGTTATTAATCAGGATGTGAGGTTCTGAAGCTTCGTTATTAATCAGGATGTGAGGTTCTGAAGCTTCGTTATTAATCAGGATGTGAGGTTCTGAAGCTTCGTTATTAATCAGGATGCGAGGTTCTGAAGCTTCGTTATTAATCAGGATGTGAGGTTCTGAAGCTTCGTTATTAATCAGGATGCGAGGTTCTGAAGCTTCGTTATTAATCAGGATATGAGGTTTGAAGCTTCGTTATTAATCAGGATGTGAGGTTCTGAAGCTTCGTTATTAATCAGGATGCGAGGTTCTGAAGCTTCGTTATTAAACAGGATGTGAGGTTCTGAAGCTTCGTTATTAATCAGGATGCGAGGTTCTGAAGCTTCGTTATTAATCAGGATGTGAGGTTCTGAAGCTTCGTTATTAATCAGGATGTGAGTTCTGAAGCTTCGTTATTAATCAGGATGCGAGGTTCTGAAGCTTCGTTATTAATCAGGATGTGAGGTTCTGAAGCTTCGTTATTAATCAGGATGCGAGGTTCTGAAGCTTCGTTATTAATCAGGATATGAGGTTCTGAAGCTTCGTTATTAATCAGGATGTGAGGTTCTGAAGCTTCGTTATTAATCAGATGCGAGGTTCTGAAGCTTCGTTATTAATCAGGATGTGAGGTTCTGAAGCTTCGTTATTAATCAGGATGCGAGGTTCTGAAGCTTCGTTATTAATCAGGATGTGAGGTTCTGAAGCTTCGTTATTAATCAGGATATGAGGTTCTGAAGCTTCGTTATTAATCAGGATGTGAGGTTCTGAAGCTTCGTTATTAATCAGGATGTGAGGTTCTGAAGCTTCGTTATTAATCAGGATGTGAGGTTCTGAAGCTTCGTTATTAATCAGGATGTGAGGTTCTGAAGCTTCGTTATTAATCAGGATGTGAGGTTCTGAAGCTTCGTCATTAATCAGGATGTGAGGTTCTGAAGCTTCGTTATTAATCAGGATATGAGGTTCTGAAGCTTCGTTATTAATCAGGATGTGAGGTTCTGAAGCTTCGTTATTAATCAGGATGCGAGGTTCTGAAGCTTCGTTATTAATCAGGATGTGAGGTCTGAAGCTTCGTTATTAATCAGGATGTGAGGTTCTGAAGCTTCGTTATTAATCAGGATGTGAGGTTCTGAAGCTTCGTTATTAATCAGGATGCGAGGTTCTGAAGCTTCGTTATTAATCAGGATGTGAGGTTCTGAAGCTTCGTTATTAATCAGGATGCGAGGTTCTGAAGCTTCGTTATTAATCAGGATGTGAGGTTCTGAAGCTTCGTTATTAATCAGGATGTGAGGTTCTGAAGCTTCGTTATTAATCAGGATGTGAGGTTCTGAAGCTTCGTTATTAATCAGATGCGAGGTTCTGAAGCTTCGTTATTAATCAGGATGTGAGGTTCTGAAGCTTCGTTATTAATCAGGATGTGAGGTTCTGAAGCTTCGTTATTAATCAGGATGTGAGGTTCTGAAGCTTCGTTATTAATCAGGATGCGAGGTTCTGAAGCTTCGTTATTAATAAGGAAAGTGAGGTTCTGAAGCTTCGTTATTAATCAGGATGCGAGGTTCTGAAGCTTCGTTATTAATCAGGATGTGAGGTTCTGAAGCTTCGTTATTAATCAGGATGTGAGGTTCTGAAGCTTCGTTATTAATCAGGATGTGAGGTTCTGAAGCTTCGTTATTAATCAGGATGCGAGGTTCTGAAGCTTCGTTATTAATCAGGATGTGAGGTTCTGAAGCTTCGTTATTAATCAGGATGTGAGGTTCTGAAGCTTCGTTATTAATCAGGATGTGAGGTTCTGAAGCTTCGTTATTAATCAGGATGCGAGGTTCTGAAGCTTCGTTATTAATCAGGATGCGAGGTTCTGAAGCTTCGTTATTAATCAGGATGTGAGGTTCTGAAGCTTCGTTATTAATCAGGATGCGAGGTTCTGAAGCTTCGTTATTAATCAGGATGTGAGGTTCTGAAGCTTCGTTATTAATCAGGATGTGAGGTTCTGAAGCTTCGTTATTAATCAGGATGCGAGGTTCTGAAGCTTCGTTATTAATCAGGATGTGAGGTTCTGAAGCTTCGTTATTAATCAGGATGTGAGGTTCTGAAGCTTCGTTATTAATCAGGATGTGAGGTTCTGAAGCTTCGTTATTAATCAGGATGTGAGGTTCTGAAGCTTCGTTATTAATCAGGATGCGAGGTTCTGAAGCTTCGTTATTAATCAGGATGTGAGGTTCTGAAGCTTCGTTATTAATCAGGATGTGAGTTCTGAAGCTTCGTTATTAATCAGGATTTAGGTTCTGAAGCTTCGTTATTAATCAGGATGCGAGGTTCTGAAGCTTCGTTATTAAACCCGGATGTGAGGTTCTGAAGCTTCGTTTAATCAGGATGTGAGGTTCTGAAGCTTCGTTATTAATCAGGATGTGAGGTTTTGAAGCTTCGTTATTAATCAGGATGCGAGGTTCTGAAGCTTCGTTATTAATCAGGATGTGAGGTTCTGAAGCTTCGTTATTAATCAGGATGTGAGGTTCTGAAGCTTCGTTATTAATCAGGATGTGAGGTTCTGAAGCTTCGTTATTAATCAGGATGTGAGGTTCTGAAGCTTCGTTATTAATCAGGATGTGAGGTTCTGAAGCTTCGTTATTAATCAGGATGTGTGGATCTGAAGCTTCGTTATTAACCACTTTTGTAAATTATTATCATTTGTTAATATTGACTTTTACTAATAACTGTTTCTGTTAATAACTGTTTCTGTTAATAACTGTTGCTCTTAATAACTGTTGCTTGGGTTAGAAGCTGCAGTTGCTCTTAGCAGTTGTTGTTGCTGTTGTTAATAACTGTTGCTACTGTTGTTAAAAGGTGCTGTTGCTGTTGCTAGTGCTGTTAATATCTACAAGCATAAATGGAACAAAATATAAACAGTATCTACCTCTTGGTACAAACCTTTGATCTGTAAATATAATAAATGACTTAGTGATTAACTCAGAATGAAATATTCACATAATATAAATATATATATATATATATATATATATATATATATATATATATATATATATATATATATATATATATATATATATATATATATATATATATATATATATATATATATATATATATATATATATATCATATATATATGCAATAAGATCACAGTAAACAGGTGATTTCAGAATATGCAAAACAACCACTCTGAAAGAATAGAGAAATTTCAATCGCTTTCGTGACTACTCACATTATCAAGGAACTATCATAGTTCCTTGATAATGTGAGTAGTCACGAAAGCGCTTGGAATTTCTCTATTCTTTCAGAGTGGTTGTTTTGCATATATATATATATAATATATATTATATATATATATATATTATTTTATAATATATATATATATATATATTATATATATATATATATTATATATATATATATATATATATATATATATATATATATATATATATATATATATATATATATATATATATATATATATATATATATATATATAATATATATATATAATAATAATATATAATATATATATATATAAAATACTCTGATAATAATAATATATAATAATAATAATAAAATAATAATAATAATAATAATAATAATAAAATAATAAAAAAATAATAATAATTAATAATAATAATAATAATAATAAAAATAATAATAAAAATAATAATAATATAAAATAATAATTTTTAAAAAAATAATAATAAAATAATATTAATAATAATAAAATTAATAATAATAAAAAAAAATAAAAATAAAAATAATAATAATAATAATAAAATAATAAAACAATGATAAATAATAATTATTTATAATAAATTATAATAAAAAAATTATTAATAAAAAAATATAATAATAACTACAAGAATCAAAGATATTTTAAAATACCGATTGCAAAATTACTTATTATCTGTAGGTAATAATTAATGATACTTTGAAGAAATTTAATTAATTTTAAGTTAATACAGAATTCTTTTTCATTAGGTAACCAACAATAATATAAATATATTAATAATTTATATATAATAATAATATATAATAATATATTATAATATATATTAATAATATATTATAATATATATAATCTAATTAAAACTCCCCGATCCGTTGGGGCCTTATTTACTTCCGGTAGAGAATCCCTTTCGTGTAGTTCACGGAATAAAACCACGGAAGCAACATTATACAGGTTTAACCAGAAACATTAATAATCCAAACATAACAATTAATACAGGATTGAACAGAAAACTTTAAATCCAGGCCTAAACATGGAAAATTAATAAGGTTGAAAGAAAACATTAATATAGCCGGAACCCCAGGTAGGCAACATTTACATTTCGGAACAGGAGAAACATTAATACAGCTTACATCAGAGAACATAAACACAAGTCTGGAAATATGAAGGCAAATTAAACAGTCTGAACATATGAGAGCAACATTAATACAGGCTGGAAACAAGGAGAGGCAACATTAATAAGCCTGGAACACAGGAGAGGAAAACTTTAATACAGGTCCGGGAACACGGGAGAGCAACATTAACAAAAGTCGGAAACAGGAGAGCAACATTATACAGGTCTGGAACAAAGGAGAGGCAACATATACAGGCCCTGGAAACAGGAGAGGCAACATTAATACAGGTCTGGAACACAGGAGAGGCAACATTAATACAGGCCTGGAACATAGGAGAGGCAACATTAATACAGGTCTGGAACACAGGAGAGGCAACATTAATACAGGCCTATAACATAGGAGAGGCAACATTAATACAGTTCTGGAACACAGGAGAGGCAACATTAATACAGGCCTGGAACATAGGAGAGGGAACATTAATACAGGCCTGGAACATAGGAGAGCCAACATTAACACAAGTCTGGAACATAGGAGAGGCAACATTAATACAGGCCTGGAACATAGGAGAGGCAACATTAATACAGGCCTGGAACATAGGAGAGGCAACATTAATACAGGTCTGGAACACAGGAGAGGCAACATTAATACAGGTCTGGAACACAGGAGAGGCAACATTAACAAAAGTCTGGAACACAGGAGAGGCAACATTGATACAGGTCTGGAACACGGGAAAAGGGGCAACATTAATACAGGTCTGGAACACAGGAGAGGCAACATTAATACAGGCCTGGAACATAGGAGAGGCAACATTAATACAGTCTGGAACACAGGAGAGGCAACATTGATACAGGTCTGGAACAAAGGAGAGGCAACAGTAATACAGGTCTGGAATACAGGAGAGGCAACATTAATACAGGTCTGGAACACAGGAGAGGCAACATTAATACAGGCCTATAACATAGGAGAGGCAACATTAATACAGGTCTGGAACACAGGAGAGGCAACATTAATACAGGCCTGGAACATAGGAGAGGGAACATTAATACAGGCCTATAACATAGGAGAGGCAACATTAATACAGGTCTGGAACACAGGAGAGGCAACATTAACACAAGTCTGGAACACAGGAGAGGCAACATTGATACAGGTCTGGAACACAGGAAAGGCAACATTAATACAGGTCTGGAACACAGGAGAGGCAACATTAATACAGGCCTGGAACATAGGAGAGGCAACATTAACACAGGTCTGGAACACAGGAGAGGCAACATTAACACAAGTCTGGAACACAGGAGAGGCAACATTATACAGGTCTGGAACACAGGAGAGGCAACATTAATACAGGTCTGGAACATAGGAAGGGCAACATTAATAAAGGTCTGGAAACAGGAGATGGCAACATTAATACAGGTCTGGAACACAGGAGGGGAAACTTATACAGGTTGGGAAACACAGGAGGGAAACATTAAACAGGTCTGGAACACAGGAGAGGCAACATTAATACAGGTCTGGAACACAGGAGAGGCAACATTAATACAGGTCTGGAACACAGGAGAGGCAACATTAATACAGGTCTGGAAAACAGGAAGGGCAACATTAAAAAAGTCTGGAACACAGGAGAGCAACATTAAACAGGTCTGGAACACGGGAAAGGGCAACATTATTACAGGTCTGGAACAAGGAGATGCAACATTAATACAGGTCTGGGACACAGGAGAGGCAACATTAATACAGGTCTGGAACACAGGAGGGGAAACATTAACACAGGTCTGGAACACAGGAGAGGCAACATTAATACAGGTCTGGGACGCAGGCGAGGCAACATTAATACAGGTCTGGAACACAGAATGGGAAACATTAACACAGGTCTGGAACACAGGAGAGGCAACATTAATACAGGTCTGGAACACAGAATGGGAAACATTAACACAGGTCTGGAACACAGGAGAGGCAACATTAATACAGGTCTGGAACACAGGAGAGGCAACATTAATACAGGTCTGGAACACAGGAGAGGCAACATTAATACAGGTCTGGAACACAGGAGAGGCAACATTAATACAGGTCTGGAACACAGGAGGGGAAACATTAACACAGGTCTGGAACACAGGAGAGGCAACATTAATACAGGTCTGGGACGCAGGCGAGGCAACATTAATACAGGTCTGGAACACAGGAGAGGCAACATTAATACAGGTCTGGAACACGAGAAACATAAACAGTCTGGAACCAGGGAGGCAACATTAATACAGGTCTGGAACACAGAATGGGAAACATTAACACAGGTCTAGAACACAGGAGAGGCAACATTAATACAGGCCTGGGACGCAGGCGAGGCAACATTAATACAGGTCTGGAACACAGAATGGGAAACATTAACACAGGTCTGGAACACAGGAGAGGCAACATTAATACAGGTCTGGAACACAGAATGGGAAACATTAACACAGGTCTGGAACACAGGAGAGGCAACATTAATACAGGTCTGGAACGCAGGCGAGGCAACATTTATACAGGTCTGGAACACAGAGGGAAACCCATTAACACAGGTTGGAACACAGGAGGGGCAACATTAAAAACAGGTCTGGAACACGGGAAAGAGGCAAATTAATACGGGTCTGGAACACAGGAGAGCACATTAATACAGGTCTGGGACGCAGGCGAGGCAACATTAATACAGGTCTGGAACACAGAAGGGGAAACATTAACACAGGTCTGGAACACAGGAGAGGCAACATTAATACAGGTCTGGGACGCAGGCGAGGCAACATTAATACAGGTCTGGAACACAGAATGGGAAACATTAACACAGGTCTGGAACACAAGAGAGGCAACATTAATACAGGTCTGGACCAAGGGAAACATAAAAAGGTCTGGAACACGGGAAGGGAACATTATACAGGTCTGGAACACAGGGAGGCAACATTAACAGGTCTGGAACACAGAATGGGAAACATTAACACAGGTTGGAACACAGGAGAGGGGTGGGGGACAACATTAATACAGGTCTGGAACACAGAATGGGAAAATTTTAAAACAGTCTGGAACACAGGAGATGCAACATTAATACAGGTCTGGAACACAGGAGAGGCAACATTAATACAGGTCTGGAACACAGGAGGGAAAACATTAACACAGGTCTGGAACACAGGAGAGGCAACATTAATACAGGTCTGGGACGCAGGCGAGGCAACATTAATACAGGTCTGGAACACAGGAGAGGCAACATTAATACAGGTCTGGAACACAGGAGAGGCAACATTAATACAGGTCTGGGACGCAGGCGAGGCAAAATAATAAGGTCGGGGCCCACGAGAAATGGGAAAACATTAAACGGTCTGGAACACGGGGAGAGGCAACATTAATACAGGTCTGGAACACAGCAGGGGAAACATTAACACAGGTCTGGAACACAAGAGAGGCAACATTAATACAGGTCTGGGACGCAGGCGAGGCAACATTAATACAGGTCTGGAACACAGGAGAGGCAACATTAATACAGGTCTGGAACACAGGAGAGGCAACATTAATACAGGTCTGGAACACAGGAGAGGCAACATTAATACAGGTCTGGAACACAGGAGGGGAAACATTAATACAGGTCTGGAACACAGGAGAGGCAACATTAATACAGGTCTGGGACCCAGGCGAGGCAACATTAATACAGGTCTGGAACACAGGAGAGGCAACATTAATACAGGTCTGGAACACAGGAGAGGCAACATTAATACAGGTCTGGGAACACGAGGCAACATTAAAAGGTCTGGAGACAGGGAGCAACTTTAATACAGGTCTGGAACACGGGAGGGAACATTAACCGGGGTCTGGAACACAGGAGAGGCAACATTAAACAGTCTGGAACACAGAGAGGGAAACATTAACACGGGTCTGGAACAAAGAGAGGCAACTTTTAAACAGGTCTGGGACCAGGGAGGCAACATTAATACAGGTCTGGAAACACGGGAGAGGAAACATTAAACAGGTCTGGAAACACGGAGAGGCAAATTAAACAGGTCGGGGAACCAGGGAGGCAACATTAAACAGGCCCTGGAACACGGAGGGGCAATTAACAGGTCTGGAACACAGGAGAGGAACATTAAACGGGTTTGGGGAACACAGGCAGGGCAACATTAAACGGTCTGGAACACAGGAGAGCAACATTAAACAGGTCTGGAACACAGGAGAGCAATTAAACAGGTCTGGAACACAGGAGAGGCAACATTAACACAGGTCGGGAAACACAGGAGAGGCAACATTAAACAGGTCTGGAACACGGGAAAGAGCAACATTAACCCATCGGGAAAACACAGGAGAGCAACTTTAAACGGTCTGGAACAAGGATAGGGAAACATTAACACAGGTCTGGACACAGGAGAGGCAACATTAACACAGGTCTGGAACACAGGAGAGGCAACATTAACACAGGTCTGGAACACAGGAGAGGCAACATTAACACAGGTCTGGAACACAGGAGAGGCAACATTAACACGGTCTGGAAACAAGGAGATGCACTTAACACAGGTCTGGAACACAGGAGAGGCAAATTAACACGGTCTGGAACACAGGAAGGCAACATTAACACGGGGTCTGGAACACGGAGAGGCAAATTAACACAGGTCTGGAACACAGGAGAGGCAACATTAACACAGGTCTGGAACACTGGAGAGGCAAAATTAACACAGGTCTGGAACACAGGAGAGGCAACATTAACACAGGTCTGGAACACAGGAGAGGCAACATTAACACAGGTCTGGAACACAGGAGAGGCAACATTAACACAGGTCTGGAACACAGGAGAGGCAATATTAACACAGGTCTGGAACACAGGAGAGGCAACATTAACACAGGTCTGGAACACAGGAGAGGCAACATTAACATGAACTTCAGAAAGCTTCACACAGAGCTAAACGTCCAGCTTATTCTGCTACTCATTTCCTCCCTTTCACTGTTGTCTGCAACAAACAATCTGACATCCAAACACACACACACACACATACACATAGACACACACAGATACACATACACAGAAGTAAGATTCGAGAGAAAGGGGTAGGTTGATTGCATTTTCTTGGATTGCAGGAAGGCCTTCGACACAGTTCCTTACAAGAGGTTAGCGCAGAAACTAGAGGATCAGGTTCGTATAACAGGAAGGGTAATGCAGTGGATCAGAGAATACCTGACAGAGAAGCAAAAACTAGTCATGGTACGTGATGAGGTATCACAGTGGGCACCTGTGATGAGCGGGGTCTCACAGGGGTCAGTCCTAGTACCAGTGCTGTTTTTGGTATATGTGAATGACAAGATGGAATGGATAGACTCAGAAGTGTCCCTGTTTGCAGATGATGTGAAGTTAGTGAGAATTAAATCAGATGAGGATCAGGCAGGGCTACAAAGAGACCTGGACAGGCTGGACACTTAGTTCAGCAACTGGCTTCTCGAATTTAACCCCGCGAAATGCAAAGTCATGAAGATCGGGGAAGGGCAAAGAAGACCGCAGAGTATACGCTAGGTGGCCAAAGACTGCAAACCTCACTCAAGGAGAAAGATCTTGCGGTGAGTATAACACCGAGCACGTCTTCGGAAGCACACAGCAACCAGATAACGCTCCCGCATAGGGGGCCCCCGGGAAAACCGGAGATTACTTTCCGATCCCCTTAGTAAGGAATCTTTCAAAAACACTTTTACCCCCCTGTACGCCCGGGGGCCCATACTGAGTGTGCAGCACCATTTTGGAAACCCCAAATTACCGGGGCAAGCACGTCCCAAATTTAAAGAGAAAGTAAAAGGGTTTGGGGACAAGGTTATTTCCAAGCTAAGGGAATATCCTACGAAAAAAAGGGTTTAAAGGGGAAATCGGCCAAAAAACGCCCACTGGGGGACAGGAGGGTTTGAGACATGAAAAACCAATCAAAATACTGCGGTGAATAGAAAAGGGTGGACAGAGACGGGAAATTCCGAGATGGGACACAAAAAAAAGGGGTTAAACCCCGGAAAATTTGAAGACCCCAGATGAGCCCAAAGGGATGTTAAAAAATATTTTTTCATAAAAAGGAGTTTCGGGAAGGGGAATAGTCACAAGTACGTATGGAGGCGGGAAAACCATACATAGTTTTAAAAAGGTTTTGATTTTGCTCTTTGGGAGCAGGGAGAGAGGGGCCCTAGTAGAAATCGTGAAGAGGGGGGCCAGAAGCTAGTCTCGACACCGAAACCAAAATTAGGGGGAGTACAATTATGTGAGTACACACACACACACACACACACACACACAAACCCACACACACAAAAACCCAAAACACACACTTTCCCCAAACACATACCATACACACACCCACAACACACACCACACACACACCACCCCACACACACCCCAAAACACACCCACACACATACCCCATACATATACACACAAAACACACGCACACACACACACACACACACAAACACCCACACACACAAAACCACACACACACCATACACACCACATAGGCACAGAAAATAAAAACGGGGACATCACGAGCATCGACACCGCGAGGGCACCTTTAAAGCGCCCCGCCCAGGGACGTCACCAGAACGCCCGGGCCCAGGGACGTCACCCGGGAGACTTACATTCCCTTTGATCTTGCCAAAGGAAAATCTTGGAGCCACACTTGCCTTTTTAGTTTTTCTCCCCCAAACCCCACGCCTCCCAGGACCTCTCCACGTCAGGGGGCCAAAGTCGGCCCCCAGCTTGTAGTGTCTGGGGGGAGAAACGAAAACCTCATCCAAACATCGTAACCTCAGCCCAAAACCCATCAAAACCTATCCAAAAAACCGTAACCTCACCCCAAACATCGTAACTTTTTCCAAAAACCATCTAACTTCAGCCCAAAACATCGTAACCTAAAGCCCCCAAACATCGAAACCTTCCCGTCCAAACATCGAACCTAAAGCCCCAAACATCGAAAAATTTCGCCCAAAAAACATCGTAACCTCAGTCCAAACATCGAAACCCCTAAACCCAAAAAGGGAAAACCTCAGCCCCAAAAACCCGAAACCCTTCAGTCCATAATACAATAAAATAATATATTTTTTATTTATCACACTGGCCATTCCCCCAAAGGGCAGGGTCCCCAAAAAAGGGAAAAAACTTTCACCATCTTTTCCCACTCCATCACTGCCCTTGCCAGAAGGGTGCTTTTCACTACAGGGTTTTTAAAAAACAACATTAAAAAACCCCTCCTTCAGATGCCCCCCACGTACTTCCCCTCTCCCAGAACTCAAGTCCGGCCTTTCCCGGGTTTCCCGAAACCCTTTATAAAAAGTTTCTTTTTCTCCAAATCCCAAAACACGTCAAGTATTTAAAAAACCCTTTGTTTTCCATTCCCCCCTAAACAAACACGCTCACGCATCCTGGGTGGAAGCCAACCCCTCGCACACAAAACCTCCTTTAAAACCCCCCCCCTCCAACCTTTTTCCCAGGGCCCAACCCCCCCCCCCTTCCCTTTCCCCTACCGAAATGATACACTCTTTAAGTCCCTTCTGTTTTTCCCCATTCTCCTAACAGTCCGAACCAAACCCCCTCAACAACCCCTTTCCCAAGCCCTCTGGACAACAGTTTTTTGGGAATCCCGCACCTCCCCAACTTCCAAACAAAGAATTCCCCTGCATTTATATTCACACCCACATTCCCTCCCGACATGACATCTCCACCCGCCTCCCCCCTTCCCTCGCTGCAACATTCAACACCCCCTGCTTCACACCCATATAAGAGCGTTGGGGAAAAAATACTCTCATTCATTCCCCTTTTGGCCCCCAAGAAAAAAGTTCCCTTTTCCCCCCCAACTTAAATTTCAAACCCCTCACCTTTTTTTCCCCCAATTCCATGATTTACCTCATCTTTCATAAACCCATCCCGACCCCTTTCCCTCCCAAATATCTGAAAACGTTTACCTCCTCCATACTCCCCCCCAATCGATATCCCAAACTTTCAAACACCTAACTTTTGTTAACCCATTAAAACCTTTTTTTTTTTCCTGTTTTTCCCTTTTAAATTTTTTTCTTTTGCAAAACCCCACCAAATTCATCCCCCCAATCCGCAACCCTTTTCTTCAAAATCCCCCAAGACACAGGGTCATCACCCAAAAGCAACTGTGACAACTCCCACTTTTGTGTGAATTTTTTATCTTTTTTAAATCCAGCCCTTGCCAGCCCCCCGCATTTACTTCCCCTACAACCCCATCTATAAAAATATTAAACCCCCACGGTGACATCACACCTCCTTTTTTTAAGGGCCCCTTTTAAATTTGGGGAAAAAAATTTTCCCCCTTTTTTTCCCACCAAAATCTAACTTGAGGCCCTCACACCCCGTAAAAAAATTTTTTCATGCTTTCTAACCTACCTCCTACACCATAAACTTGCAACATCGCCACATTAAACCCCCCCCACCACCCTGTCATACGCCTTTTCCAAATCCAAAATGCCAAAAAGACCTTTTTAAAAGCCTTATCAAAAATACTTTTCACTTATAGTTTCATTTTAAACACCGGTCCACACACCCCCTACCTTTTCCTAAACCTCCTTTTCATCTGCTATCCATTCTCCGCTTATCTTAATTCTTTAAATTTTATAACTCTACCAAACTTTACCAGTATACTCAACAACTTACCCCCAAAATTTTTTTGCACTCTCTTTTACCCCCTTTGCCTTTATAAAAAGGGGCCTGGGGGCCCTGGTGGTTAACGCTCTCGTTTACAGGTAAGGGCCTGGGTTCGATTCCCACCAAGTAGAAACTTGGAGGGTTTTTCTTTCCACCTGTTGTCTATGTTCCCCTCATGAAAGGGGTACCTGGGTTTAGCCCGACGGGTGTGGGTCGCATCCGGGGACACTGACCTAAAACCTGGTCACAGCCCGGCCGGGGGGGGCGTTGCCCCCGGGAACTCACTCCAGGTAAACTCCCAGTAGCCCCTTTTCCCAATCCCTGGGTACCTTACCCCCTTCCATACATTTATTAAAATAATTGCACCAACCACCCAAAACTAATCCCCAACCGTTTTTAAATTTTTCTATCTTTATCCCACAACCCCGGCTCCCTTTACCCCTTTCATTTTCCTACCCCTCACGAATTCCCCCCACTCAAAACTGG
Source organism: Cherax quadricarinatus (assembly GCF_026875155.1). Lineage (NCBI taxonomy): Eukaryota > Metazoa > Arthropoda > Malacostraca > Decapoda > Parastacidae > Cherax > Cherax quadricarinatus. Next base: position 68,971,600 of record NC_069402.1, on the reverse strand, counting down.
CCTTTTTCCTCACTCCTACAAGAGTTATTCCTCCTTGCTCTATACCGAAATCACAGTTTCCCCTATTTTCATCAACATTTAACTTTCCTAAAAATATCCCCCATCTTCCCAATACCTCAACCTCCATTTAATAATCTCCCTCCTTTTTTTAAACTGACAATCCTTTTTCTCTAAGCTTTTTTAACTTTTTAAATCTCACTTCCAAAACTTTTTCTATTTTCAAAAAAATTTGTTGATAACATCTCACCCACCCTCTTTTTGTTCTCTTTTTACATTTTCACCCCCCTTTTAAACCCCCTCTTTTTTTCTCCATATACTCCCCTCCTTGCTCACTTTTTACTTTTAAAAACTTTCAAAATCAAACTTTTTCCCCTTACTACCTCTTTAATCATCATTCCCCAATCGCTCCTCTTCCCCCGCACCCACTTTCCTTAACCACAAACTTCGCGACACCTAACACAAAATTTTTTTAAAAATACCCCATACCCTTCGACCCCCTTTCCTATCCTCAATTTCCCTCTATCCCCAAACGTTTTTTATCTTACCCTAACTGCCCCCTTTCCCCTTTTTGTTTATAAACCTTCACCTCTCTCTTCCCTGATGCTTTTATTTTCCTTGTATCCCATCACCTTTTTTCTCCAGTGTAGCTACAACTAGAAAGGGCTGAATATCTGTGGCCCCTCTTAAACATGTACACCTGAATCAAAATCAAAAAGTCTTTTATCACAATACATAATCCAACAAACACTGCATTTCGCCCTACATCATATCTTGTATACTTATTTATCCTCTTTTTTCTTAAAATATTATTACCTTAACTAAACCCCTTCTAACAAAGTTAAATCAAAGGGCTCCCTTTAAACATTTACCCCGGCACCCCAAACTTACCTCCCCAAAACCCTTCTAAAATTTTTCCCTACTTTAGCTTCGGGCCCCTACTAGAAACTTCTCATTTGGGTTCAAAGGCTCCTATACATTCATTTAACATCCCCCAAAATCTCTCCTCCCTCTCATTCCTCTCTTCTCCGGGTGCATCCCGTTATTTGCCCATTTCTCGCACCCCCAACCCTTTTACTTTAATCCACATAATTCTTGAATTTACAATTCATTTTCCCTTTTTCCCTCCTTCCAAAAACTGATCATTTTAACATTACTGCTACCCCTTCCTTTGTCAAACTCTCTCAATACTCCAGATTTAACCCCTTTTTATTTCCCCCCAAACTAAAACCTCCTACCCCCTCAGTTTTGTTTCGCTTGGGGGGCCGGGACATCCAATTTCTTTTTCTTTCAAACATCAGCAACACTTTTCTTGTCACCGCACACATCCACCACATTCAAGCACCCCATTTATAAATTTTTTTTCTTTTCTCTTTTTTAGTAAATTCTACGGGAAAGGGGTTACTACCCATTCCCTCCCGGCATTTTAGTCGCCCATACGACACCATGGCTTACGGGGGAAAGATAATATAAATATAATATAAAAATTATATATTATAAATAAAAAATATAAATAAAATATAAATAATAAATAAAAATATATATATATATATTATATATAAATAATATATTATATATATATAATATATATATATATTTATAAATAAATATAAATATATATATATAATATTAAATATAAAAGTAACCTGACTGATTTAACCACTGAAAATTCTTAAAACGGGATTTAAAAAAAGATTTTCTTTATAAATTCCAAAATATTAAGGAGAAATTCGTATATAGAATGAAATATTTATTGAGTTATTAAGTTCCATATATTGGTAGCAATCTTGTGCCCGTTTTCTTATATAGTGTTAAGCTTCGATAGAAAACGAACTTTATTGTATTTTGAGGGGAAGCTTCGAAAGATTTGCTATACATCCAGATGTTGATATACTTAAACATTGTTATCCTGTCTCCTCTATTCTACTTTCAAAATATACATATGTATTCATGGTATACTGAACGAATACACGTCTGTCATAGATCTACCCTCCAGGTACTTGTAATCCATAAGTTATCGACATTAATAATACTTAAAATGATGTAATAATAATTATAAGTATATAAAGATGTCTCCATGCTATCTTGTTGTGGCTGACATTATGTGAGGGACAACAACAAGAAATTTTAGTGGAATTAATGGTCTCGGAGGGTTAAGAATTGTTTTATTTATGTCTGTATTAGTATTTCTTCAATTCCAGACTATTAGCATATTTATACAAGATTGTCTTTATTCAGTAATTACAGGTGCACATCACCAAATCACCGAATGGTGAAGAATAGCCTTTTTTCGACTTGTGATGGTGAGATGTTCGCGTATTAAGGTGTGTGGTAGTGACGTGTGCTGGTGTAATCTCTAGGACATGTTTATTGGAAACGTTTAAGTCCGAAAAACACATAATCAATTAAGAGTAAATATATGACGTCATTTAGTGTCACTTCGGGATATCACCATTGACTTCACACGCATATACTTCCTCTTTGCTTCATTCAAAATTATAGACGCAGAGGTCTGGATGTTCTCAACTCTACCAACAAGGCCACTACTGAGAAATTCAAGATTCTTGATTCTACCTGGAGGAGAAGTGGTCAACAACACCAGACTTTTTCAAGAAGCGACATTTGCGCCACATGCAAATAATGGCTATAATCATAATCATAATATTTTTTAGAGGGGTGGACCGATAAGCCAATGGAAGTCCTCGGTCAGATGACCGCGAGTATCACATGACTATGACCCGTGTCAGGAAACACCTTACTCTGGCGCAGCCCACACTGGCCAAGTCTTCCACCAGAGATCTCACCAGGAAGGAAGCTCCCCATGACACACCCAACAGTGAAGCAGCAGAGTTCACCATACTTCACAGGAGGTGGAACAAGATCCATGTAGGGTAAATGGGGAGGAATCTTTCCACTTAGAAAACTGATACGACTCCAGAAATGACTGCATCTAGCAGAATCTAATGCACTAGAACAAAGCTGAACTGATCAACAGAGAATCCAACACTAACAATATAAGTCCTGAGTACACGCAGTTGTGTCCTTTCATTTATATTGTCAGTGCCACTTATCTTTGTGCCTTCAGACGTAAGTATCTCACGAATTATTACAAAGACAGAAATAAAGCATAAAGATAGAACAGTCTTTCACTAGCATATGCATGTGATTTTAAATGTAAATGATGACGCTGTTACATTTACAGCAGGAGAATTGTATTTGTAAATGACACCATTAACTGTTACTGAACGAATTTTTTTTTTTGTAAAAATGATTATGATCGTAAGCCATTAGGAAAATTGTACTTAGATGTGCATGAGACCTGTACGTGAAGACACACTTACATGTTCGTGAAGACTCACTTATGTGCATATGAAGACATAAATGTACGTATAGATACAGTCACCAGTATGTGAATATTCATTTACCTGTACGTAATAAAACACCTAAACGTACGTGAATACAGTACCTGTATATGAAGACACTGCCAACAGCCATAGCCACAACCAGCAGTGCCAGCATACCAGCCACGATGCTCCAGGGACCTGACAAGGATGAACACAGAGTTAAGGATCCTCTAGTATCCTGCGTAGTAGGACATGCTTAGTAATACTTCATACTCTTGTAGAGTAGGACTCTGAGAGCAGCAGAAAGTGTGTTAGGTCTGTGACACGGGTGGTTAGGTCTGTGACACGGGTGGTTAGGTCTGTGACACGGGTGGTTAAGTCTGTGACACGGGTGGTTAAGTCTGTGAAACGGGTGGTTAAGTCTGTGACACGGGTGGTTAAAATTGGGACCACGGGTGGTTAAGTCTGTGACAAAGGGGGGTTAGGTCTGTGACAACGGTGGGTTTGGTCTGTGACACGGGGGGTTAGGTCTGTGACACGGGTGGTTAGGTCTGGACACGGGTGGTTAGGTCTGTGACACGGTGGTTTTGGTCTGTGACACGGTGGTTAAATCTATGAAACGGGTGGTTAGGTCTGTGACACGGGTGGTTAAGTCTGTGACACGGGTGGTTAGGTCTGTGACACGGGTGGTTAGGTCTGTGACACGGGTGGTTAGGTCTGTGACACGGGTGGTTAGGTCTGTGACACGGGTGGTTAGGTCTGTGACACAGGTGGTTTTGGTCTGTGACACGGGGGGTTAGGTCTGTGACACGGGGGGTTAGGTCTGTGACACGGGTGGTTAAGTCTGTGACACGGGTGGTTAGGTCTGTGACACGGGTGGTTAGGTCTGTGACACGGGTGGTTAAGTCTATGAAACGGGTGGTTAGGTCTGTGACACGGGTGGTTAGGTCTGTGACACGGGTGGTTAGGTCTGTGACACGGGTGGTTTGGTCTGTGACAACGGTGGTTAGTCTGTGACAAAGGGTGGTTAGGTCTGTGACACGGGTGGTTAGGTCTGTGACACGGTTGGTTAAGTCTATGAAACGGGTGGTTAGGTCTGTGACACGGGTGGTTAAGTCTGTGACACGGGTGGTTAGGTCTGTGACACGGGTGGTTAGGTCTGTGACACGGGTGGTTAGGTCTGTGACACGGGTGGTTAGGTCTGTGACACGGGTGGTTAGGTCTGTGACACAGGTGGTTAGGTCTGTGACACGGGTGGTTAGGTCTGTGACACGGGTGGTTAGGTCTGTGACACGGGTGGTTAAGTCTGTGACACGGGGGGTTAAAGGGCTGTGACACGGTGGGGTTTGGTCTGTGACACGGGGGGTTAAGTCTATGAAAACGGGGGGTTAGGGCTGTGACCACGGGTGGTTAGGTCTTTGACACGGTGTGGTTAGGTCTGTGACACGGGTGGTTAGGTCTGTGACACGGGTGGTTAGGTCTGTGACACGGGTGGTTAGGTCTGTGACAAAAGGGTGGTTAGGTCTGTGACACGGATGGTTAAGGGCCCGTGACACGGTGGTTAAGGGCTGTGACACGGTGGTTAGGTCTGTGACACGGTGGTTAAGTCTTAAACGGGTGGGTTAAAATCTTGAAACGGGTGGTTAAGGGCTGTGACACGGTGGTTAAGTCTGTGACACGGGTGGTTAATCCCGTGACACGGTGGTTAAGTCTGTGACACGGGTGGTTAAGTCTGTGACACGGGTGGTTAAGTCTGTGAAACGGGTGGTTAAGTCTGTGACACGGGTGGTTAAGTCTGTGAAACGGGTGGTTAAGTCTGTGACACGGGTGGTTAAGTCTGTGACACGGGTGGTTAAGTCTGTGACACGGGTGGTTAAGTCTGTGAAACGGGTGGTTAAGTCTGTGACAAAAGGGTGGTTAAGTCTGTGACAAAGGGTGTAAGTCTGTTGACACGGGTGGTTAAGTCTGTTTAAATGGGTGGTTAAGTCTGTGACACGGGTGGTATCTAGAAAGGTGTTTTAAATCTGTGACACGGGTGGTTAAGTCTGTGACACGGGTGGTTAAGTCTGTGAAACGGGTGGTTAAGTCTGTGACACGGGTGGTTAGGTCTGACACTGGCCTAATGTTCAGCCGAGTGAACCTCACCAGGTATAGTTTCTTGGCTAGGTTTAGAAATTCGACCCATTAATGCATTAAACTGACGGATACTCACCCTACAAATCACACCCTAAACCTCGTACTCACCCTGAGCTTCAGAACAGCGTGAGTTATCAAAACCACACTCGGGCTGGTCT
>NC_069402.1:68945965-68960965 GCF_026875155.1 Cherax quadricarinatus | reverse complement strand
AAACAATCCATTACAAACACAAACACTCCATTACAAACACAAACACTCCAATATAAACACAAACACTGTATTACAAACACAAACACTGTATTACAAACACAAACACTCCATTACATACACAAACAATCCATTACAAACACAAACACTGCATTACAAACACAAACACTGCATTACAAACACAAACACTGTATTACAAACACAAACAGTCCATTACATACACAAACAATCCATTACAAACACAAACACTGCATTACAAACACAAACACTGCATTACAAACACAAACACTCCATTACAAACACAAACACTCCATTACAAACACAAACACTCCATTACAAACACAAACACTCCATTACAAACACAAACACTGCATTACATACACAAACACTGCATTACAAACACAAACACTGCATTACAAACACAAACACTCCATTACAAACACAAACACTCCATTACAAACACAAACACTCCATTACAAACACAAACACTGTATTACAAACACAAACACTCCATTACATACACAAACAATCCATTACAAACACAAACACTGCATTACAAACACAAACACTGCATTACAAACACAAACACTGTATTACAAACACAAACACTCCATTACATACACAAACAATCAATTACAAACACAAACACTGCATTACAAACACAAACAATCCATTACAAATACAAACAATCCATTACAAACACAAACACTGTATTACAAACACAAACAATCCATTACAAACACAAACAATCCATTACAAACACAAACACTGTATTACAAACACAAACACTCCATTACAAACACAAACAATCCATTACAAACACAAACACTGCATTACAAACACAAACACTGTATTACAAACACAAACACTGTATTACAAACACAAACAATCCATTACAAACACAAACACTGCATTACAAACACAAACACTGTATTACAAACACAAACACTCCATTACATACACAAACAATCCATTACAAACACAAACACTGCATTACAAACACAAACACTGCATTACAAACACAAACACTGTATTACAAACACAAACACTCCATTACATACACAAACAATCCATTACAAACACAAACACTGCATTACAAACACAAACAATCCATTACAAACACAAACAATCCATTACAAACACAAACACTGTATTACAAACACAAACACTCCATTACAAACACAAACAATCCATTACAAACACAAACACTGCATTACAAACACAAACACTGTATTACAAACACAAACACTGTATTACAAACACAAACAATCCATTACAAACACAAACACTGCATTACAAACACAAACACTGTATTACAAACAAAAACACTGTATTACAAACACAAACACTGCATTACAAACACAAACACTGCATTACAAACACAAACACTGTATTACAAACACAAACACTGTATTACAAACACAAACACTGTATTACAAACACAAACACTGTATTACAAACACAAACACTGCATTACAAACACAAACACTGCATTACAAACACAAACACTCCATTACAAACACAAACACTGTATTACAAACACAAACACTGCATTACAAACACAAACACTGCATTACAAACACAAACACTCCATTACAAACACAAACACTCCATTACAAACACAAACAATCCATTACAAACACAAACACTCCATTACAAACACTGTATTACAAACACAAACACTGTATTACAAACACAAACACTGCATTACAAACACAAACACTCTATTACAAACACAAACACTCCATTACAAACACAAACACTCCATTACAAACACAAACAATCCATTACAAACGCAAACACTGCATTACAAACACAAACACTCCATTACATACACAAACACTCCATTACATACACAAACACTCCATTACAAACACAAACACTCCATTACAAACACAAACACTGCATTACAAACACAAACACTCCATTACATACACAAACACTCCACTACATACACAAACAATCCATTACAAACACAAACAATCCATTACAAACACAAACACTCCATTACATACACAAACACTCCATTACAAACACAAACACTCCATTACAAACACAAACAATCCATTACAAACACAAACACTTCATTACATACACAAACAATCCATTACAAACACAAACAATCCATTACAAACACAAACACTGCATTACAAACACAAACACTGTATTACAAACACAAACACTCCATTACATACACAAACACTCCATTACCAACACAAACAATCCATTACAAACACAAACACTGCATTACAAACACAAACACACACAAACGTTGAACTACGAAGACAACAACGTGGAAAAATATAATCTGTCTGCAGATTACATTTGTTTTTCAGCAACGTGTAAATAACGTATAAAAATATAACTAGATTTTAAACGATGTTATTGAAAGTAAATACTTGAACATTGTAATTAATAACCTGCTGTTAAGAGTGAAGTTGTCGGTGAACAAGAGATGAACATGTGAACAGTTGTTGCTGGGGTAGTGGTGGGGAGACTTGTTGGGGGAAGTGTGGACGTCTGCGGGGAAGTGTACACGGTCTTAGCTGGGGAAGTGGTGGGGAGACAGGTGTACTTGGAGGGTGGAACAGGTGTGCTGGGGTATGGTGGGGAGTCAGTTGTCAGTGGGTAGGGAGGAGGAGACAGCCTTTCCCTCGTAAATTGATAACGCAGTCATTCCCTCACTGTTCCCCAGGATCAGCCACACCACAGCCTCCCCACTACCACACTCCCTCACCTCACCACATTCCCTCACTTGCCTTCCCCAGCAACCCTCACTCCTCCCCCAGCAACCCCACCCTCCACCAGCATCCCTCACCCTACCCCCAGCACCTCACCCTCCCCCACAACCCTCACTCCTCCCCCAGCATCCCTCACTCCTCCCCCAGCAACCCTCACTCCTCCCCCAGCAACCCTCACCCCTCCACCAGCATCCTCACTCCTCCCCCAGCAACCCTCACTCCTCCCCCAGCAACCCTCACTCCTCCCCAGCATCCCTCACTCCTCCCCAGCAACCCTCACTCCTCCCCCAGCAACCCTCACCCCTCCACCAGCATCCCTCACTCCTCCCCCAGCAACCCTCACTCCTCCCCCAGCAACCCTCACTCCCTCCCCAGCAACCCTCACTCCTCCCCCCAGCATCCCTCACTCCTCCCCCAGCATCCCTCACTCCTCCCCCAGCATCCCTCACTCCTCCCCCAGCCACCCTCACTCCTCCCCCAGCATCCCTCACTCCTCCCCCAGCAACCTCACTCCTCCCCCAGCATCCCTCACTCCTCCCCCAGCATCCCTCACTCCTCCCCCAGAATCCCTCACTCCTCCCCCAGCCACCCTCACTCCTCCCCCAGCATCCCTCACTCCTCCCCCAGCACCCTCACTCCTCCCCCAGCATCCCTCACTCCTCCCCCAGCATCCCTCACTCCTCCCCAGCATCCCTCACTCCTCCCCCAGCATCCCTCACTCCTCCCCCAAGCATCCCTCACTCCTCCCCCAGCCATCCCTCACTCCTCCCCAGCATCCCTCACTCCTCCCCCAGCATCCCTCACCTCCTCCCCAGCACCCTCACTCCTCCCCCAGCATCCCTCACTCCTCCCCCAGCATCCCTCACTCCTCCCCAGAACCCTCACTCCTCCCCCAGCCACCCTCACTCCTCCCCAGCATCCCTCACTCCTCCCCCAGCCACCCTCACTCCTCCCCCAGCATCCCTCACTCCTCCCCCAGCACCCTCACTCCTCCCCCAGCACCCTCACTCCTCCCCCAGCCCCTCACTCCTCCCCAGCATCCTCACTCCTCCCCCAGCATTCCCTCACTCCTCCCCAGCATCCCTCACTCCTCCCCAGCCACCCTCACTCCTCCCCAGCATCCCTCACTCCCCCCCAGCATCCCTCACTCCTCCCCCAGCATCCCTCACTCCTCCCCCAGCATCCCTCACCTTCCCCTAGCATCCCTCACTCCTCCCCCAGCCACCCTCACTCCTCCCCAGCATCCCTCACTCCTCCCCCAGCAACCCTCACTCCTCCCCCAGCATCCCTCACTCCTCCCCCAGCATCCCTCACTCCTCCCCCAGCATCCCTCACTCCTCCCCCAGCCACCCTCACTCCTCCCCCAGCATCCCTCACTCCTCCCCCAGCATCCCTCACTCCTCCCCCAGCATCCCTCACTCCTCCCCCAGCCACCCTCACTCCTCCCCAGCATCCCTCACTCCTCCCCCAGCACCCCTCACTCCTCCCCCAGCATCCCTCACTCCTCCCCCAGCATCCCTCACTCCTCCCCCAGCATCCCTCACTCCTCCCCCAGCATCCCTCACTCCTCCCCAGCATCCCTCACTCCTCCCCCAGCATCCCTCACTCCTCCCCCAGCATCCCTCACTCCTCCCCCAGCATCCCTCACTCCTCCCCAGCATCCCTCACTCCTCCCCCAGCCTCCCTCACTCCTCACCCCCAGCATCCCTCACTCCTCCCCAGCATCCCTCACTCCTCCCCCAGCCAACCCTCACATCCTCCCCCCCAGCCCCCTCACTCCTCCCCAGCCATCCCTCACTCCTCCCCCAGCATCCCTCACTCCACCCCCAGCAACCCTCACTCCTCCCCAGCCACTCCCCTCACCTCACTCTCCCCAGCATCCCTCACTCCACCCCAGCCCCTCACTCCTCCCCAGCATCCTCACTCCTCAGCATCCTCATCCTCCCCAGCATCCCTCACTCCTCCCCCAGCATCCCTCACTCCTCCCAGCATCCCTCACTCCTCCCCCAGCATCCCTCACTCCTCCCCCAGCATCCCTCACTCCTCCCCCAGCATCCCTCACTCCTCCCCCAGCATCCCTCACTCCTCCCCCAGCATCCCTCACTCCTCCCCCAGCATCCCTCACTCCTCCCCCAGCATCCCTCACTCCTCCCCCCAGCATCCCTCACTCCTCCCCCAGCATCCCTCACTCCTCCCCCAGCATCCCTCACTCCTCCCCCAGCATCCCTCACTCTCCCCAGCATCCCTCACTCCTCCCCAGCATCCCTCACTCCTCCCCCAGCATCCCTCACTCCTCCCCCAGCATCCCTCACTCCTCCCCCAGCATCCCATCCTCCCCCAGCATCCATTCCCCCAGCATCCCTCACTCCTCTCCCCCAGCATCCCTCACTCCTCCCCAGCATCCCTCACTCCTCCCCAGCATCCCTCACTCCTCCCCAGCATCCCTCACTCCTCCCCAGCATCCCTCACTCCTCCCCCAGCATCCCTCACTCCTCCCCAGCATCCCTCACTCCTCCCCAGCATCCCTCACTCCTCCCCCAGCATCCCTCACTCCTCCCCCAGCATCCCTCAACTCTCCCCCAGCATCCCTCACTCCTCCCCCAGCATCCCTCACTCCTCCCCCTAGCATCCCTCACTCCTCCCCCAGCATCCCTCACTCCTCCCCAGCATCCCTCACTCCTCCCCCAGCATCCCTCACTCCTCCCCAGCATCCCTCACTCCTCCCCCAGCATCCCTCACTCCTCCCCCAGCATCCTCACTCCTCCCAGCATCCCTCACTCCTCCCCCAGCATCCCTCACTCCTCCCCCAGCATCCCTCACTCCTCCCCCAGCACTCACTCCTCCCACATCCCTCACTCCTCCCCAGCATCCCTCACTCCTCCCCCAGCATCCTCACCTCCCCCAGCATCCCTCACTCCTCCCCCAGCATCCCTCACTCCTCCCCAGCATCCCTCACTCCTCCCCCAGCATCCCTCACTCCTCCCCCAGCATCCCTTACTAATCCCCCAGCATCCCTCACTCCTCCCCCAGCATCCCTCACTCCCCCCCAGCATCCCTCACTTCTCCCCCAGCATCCCTCACTCCTCCCCCAGCATCCCTCACTCCTCCCCCAGCATCCCTCACTCCTCCCCCAGCATCCCTCACTCCTCCCCAGCCACCCTCACTCCTCCCCCAGCATCCCTCACTCCTCCCCAGCATCCCTCACTCCTCCCCCAGCATCCCTCACTCCTCCCCCAGCATCCCTCACTCCTCCCCCAGCATCCCTCACTCCTCCCCCAGCATCCCTCACTCCTCCCCTAGCAACCCTCACTCCTCCCCCAGCATCCCTCACTCCTCCCCAGCATCCCTCACTCCTCCCCCAGCATCCCTCACTCCTCCCCCAGCATCCCTCACTCCTCCCCAGCATCCCTCACTCCTCCCCCAGCATCCCTCACTCCTCCCCAGCATCCCTCACTCCTCCCCCAGCATCCCTCACTCCTCCCCCAGCATCCCTCACTCCTCCCCCAGCATCCCTCACTCCTCCCCCAGCATCCCTCACTCCTCCCCAGCATCCCTCAATCCTCCCCCAGCATCCCTCACTCCTCCCCCAGCATCCCTCACTCCTCCCCCAGCATCCCTCACTCCTCCCCCAGCATCCCTCACTCCTCCCCTAGCAACCCTCACTCCTCCCCCAGCATCCCTCACTCCTCCCCCAGCATCCCTCACTCCTCCCCCAGCATCCCTCACTCCTCCCCCAGCATCCCTCACTCCTCCCCCAGCATCCCTCACTCCTCCCCCAGCATCCCTCACTCCTCCCCAGCATCCCTCACTCCTCCCACAGCATCCCTCACTCCTCCCCAGCATCCCTCACTCCTCCCCCAGCATCCCTCACTCCTCCCCAGCATCCCTCACTCCTCCCCCAGCATCCCTCACTCCTCCCCCAGCATCCCTCACTCCTCCCCTAGCAACCCTCACTCCTCCCCCAGCATCCCTCACTCCTCCCCCAGCATCCCTCACTCCTCCCCCAGCATCCCTCACTCCTCCCCCAGCATCCCTCACTCCTCCCCCAGCATCCCTCACTCCTCCCCCGCATCCCTCACTCCTCCCCAGCATCCCTCACTCCTCCCCCAGCATCCCTCACTCCTCCCCCAGCATCCCTCACTCCTCCCCCAGCATCCCTCACTCTCTCTCATCTTCATACTTTCCTTCTCCTGATACGAGAAAACATAAAGTCATTCTTTCTAAGCTATTCTTTCTCTTCTATTTCTTTCTATTTTATTCTTCTTATTCTTTCTTTCAATTCTTTTTTCTGGAACAGAAGTGTAAAGATGCTCTTCTGTTGTGTTGCATCTCCCGGACCACAACACTCTTCCTCCAGCCTCTTCTTTCTTAATAAATGAATGTACGTAAGTAAACATGTATTGGTTACACAAACAACAACAGTGCTGTTAACAAACACAAACAATAACAGTGCTGTTAGCAAACACAAACAACAACAGTGCTGTTAACAAACACAAACAATAACAGTGCTGTTAACAAACACAAGCAACAACAATGCTGTTAACAAACACAAGCAACAACAGTGCTGTTAGCAAACACAAACAACAACAGTGCTGTTAACAAACACAAACAATAACAGTGCTGTTAACAAACACAAACAACAACAGTGCTGTTAACAAACACAAACAATAACAGTGCTGTTAACAAACACAAACAACAACAGTGCTGTTAGCAAACACAAACAACAACAGTGCTGTTAACAAACACAAACAATAACAGTGCTGTTAACAAACACAAGCAACAACAGTGCTGTTAACAAACACAAACAATAACAGTGCTGTTAACAAACACAAACAACAACAGTGCTGTTAACAAACACAAACAACAACAGTGCTGTTAACAAACACAAACAACAACAGTGCTGTTAACAAACACAAACAACAACAGTGCTGTTAACAAACACAAACAATAACAGTGCTGTTAGCAAACACAAACAACAACAGTGCTGTTAACAAACACAAACAACAACAGTGCTGTTAACAAACACAAGCAACAACAGTGCTGTTAACAAACACAAGCAACAACAGTGCTGTTAACAAACACAAGCAACAACAGTGCTGTTAACAAACACAAACAACAACAGTGCTGTTAACAAACACAAACAACAACAGTGCTGTTAACAAACAGATTCTGAACTTTCTTCCAGAATTCTCAGTCAATAATTTTGAAGTTATCAGCTTGTTAATGACTAGTGAGGGATACCTGTCCCCACCACACACTACTGCTGGTTAATGACAAGTGAGGGATACCTGTCCCCACCACACACTACTGCTGGTTAATGACAAGTGAGGGATACCTGTCCCTACCACACACTACTGCTGGTTAATGACAAGTGAGGGATACCTGTCCCCACCACACACTACTGCTGGTTAATGACAAGTGAGGGATACCTGGCCCTACCACACACTACTGCTGGTTAATGACAAGTGAGGGATACCTGGCCCTACCACACACTACTGCTGGTTAATGACAAGTTAGGGATACCTGTCCCCACCACACACTACTGCTGGTTAATGTCAAGTGAGGGATACCTGTCCCTACCACACACTACTGCTGGTTAATGACAAGTGAGGGATACCTGTCCCTACCACACACTACTGCTGGTTAATGACAAGTGAGGGATACCTGTCCCTACCACACACTACTGCTGGTTAATGACAAGTGAGGGATACCTGTCCCTACCACACACTACTGCTGGTTAATGACAAGTGAGGGATACCTGCCCCTACCACACACTACTGCGGGTTAATGACAAGTGAGGGATACCTGTCCCTACCACACACTACTGCTGGTTAATGACAAGTGAGGGATACCTGTCCCTACCACACACTACTGCTGGTTAATGACAAGTGAGGGATACCTGGCCCTACCACACACTACTGCTGGTTAATGACAAGTGAGGGATACCTGTCCCCACCACACACTACTGCTGGTTAATGTCAAGTGAGGGATACCTGTCCCTACCACACACTACTGCTGGTTAATGTCAAGTGGGGGATACCTGTCCCTACCACACACTACTACTGGTTAATGTCAAGTGAGGGATACCTGTCCCTACCACACACTACTGCTGGTTAATGTCAAGTGAGGGATACCTGTCCCTACCACACACTACTGCTGGTTAATGACAAGTGAGGGATACCTGTCCCTACCACACACTACTACTGGTTAATGTCAAGTGAGGGATACCTGTCCCTACCACACACTACTACTGGTTAATGTCAAGTGAGGGATACCTGTCCCTACCACACACTACTGCTGGTTAATGACAAGTGAGGGATACCTGTCCCTACCACACACTACTGCTGGTTAATGACAAGTGAGGGATACCTGTCCCTACCACACACTACTGCTGGTTAATGACAAGTGAGGGATACCTGTCCCTACCACACACTACTACTTGTTAATGACAAGTGAGGGATACCTGTCCCTACCACACACTACTGCTGGTTAATGACAAGTGAGGGATACCTGTCCCCACCACACACTACTGCTGGTTAATGTCAAGTGAGGGATACCTGTCCCTACCACACACTACTGCTGGTTAACGTCAAGTGAGGGATACCTGTCCCCACCACACACTACTGCTGGTTAATGACAAGTGAGGGATACCTGTCCCTACCACACACTACTATTGGTTAATGACAAGTGAGGGATACCTGTCCCTACCATACACTACTATTGGTTAATGACAAGTGAGGGATACCTGTCCCTACCACACACTACTATTGGTTAATGACAAGTGAGGGATACCTGTCCCTACCACACACTACTGCTGGTTAATGACAAGTGAGGGATACCTGTCCCTACCACACACTACTACTGGTTAATGACAAGTGAGGGATACCTGTCCCCACCACA
Organism: Cherax quadricarinatus; assembly: GCF_026875155.1. Lineage (NCBI taxonomy): Eukaryota > Metazoa > Arthropoda > Malacostraca > Decapoda > Parastacidae > Cherax > Cherax quadricarinatus. Next base: position 68,951,327 of record NC_069402.1, on the reverse strand, counting down.
CACTACTGCTGGTTAATGACAAGTGAGGGATACCTGTCGCCACCACACACTACTGCTGGTTAATGACAAGTGAGGGATACCTGTCCCTACCACACACTACTGCTGGTTAATGACAAGTGAGGGATACCTGTCCCTACCACACACTACTGCTGGTTAATGACAAGTGAGGGATACCTGTCCCTACCACACACTGCTGCTGGTTAATGACAAGTGAGAGATACCTCTCCCCACCACACACTACTACTGGTTAATGACAAGAGAGGGATACCTCTCCCCACCACACACTACTGCTGGTTAATGATAAGTGAGGGATACCTGTCCGCTAACCAGACTGAGAGTCGAAGATCAAAATTAATTTTTTATGAGAGAGCCACAAAATTTGATTAACACAAGCCTATCCGATGTTATCCTGACGCCAAATGACTTCGAACAGGCGATAAATGACATGCCCATGCACTCTGCCCCAGGGCCAGACTCATGGATCTCTGTGTTCATCAAGAACTGCAAGAAGCCCCTATCACGAGCCTTTTCCATCCTACAGAGAGGGAGCATGGACACGGGGGTCGTCCCACAGTTACTAAAAACAACAGACATAGCCCCACTCCACAAAGGGGGCAGTAAAGCAACAGCAAAGAACTACAGACCAATAGCACTAACATCCCATATCATAAAAATCTTTGAAAGGGTCCTAAGAAGCAAGATCACCACGCATCTAGAAACCCATCAGTTACACAACCCAGGGCAACATGGGTTTAGAACAGGTCGCTCCTGTCTGTCTCAACTATTGGACCCCTACGACAAGGTCCTAAATGCACTAGAAGACAAAAAGAAAAGCAGATGTAATATATACAGACTTTGCAAAAGCCTTCGACAAGTGTGACCATGGCGTAATAGCGCACAAAATGCGTGCTAAAGGAATAACAGGAAAAGTCGGTCGATGGATCTATAATTTCCTCACTAACAGAACACAGAGAGTAGTCGTCAACAGAGTAAAGTCCGAGGCAGCTACGGTGAAAAGCTCTGTTCCACAAGGCACAGTACTCGCTCCCATCTTGTTCCTCATCCTTATATCCGACATAGACAAGGATGTCAGCCACAGCACCGTGTCTTCCTTTGCAGATGACACCCGAATCTGCATGACAGTGTCTTCCATTGCAGACACTGCAAAGCTCCAGGGAGACATCAACCAAATCTTTCAGTGGGCTGCAGAAAACAATATGAAGTTCAACGATGAGAAATTTCAATTACTCAGATATGGTAAACATGAGGAAATTAAATCTTCATCAGAGTACAAAACAATTCTGGCCACAAAATAGAGCGAAACACCAACGTCAAAGACCTGGGAGTGATCATGTCGGAGGATCTCACCTTCAAGGACCATAACATTGTATCAATCGCATCTGCTAGAAAAATGACAGGATGGATAATGAGAACCTTCAAAACTAGGGAGGCCAAGCCCATGATGACACTCTTCAGGTCACTTGTTCTATCTAGGCTGGAATATTGCTGCACACTAACAGCACCTTTCAAGGCAGGTGAAATTGCCGACCTAGAAAATGTACAGAGAACTTTCACGGCGCGCATAACGGAGATAAAACACCATACACTACTACTGGTTAATGACAAGTGAGGAATACGTCTCCCCACCACACACTACTGCAGGTTAATGATAAGTTAGGGATACTCTCCCCACCACACATTACTACTGGTTAATGACAAGTGAGGAATACCTCTCCCCACCACACACTACTGCTGGTTAATGATAAGTGAGGGATACCTCTCCCTACCAAACACTACTGCTGGCTAATGACAATAGAGGGATACCTCTCCCTACCACACACTACCGTTGGTTAATGACAAGAGAGGGATACCTCTTCCCATCACACACTACTGCAGTATTCCTGTGACAGGATAACAGCTATTCTGGGGGAACTGAATACATCATTTTGAGCTCTGGTGCTTTCTGAGCCGCCAGGCTCACTACACGACTTGTCTGTAAGATATTCACCAGTGAGATACATGGGTGGGTTGGGGTGGGTGGGGTGGGTTGGGGTGGGTGGGGTGGGTTGGGGTGGGTGGGGTGGGTTAGGGTGGGTTGGGGTGGGTGGGGAGACGGTGGGTGTAGGTGTGTGGGATGAGGAGGGGTAGGGTGATGTTAGACATGTATGTGTGTAGGTTTGATAGATGTTATATATGTATGTTATAGGTCTGATACATATATATATATATATATATATATATATATATATATATATATATATATATATATATATATATATATATATATATATATATATATATATATATATATATATATATATATATATATATATATATATATATATATATATATATATATATATATATATATATATATAATATATATATATATATATATATATATATATATATATATATATATATATATATATATATATATATATATATATATATATATATATATATATATATATATATCTAAACGTATAAGAGAAAATTATAGAAATGAAAATGCTGGCCCACAGATGGCTCCAACTTGTATGTCTCATAACAATAAAAATGCTTTCAAATGAGCTGATGTAGGTAACAGCTCTTAACTTGCCAATAAAGTTAGGAATCCTTAACCTGTAAATAGCTTGTCAATAAACCTAGGGATCCTTAACCTTGTCAAACCCTGTGTAAAAAAAAAAAAAAGGACTTAATTTTTAAATGAGTTCTTGCTAACTGACCAATTTTACCTATTTGGCACGACATATATTTATATGAAGAGGAGTGAAGATTAATTATTTCTTGACTTTCTGGTGATCGCTAAGTCGACACCACGAAACTCATAGTACATACAATACTTCCTTCTTGCGTCACATACAGAGACACGTTACCTCGACACAGTATTACTAAGTGTTAATTTGTGTTTCCACTCTTTCTCGTGGCTTTATAAAACACTCATGTGCTTTAACCACTCGTAATTTCAATTTTGAGGATCAAACGTGGTTTCTAATTATGCTGGAGGATTCTCAAAGCTCTCTGCGTCTCCGAGTAAATTCTTTTGATGTTCATCCTTCACAGACCATACACCTGAGATGGACCGGGTGAACTGGCTCTAGTTTTATTTATTTATGTATTATTGTTAAGATTAATGTATGAAACATCCTTCCAGCCTCCAACAGCAGCAAGAAACAACATTCCAGCCTCCGGCAGCAATAAGAACAATCTTCTAGCTTCCATCAGTAGTAAGAAGCAACCTTCTAGCCTCCAGCAGTAGTAAGAAACAACCCTCCCACCTCCAGCAATTGTAAGAAACAACCTTCCATCTTCCAGCAGTAGTAAGAAACAACCTTCCAGCCTCCAGCAGTAGCAAGAAACAACCTTCTAGCCTCCAGCAGCAGTGAGAAACAACCTTCCATCCTCCAGCAGTAGTAAGAAACAGCCTTCTAGCCTCCAGCTGTAGTAAGAAACAACCTTCCAGCTTGCAGCAGTAGTAAGAAACAACCTTCCAGCCTCCAACAGAAGTTAGAAACAACCTTCTAGCCTCCAGCAGTAGTAAGAAACAACTTTCCAACCTCCAGCAGTAGTAAGAAACAACCTTCCAGCCTCCAGCAGTAGTAAGAAACAACCTCCAGCTTCCAGCTGTTGTAAGAACTAAACTGGAAGAGTATTCTGGGTCTTCGGGTGGCTGAGATTCAATGATTCATATTTACTGGTCTAATTGCAGAGCCATTAGCAGTCAGACCATTAATTACGCTTGGTGGTCTAAGTTCCAGACTGAGGCGAATGAGCGAGGTTCAGTTTTATTCTATTTCTTTTCTTTTAATGTCGAAAATATTATAGATTATGACAGGTCAAAAGTACTAAAGAATTTAATGAGTGAGAGACAGCAAAGAGTATATCGTTTTATGCTTTACATCAGTAGGATGTGATGTCTAGCATATTCAACCTGACGTGACATCAGTCGTTTGGAAATCTTGGGTCGTCAGTTGTGAAGCGACGTAATAGGAATAAGAAGCTAAGATCAGTGAAGTGGATCTGACGTCATGGGATTTTAATTTATAAGATATCAGACCCTTTTTGAGGTACATTCAGAATCCTTATAATAATTATAATACGTAAGATAACAGAGCTCTTTTGGTGGACTTTATAAATTCTTTGAACAAATATGACAGTTTCTGTTACATATCGTACGAGTGTACACAGACACACCCAGGGTGTCTAAGCAAGGGAAACTCTTTTCTAAGAACACTTTTAATTTCTTAGTGTATACAAACCGAGAGTTTAATACACACTGAAAGGTATAGGTCTCTCGGTTTATATACACTGGGATTTGTATATACTCTGAGAGATGTATGTATACTGAGAGGCGCATATATCTGTATATACTGAGAGAAAACTATACAGCCGGAAGGTGTATATCTCAGTGTATGTCCACTAAGAGATTACCTCAGTTTCAGTAAGTACCGTTATTTCTGTTATTGTACTGTTCTTGATGTTATTGTACCGTTTTTGCTGTTATTGTAGCGTTGTTGATGTTAATGTACTGTTTTTGATGTTATTGTACTGTTCTTGAGGTTAGTATATACTGTTGTTGTCAGTGTACCGTTCTTGATATTATTGCACCGTTCATGGTGTCAGTGTACCATTGTTGACGTTAGTTACCGGTGAGTTGCGGCGTTAATGACCGAGGCTCAACCAAAGTGGAGAGTCCTTGAACTCTACACGATAATCAAACTGCATAGTTAAGAGTGATTTCCCATTGTTGAGGTGAAGGCAGTCAGTCGTACCCTATTTGCTTGAAGCTCGATCGTGTTACAGACGTGTTGGCAGAGGTAGTGGTGACGACCCGTTCAGCAGGTGATTCACTGGCTGGTACCACCTAGGTCTAACACCACATTAAGTGGGGACTTACTCCCCATTTAGAGTCTTACATTCCATTAAGAGTCTTATATCCCATTTAATAAGGTCAAACAACCCCATTAAGTAAGGTCTTATCCCCCATTTAGGGTCTTACACCCTATTTAGTAAGGTTTTACTTCCCATTTAGAGTCTTACACCCCATTTAATAGGATCTTATTTCCCATTTAGTAGGCTCTTACACCCTATTTACTAGGATCTTACACCCTATTTATTAGGATCTTGCACCTTATTTATCAGGATCTTACACCCTATTTATCAGAGGTATCATAATTCGTTGATACCCTCAAGGGTATCCCAAAGTAATGACAACCTCACAGGTATCCCAAATAATCATCATATACATGACAGAAGGATTACGAGAAGGATTTATCAGCATAATTGACACTGACGATCTTAATAAAATCCATCATAATTCTAAATATCCGATAAAAAGGTAACACAAACTATTTCTGTA
>NC_069402.1:68930965-68943465 GCF_026875155.1 Cherax quadricarinatus | reverse complement strand
TCTCTCTCTCTCTCTCTCTCTCTCTCTCTCTCTCATCTGCTGAAGAGGATCCCAGAAGGGGACAGAAATATACAGATCAACTAATCTTCTGAGTTTTTGTCTCCTTGTGGGCTGTTACTGAGTATTCCGATGTGATTCTCGTTGCCTGCATCAACTTAAAATATATACACGAGGTCTGTGTTCCATTCAAAGCAGATCTCTCAGACTACTAGAAGGACTCGCCTCCAAGGATGCTGCCTCTGATGTAACGAGCGAGAGAAACGATGGGCCACACAGCCTCCGCAGCAACAACAGAGTATTTACCATGAGAATTTATTATAGTGGCAGTAAGGCGCAGCAAGTGCCTGTAACTTTCTCTGAACTCCTGGTTAAGTGCTACTTAGAAAAAAAAAAGTGCCTTCCATGCTTGAATCTTAATGAACTGTTATATGTAAAACTTAAAAAAATTTAAATTATGAAAAATTATTTATCAACATTAACGCCCAACTTTATTTTCACTATTTCGCATTTTTTAAACCCACCTTTTTTTGCAAATTCTGCAAAAAATTTTCACGGGAAAAAGGGTGTTTTTTTTTTCCTGTTTAAATTTTTAAGGAACGTTTTTTTTTATTCAAGACAAATCTTAGATCAAAACACAGTAAATTAATTATACAAGTTTATTCATTTTATTTATTTATTTGCTGTGTAGTTTAAAGGGTTCATGTGAAAACACTTGGCAATTTTCCCTTCCCCTCAGTCCACAGAGAAAAGGGAATACTGATAAATTAGGAAGAGTTTGAGGTAATCAATCCCCTAATTGTGAAGAATTGATTATATCGACGCCAGGCTGAGGGACTGATTACGTCAAACTCTTCCTAATCTTCAATCATTCATCTCTGTACAGGACTGATGAAGTCACTGTGTGGCGAAACGTTTCCACAATAACGACACCAAGGTTTTGCACATGTGTCTAATTTATCATCTGCCACGTTGCCGGATCTTTGGCTGATCTATCGTATGAAATATTACGAACTTGTTCTCCAGGTGTTTGACTCTGAGCGGAAATGTAAGAAATGGTATTCTTGTTCATTACTTAAGTACATGCTGAAGAGGGTCCCAGAAGAGGATCGAAATATACAGATCAATTAATCTCCTGACTTTGTTAGTTTATGGGTTATTATTGAGCACTGACACTTTAGTTATATACATATATATATATATATTCTTTTTCTGTCTCATAAACACGCTAAGATAACAGGGATATCTTGCTACTCCTACTTACACTTTGGTCACACTTCACAGACACGCACATGCATATATATATATACATACATCTAGGTTTTCCTCCTTTTTCTAAATAGCTCTTGTTCTTTTTTATTTCTTCTATTGTCCATGGGGAAGTGGAAAAGAATCTTTCCTCCGTAAGCCATGCGTGTCGTATGAGGCGACTAAAATGCCGGGAGCAATGGGCTAGAAAACCCCTTCTCCTGTATAAAATTTTACTAAAAAAGAGAAGAAAAAAAAACTTTATAAAACTGGGTTGCTAAATGTGCGTGGATGTAGTGCGGATGACAAAAACAGATGATTGCTGATGTTTATGAATGAAAAGAAGTTGGATGTCCTGGCCCTAAGCGAAACAAAGCTGAAGGGGGTAGGAGAGTTTCAGTGGGGGGAAATAAAATGGGTTTTAAATCTGGAGTATCTGAGAGAGTTAGAGCAAAGGAGGGGTAGCAGTAATGTTAAATGATCAGTTATGGAAGGAAAAAGAGAATATGAATGTGTAAATTCAAGAATTATGTGGATTAAAGTAAAGGTTGGATGCGAGAAGTGGGGCATAATAAGCGTGTATGCACCTGGGGAAGAGAGGAATGCAGAGGAGAGAGAGAGATTTTGGGAGATTTTTAAGTGAATGTATAGGAGCCTTTGACCAAGTTTAGAGGTAATTGTGGTAGGGGACTTGAATGCTAAAGTAGGAGAAACTTTTAGAGAGGGTGTGGTAGGTAAGTTTTTGGGGGGGCCAGGTGTAAATGATAATGGGAAACCCTTTGATTGAACTTTGTATAGAAAGGGGTTAGTTATAGGTAATACATATTTTTAAAAAAAAGAGGATAAAAAAAGTATACACGATATGATGTAGGGCGAAATGACAGTAGTTTGTTGGATTATGTATTGGTAGATAAAAGACTGTTTAGTAGACTTCAGGATGTACAGTTTATAGAGGGGCCACAGATATATCAGATCACTTTCTAGTTGTAGCTACACTGAGGTAAAAGGTAGATGGGATACAAGGAGAATAGAAGCATCAGGGAAAGGGGAGAAGGTGAAGGTTTATAAATAAAAGAGGAGGATTTAAAGGGTTTAAGATATAAAACAGCTTTTTTGGAAAGGATAGTTTGGGGCTAATGAGAGATAGGCAAGGGGGTCGAAGAGGTTTGGGGTGGGTTTTAAAAATGTATTTGTTAGAGTGTTCAGCAAAATTTGGGGTTTAAACAGGAAAGGGGGTTTGCAGGAGGGAAGGGGAGCGTTTGGGTTGGAATTTGTTTTAAAGAGAGTGAAAGGGGAAAAAAGTTAGCATTTTGAGAAGTTTTTACAAGTGGGAAGTGTTTGAAAAAGGGGGGAAAGGGTATATGGAGAAAAAGAGGAAGTTAAGAAGGGGTTTAAAGGGAAATTGAAAAAAGAGAGCAAATGAAGAGTGGGTGAGATGTTATCAACAAATTTTTTGAAATAAGAAAAATTTTTGGATTTGGAGATTAACAAGTTAAGAAAGCCTAGAGAACAAATGGATTTGTCAGTTAAAAATAGGAGAGGGAGTTATTAAATGGAGAGTTAGGGTTTTTGGGGAAATGGGGGGGAAATATTTTGGGGGAATTTTTAAAATTTTGATAAAAGATAGGGAAGCTGTGTTTTTCGTGTATAGGGAAGGGGGGAATAACATTTTTTAGGGTGGGGAAGACCCAGTTGGGAGTTTTGGGGGAAAGGGTTTGTGAGGAAAGTATTTTAAAATGAAAGGGGGCAAGGGCACCCGGGAAATTTGGGATGGAAAAAGATAGAAAGGGAAAAAGCAGGGGGGGGTTTATAGTTTTGGAGGGGTTTTGGGGCAATTTTTTAAAAAATGTATGGAAGGGGGGTAAGGTACCTAGGGATTGGCAAGAGCTTTGCATATTTTCCTTTTGTTTAAAGGAAAAGGGGATAAAAGGGGATGCAAAAATTATAGGGGGATAAGTCTGTTGAGTGAAACCTGGAAAAATTTGTATGGTAGAGTTATAATTAAAAGGAATTAAAAAGTAAGACGGGAAATGGGGATAGCAGATAAAAAGGAGGCTTTGGGAAAAGGGTTTAGGGGGTGTGTGGACCAGGTGTTTACAGTAAAAACATATAAGTAAAACATATTTAGATAAGGTTTAAAGAGGTTTTTGTGGCTTTATGGTTTTGGGAAAAAAGGCGTATGACAGGGGGGAAATGGGGGGGCAATGGGGGCAATGTGCAAGTTTATGGTGTGGGGGTAGGTTACTGAAAGCAGTGAAGAGTTTTTTACGGGGGATAGTGAGGCTCAATTTTTAGATTAGGGAGGAAAGGGGAAATTTTTTTTCCCGAAAAAGTAGGCTTGGGAACCAAGGATGTGTAAAGCACCGTGGTTGTTTAATATTTTTTTATAGATGGGGGTTGAAAGGGAGAAGAAAATTTCGGGGGTCTTGGAAAGAGGCGGGGAGTTAAAAGATAAAAAAATCACACCCAAAAGTGGGAGTTGTCAAAAAGCTGTCTTTGCTGATGACACTGTGCTCTTGGGAGATTCTGAAGAGAATTGCAGAGATTGGGGATGAATTTGGTAGGGTGTGCAAAAGAAGAAAATTAAAGGGGGAATACGGGGAAAGAGTAATTTTTATGGGATAAAAAAAGATTGGGTGATGAAAGATTGAATATCAGATTGGAGGGGGGGAGTATGGGGGGAGGTGAAAGTATTCAGATATTTTGGGGGTGGACGTGTCAGCGGGGGGTTTATGAAAGATGGGTGAAACATAGAATTGATGAGGGAAAAAGAGTGAGTGGTGCAAATTAGGATCTGTGGAGACAAAGAAAATTTTTCCCCCGGGGGCAAAGGGGGAATGTTGAGAGTATAGTTTTCCAACGCTCTTATAAGGGGTGAAACTTTGGGGGATGAAAGTTGCAGCGAGGAGGGAAAGGGTGGGGGGCATTTGGGGATTGTTTTCTGAGGCAATGTGGGTGGAAAATAAAGCAAAAAAGAATTCGTAGTTTGGGGAAATTAGGAGGAGGTTTTGGGGTTACCCAAAATGTTTCCCCGGGGCGAGGGGAAAGGGGGGGTTGGGTTTAGGGGGTTCGGGGGCCCTGTAGAGAGAATGGAAACGAAACAGAATGACTTCAAGAGTTATCATCTGTAGTGGAAGGAAGGCGGGGTAGGGGTCGGCCTAGGAAGGGGGTTTGGGGGGAGGGGTAAAGGTTTTTTTGTGCGAAAGGGGGTTGGCTTCCAGGGGGCATGGTTTTGAGCGTGTTTGATTGGAGTGAATGGGGGGCAAATGGTTTTTAAACTTGACGTGCTGTTTGGAAATGTTTAGCAAAAATAAAATTTTTTGAAGGGGGGTTCAGGGAAAAAGGGAGGCCGGACCTTTATCCCCGGAGATGGGGAAATACAGTGCCCCCCCGCACTCTGAAGGAGGGGGTGTTAATGTTGCAGTTTAAAAAATGTAGTGTAAAAGGGACCCTTCTGGGAAACAGTGATGGGGTGAATGTGGTGAAAGTTTTTCTTTTTCGGGCCACCCTGCCTTGGTGGGAAAACGGCCAAATGGGGATAAAAAAAATAAAAAATAAAAAAAAAATATATATATATATAATTAATATATTTTATTATTTTATATATATTATATTTTATATATATTAAAATATATTTATATATAAAATATATATATATATATATATATATATATTTATATATAAAAATATTTAAAAAGGGGGGAAGGTAGTGAATTTTGTGCAAAAAGTTTTTCTCTACAAGTGCATTACTCCCCCGCCCCTCTCCCGGGGGATATCTTTTATATATTTTATAAGTTTTTTGAGAGTTTTTCTACTCTTCGCGGGCCGGGCCCTTTGGGGCCCGGCCTCGTCTGGGGGCTTGTCGGACCTGTCCCGATTTTCCCCTTTAAAACTTCTTCCAACTTGTCCCAACAGTGTTTGCGATATCCTCTGGTGAGATGCTGAAAAATTCCTAAGTAACAACTACTGTAGCTCTTAAGGAAACCTGTGAACCTCTCGTGGTTCAAGGAAGCCTGTAAACCTCCAGTGGCTGATAAAACCTTCTTGGAATACTTGACGACATCCTCATTACCTGAAGTCTCCCATCTCTGGTGTCTGACACATCTAAACACTCAGTAACCCATCTAAGTGGTGTATTATGACAGGGAAACATAGCTGGCTATGGGCCCCACTATGTAACTGTTCTATAGAAGAGGTTAGCAGCACATTGCTTTTGTGTTCACGTTTACTAGGCAAAAAATAAAAAGAGAGGTGACAGCCTTCCCATTGTTCGGGTGTTGCAGACTCGAGGCAACATACGCATATTCACCCTTTCCTCAGAACATTTTCTGCTTATTATCTACCCTGTTGAGTTACATGAAGTGCAGAAGCTCAAACTAGTTACCTAGGAGTGCCAGAAGACTGTGTCATCACTCTGTTGCCTTCCTAGGAGTGCCGGGAGACTGTGTCATCACTGTGTTGCCTTCCTAGGAGTGCCGGGAGACTGTGTCATCACTGTGCTGCCTTCCTAGGAGTGCCAGGAGACAGTGTGTCATCACTGTGCTGCCTTCCTAGGAGTGCCAGGAGACTGTGTCACCACTGTGCTGCCTTCCTAGGAGTGACAGGAGACAGTGTGTCACCACTGTGCTAACTTCCTAGGAGTGCCAGGAGACTCGATGTCATCACTGTGCTGCCTGACTAGGAGTGCCAGGAGACTGTGTGTCACCACTGCGCCGCCTTCCTAGGAGTGCCAGGAGATTGTGTGTCATCACTGTGCTGCCTTCCTAGGAGTGCCAGGAGACAGTGTGTCATCACTGTGCTGCCTTCCTAGGAGTGCCAGGAGACAGTGTGTCATCACTGTGCTGCCTTCCTAGGAGTGCCAGGAGACAGTGTGTCATCACTGTGCTGCCTTCCTAGGAGTGCCAGGAGACTGTGTGTCATCACTGTGCTGCCTTCCTAGGAGTGCCAGGAGACAGTGTGTCATCACTGCGCTGCCTTCCTAGGAGTGCCAGGAGACTGTATGTCACCACTGTGCTGCCTTCCTAGGAGTGCCAGGAGACTGTGTCATCACTGTGCTGCATACCTAGGAGTGCCAGGAGACACTGTGTCATCACTGTGCTGCCTTCCCAGGAGTGCCATGAGACACTATGTCATCACTGTGCTGCCTTCCTAGGAGTGCCAGGAGACTGTGTCATCACTGTGATGCCTTCCTAGGAGTGCCAGGAGACTGTGTGTCATCACTGCGCTACCTTCCTAGGAGTGCCAGGAGACAGTGTGTCATCACTGTGCTGCCTTCCCAGGAGTGCCATGAGACACTATGTCATCACTGTGCTGCCTTCCTAGGAGTGCCAGGAGACTGTGTCATCACTGTGATGCCTTCCTAGGAGTGCCAGGAGACTGTGTGTCATCACTGCGCTACCTTCCTAGGAGTGCCAGGAGACAGTGTGTCATCACTGTGCTGCCTTCCTAGGAGTGCCAGGAGACTGTATGTCATCACTGTGCTGCCTTCCTAGGAGTGCCAGGAGACTGTATGTCATCACTGCGCTACCTTCCTAGGAGTGCCAGGAGACAGTGTGTCATCGCTGTGATGCCTTCCTAGGAGTGCCAGGAGACTGTATGTCATCACTGTGCTGCCTTCCTAGGAGTGCCAGGAGACAGTGTGTCATCACTGTGCTGCCTTCCTAGGAGTGCCAGTAGACAGTGTGTCATCACTGTGCTGCCTTCCTAGGAGTGCCAGGAGACAGTGTGTCATCACTGTGCTGCCTTCCTAGGAGTGCCAGGAGACAGTGTGTCATCACTGTGCTGCCTTCCTAGGAGTGCCAGGAGACAGTGTGTCATCACTGTGCTGCCTTCCTAGGAGTGCCAGGAGACAGTGTGTCATCACTGTGCTGCCTTCCTAGGAGTGCCAGGAGACTGTGTGTCATCACTGTGCTGCCCTCCTAGGAGTGCCAGGAGACACTGTGTCATCACTGTGCTGCCTTCCTAGGAGTGCCATGAGAGAGTGTGTCATCACTGCGCTGCCTTCCTAGGAGTGCCAGGAGACAGTGTGTCATCACTGTGCTGCTTTCCTAGGAGTGCCAGGAGACTGTGTGTCATCACTGTGCTGCCTTCCTAGGAGTGCCAGGAGACAGTGTGTCATCACTGTGCTGCCTTCCTAGGAGTGCCAGGAGAGAGTGTGTCATTACTGTGCTGCCTACTTAGGAGTGCCAGGAGCCAGTGTGTCATCACTGTGCTGCCTTCCTAGGAGTGCCAGGATACTGTGTGCCATCACCGTGCTACCTTCCTAGAAGTGCCAGGGGACAGTGTGTCATCACTGTGCTGCCTTCCTAGGAGTGCCAGGAGACAGTGTGTCATCACTGTGCTGCCTTCCTAGGAGTGCCAGGAGACACTGTGTCATCACTGTGCTGCCTTCCTAGGAGTGCCAGGAGACAGTGTGTCATCACTGTGCTGCCTTCCTAGGAGTGCCAGGAGACAGTGTGTCATCACTGTGCTGCCTTCTAGGAGTGCCAGGGAGACTGTGTGTCATCACTGTGCTGCCCTCCTAGGAGTGCCAGGAGACACTGTGTCATCACTGTGCTGCCTTCCTAGGAGTGCCATGAGACAGTGTGTCATCACTGCGCTGCCTTCCTAGGAGTGCCAGGAGACAGTGTGTCATCACTGTGCTGCCTTCCTAGCAGTGCCAGGAGACTGTGTGTCATCACTGTGCTGCCTTCCTAGGAGTGCCAGGAGACAGTGTGTCATCACTGTGCTGCCTTCCTAGGAGTGCCAGGAAAGAGTGTGTTATTACTGTGCTGCCTACCTAGGAGTGCCAGGATACTGTGTGCCATCACCGTGCTGCCTTCCTAGAAGTGCCAGGAGACAGTGTGTCATCACTGCGCTGCCTTCCTAGGAGTGCCAGGAGACAGTGTGTCATCACTGTGCTGCCTTCCTAGGAGTGCCAGGAGACAGTGTGTCATCACTGTGCTGCCTTCCTAGTAGTGCCAGGAGACAGTGTGTCATCACTGTGCTGCCTTCCTAGTAGTGCCAGGAGACAGTGTGTCATCACTGCGCTGCCTTCCTAGGAGTGCCAGGAGACAGTGTGTCATCACTGTCCTGCCTTCATAGGAGTGCCAGGAGCAGTGTATCACTGTGCTGCCTCCTAGTGCAGGAGACTGTGTTCATCACTGTCCTGCCTTCCTAGTGGCAGAGACTGTGTGTCATCACTGTCCGCCTTCCTAGGAGTGCCAGGAGACAGTGTGTCATCACTGTCCTGCCTTCCTAGTAGTGCCAGGAGACTGTGTGTCATCACTGTCCTGCCTTCCTAGGAGTGCCAGGAGACTGTGTGTCATCACTGTGCTGCCTTCCTAGGAGTGCCAGGAGACTGTGTGTCATCACTGTGCTGCCTTCCCAGGAGTGCCAGGAGACACTGTGTCATCACTGTGCTGCCTTCCTAGGAGTGCCAGGAGAGTGTGTGTCATCACTGTGCTGCCTTCCTAGGAGTGCCAGGAGACAGTGTGTCATCACTGTGCTACCTTCCTAGGAGTGCCAGGAGACAGTGTGTCATCACTGTGCTGCATTCCTAGGAGTGCCAGGAGACTGTATGTCATCACTGTGCCGCCTTCCTAGGAGTGCCAGGAGACTGTGTGTCATCACTGTGCTGCCTTCCTAGGAGTGCCAGGAGACAGTGTGTCATCACTGTAATGCCTTCCTAGGAGTGCCAGGAGACAGTAGTGTCATCACTGTGCTGCCTTCCTAGGAGTGCCAAAAGACAGTGTGTCATCACTGTGCTGCCTTCCTAGGAGTGCCAGGAGACAGTGTGTCATCATTGCGCTGCCTTCCTAGGAGTGCCAGGAGACAGTGTGTCATCACTGCGCTGCTTTCCTAGAAGTGCCAGGAGACAGTGTGGCATCACTGTGCTGCCTTCCTAGGAGTGCCAGGAGACAGTGTGTCATCACTGCGCTGCCTTCCTAGGAGTGCCAGGAGACAATGTGTCATCACTGTCCTGCCTTCCTAGGAGTGCCAGGAGACAATGTGTCATCACTGCGCTGCCTTCCTAGGAGTGCCAGGAGACAGTGTGTCATCACTGCGCTGCCTTCCTAGGAGTGCCAGGAGACAGTGTGTCATCACTGTCCTGCCTTCCTAGGAGTGCCAGGAGACAGTGTGTCATCACTGTCCTGCCTTCCTAGTAGTGCCAGGAGACTGTGTGTCATCACTGTGCTGCCTTCCTAGGAGTGCCAGGAGACAGTGTGTCGTCACTGTAATGCCTTCCTAGGAGTGCCAGGAGACAGTGTGTCATCACTGTGCTGCCTTCCTAGGAGTGCCAGGAGACAATGTGTCATCACTGTGCTGCCTTCCTAGGAGTGCCAGGAGACAGTGTGTCATCACTGCGCTGCCTTCCTAGGAGTGCCAGGAGACTGTGTGTCTTCATATTGCTGCCTTCCTAGGAGTGCCAGGAGACAGTGTGTCATCACTGTGCTGCCTTCCTAGGAGTGCCAGGAGACAGTGTGTCATCACTGTGCTGCCTTCCTAGTAGTGCCAGGAGACAGTGTGTAATCACTGAGCTGCCTTCCTAGGAGTGCCAGGAGTCTGTGGCATCACTGTGCTGCCTTCTTAGGAGTGCCAGAAGACTGTGTGTCATCACTGCTCTGCCTTCCTAGGAGTGCCAGAAGACTGTGTGTCATCACTGTGCTTCCTTCCTAGGAGTGCCAGGAGACAGTGTGTCATCACTGTGCTGGCTTCCTAGGAGTGCCAGGAGACTGTGTGTCATCACTGTGCTACCTTCCTAGGAGTGCCAGGAGACACTGTGTCATAACTGTGCTGCCTTCCTATGAGTGCCAGGAGACTGTATGTCATCACTGTGCTGCCTTCCTAGGAGTGCCAGGAGACACTGTGTCATCACTGTGCTGCCTTCCTAGGACTGCCAGGAGACACTGTGTCTTCACTGTGCTGCCTTCCTAGGAGTGCCAGGAGACAGTGTCATCACTGTGCTGCCTTCCTATGAGTGCCAGGAGGCACTGTGTCGTCACTGCGCTGCCTTCCTAGGAGTGCCAGGAGACAGTGTGTCATCACTGTGCTGCTTTCCTAGGAGTGCCAGGAGACAGTGTGTCATCACTGTGCTGCCTTCCTAGGAGTGCCAGGAGACAGTGTGTCATCATTGTGCTGCCTTCCTAGGAGTGCCAGGAGACAGTGTGTCATCACTTTGCTGCCTTCCTAGGAGTGCCAGGAGACACTGTGTCATCACTGTGCTGCCTTCCTAGGAGTGCCAGGAGACAGTGTGTCATCACTGTGCTGCCTTCCTAGGAGTGCCAGGAGACACTGTGTCATCACTGAGCTGCCTTCCTTGGAGTGCCAGAAGACAGTGTGTCATCACTGTGCTGCCTTCCTAGGAGTGCCATCAGACACTGTGTCATCACTGTGCTGCCTTCCTAGTAGTGCCAGGAGACACTGTGTCATCACTGTGATACCTTCCTAGGAGTGCCAGGAGACAGTGTGTCATCACTGTGCTGCCTTCCTAGGAGTGCCAGGAGACACTGTGTCATCACTGTGCTGCCTTCCTAGGAGTGCCAGGAGACACTGTGTCATCACTGTGCTGCCTTCCTAGGAGTGCCAGGAGACACTGTGTCATCACTGCGCTGCCTTCCTAGGAGTGCCAGGAGACACTGTGTCATCACTGTGCTGCCTTCCTAGGAGTGCCAGGAGACACTGTGTCATCACTGTGCTGCCTTCCTAGGAGTGCCAGGAGACACTGTGTCATCACTGTGCTGCCTTCCTAGGAGTGCCAGGAGACTGTGTGTCACCACTGTGCTGCCTTCCTAGGAGTGCCAGGAGACACTGTGTCATCACTGTGCTGCCTTCCTAGGAGTGCCAGGAGACACTGTGTCATCACTGCGCTGCCTTCCTAGGAGTGCCAGGAGACACTGTGTCACCACTGTGCTGCCTTCCTAGGAGTGCCAGGAGACAGTGTGTCATCACTGCGCTGCCTTCCTAGGAGTGCCAGGAGACAGTGTGTCATCACTGTGCTGCCTTCCTTGGAGTGCCAGGAGACACTGTGTCGTCACTGTGCTGCCTTCCTAGGAGTGCCAGGAGACACTGTGTCATCACTGCGCTGCCTTCCTAGGAGTGCGAGGAGACACTGTGTCATCACTGCGCTGCCTTCCTAGGACTGCCAGGAGACACTGTGTCATCACTGCGCTGCCTTCCTAGGAGTGCGAGGAGACACTGTGTCATCACTGCGCTGCCTTCCTAGGAGTGCGAGGAGACACTGTGTCATCACTGCGCTGCCTTCCTAGGACTGCCAGGAGACACTGTGTCATCACTGCGCTGCCTTCCTAGGAGTGCGAGGAGACACTGTGTCATCACTGCGCTGCCTTCCTAGGAGTGCCAGGAGACACTGTGTCATCACTGCGCTGCCTTCCTAGGACTGCCAGGAGGACACTGTGTCATCACTGCGCTGCCTTCCTAGGAGTGCGAGGAGACACTGTGTCATCACTGCGCTGCCTTCCTAGGAGTGCCAGGAGACACTGTGTCATCACTGCGCTGCCTTCCTAGGGTGCGAGGAGACACTGTGTCATCACTGCGCTGCCTTCCTAGGACTGCCAGGAGACACTGTGTCATCACTGCGCTGCCTTCCTAGGAGTGCGAGGAGACACTGTGTCATCACTGCGCTGCCTTCCTAGGAGTGCCAGGAGACACTGTGTCATCACTGCGCTGCCTTCCTAGGACTGCCAGGAGACACTGTGTCATCACTGCGCTGCCTTCCTAGGAGTGCGAGGAGACACTGTGTCATCACTGCGCTGCCTTCCTAGGAGTGCGAGGAGACACTGTGTCATCACTGCGCTGCCTTCCTAGGACTGCCAGGAGACACTGTGTCATCACTGCGCTGCCTTCCTAGGAGTGCGAGGAGGACACTGTGTCATCACTGCGCTGCCTTCCTAGGAGTGCCAGGAGACACTGTGTCATCACTGCGCTGCCTTCCTAGGACTGCCAGGAGACACTGTGTCATCACTGCGCTGCCTTCCTAGGAGTGCGAGGAGACACTGTGTCATCACTGCGCTGCCTTCCTAGGAGTGCCAGGAGACACTGTGTCATCACTGCGCTGCCTTCCTAGGAGTGCCAGGAGACACTGTGTCATCACTGCGCTGCCTTCCTAGGAGTGCCAGGGAGGAACACTGTGTCATCACTGCGCTGCCTTCCTAGGAGTGCCAGGAGACACTGTGTCATCACTGCGCTGCCTTCCTAGGAGTGCCAGGAGACACTGTGTCATCACTGCGCTGCCTTCCTAGGAGTGCGAGGAGACA
>NC_069402.1:68894428-68925465 GCF_026875155.1 Cherax quadricarinatus | reverse complement strand
ACAATCGCACTGGGATGGCCCCAGTAGTGGAAAATATAGCCTCAACGATGCTTCAGAGTGTGTAGGGAAGGATAGAGCCCGCCCCCTGGCAGTGAGAGCCCCTCATGCTGGGAATTTCTGTTGGTGCCCCAAACCCCCAGCCGGGGAAAAAGCCCCGCCCCAAGCCACCGCACGTTTACCCTTCGATTTGGGCCCCCCCTATTCTCGCCGAAAAAAGGTATTTGTGGCAGTAAAGCAGAGACCGTTTTGGGGTACCATGGTTTTGTGTGCCGTAAATCAGGGAAAATTGAAAGACATGAGGAGGTTAATAACATTACAAGAGGAGCCTCACAACAGCTGATGCCCAGCAGTAAGGGAGCACCCCAATATGCAATTAGGCAGCCAAAAAGGCCAGATGGATCACCCTTCAAACCTAAGAGGGAAGCAGGTGGTGGGGACTTACATGTGCATCTACCTTGGTGATATATACCAAACACCAGGGGGGAAAGGGGGGCAGCTCCCACTTTCAGAATTTCCAAAAGTCAGAAAATGGAGAACTTGCCCTATCATATGTTTGTTCCCCTAGGCTCAGGACCCTTGGCTAGGGGAAAGGTGCATCTAAATTCCTTTAAAGGGGTGGAAAAAACTCACAGGGTAACTAGGGATCCCCGGGGAGTAGTTTTCTGTTCCAGCGGCTCATGCGGTTTTCAAAGGGGTTTGCCCCTGTATTTTGGGCACCCGCCCCCGCTCTGAGGGGGGAGGGGATTTTTGCCTTAAATCGGTGATACCAAGTCCCCAGTACCGTTATGCCCCCTTTATATCAACAAAGTTTTTCTTTAAAACTTCTGTACCATATTTTGTAATAAATATTCCTAGGGAAAAAAAATAAACAAAAGATGGGGGGGAGGAATTTGGGAAAATTCAAACGCTTCGGAAGGAAACCAAAATTCTTTCCTTGAAGCCTTTTTTACCCCCCTTTTTCCAGGTATGGGGCCCACAATTTACACCAGGGGGGACCCCAAATTTTAAAATGAAAAATTAATTAATATATAAACATATATATTATATTATTATATATATATTATAAATATATTTAATATAATATATATATAAATTAAGTATATTATATATATATATATAATATATATAATATTATAATAATATATATATATATAAAATAAATATAATATATATATTATATATATAAAAAATATATATATATAATATATATATTATTTATATATATATACATATAAAACACAACTTAAATCCCCATTAAGTAGTAAACTTCAATAAATTTGCATGCGTTCCCCTAATTACCTAAAGATCAGGTGTGTGTGTTTAGCGTTTTTGGTGACTCACCCATTTGGCTGCATGGGGGATTCACCGCTCCTGTGTTGCGGTTTGTTTGGTTTGTTAAAACCCCAAAAAAAAGGGGAAAGAAATAAAAGTTTTTTAAATTTCCAAACCCAAAAAAATTTATTCACGACTTTTAAAAGGCCAAATAACCCGTGAAATTTTTCCCATATATAAAAAATTATTATTATTTTATTATTATTATTTTTAATTTTTTTTTATTATTATTATTATTATTATTATTATTATTATTTTTATTAATATTATTATTTTATTTTTATTATTATTATTCCCCTATTCTACATTCCTTATTTTCCCTTTTTTTTCCATTCCCCTTTTCACCCCCCTTCCCTCTCATTCCCCTTTCCCCTCAATACTCTCCCTTCTTATTTACAAATTTCTGCTTAATTCTCCTCCCCCCCCCAACCACCCCACCCCCTCCCAACACGTTCCCCCCTCCCCAACCCTCACCCCCCTCCCAACACAGTCCCCCCCCAAAACCACTCACCCCCCCAACACAGTTCCCCCCCCTAACACATCCCCCCCCCTCCCAAAACCCAAACCTCTCCCCCCTTCCCAACACATTTCTCCCCCCCCCAATACACTTTTCCCCTTCCCCCCCCGACACACTTTTCTCCCCCCCACCCTCCCCTCCCTCATAACGCATTTTTCCCCCCCCAACCCCACTCTCCCCCCCCCAAACCCACACCCCTCCCCCTCCCAAAAACCCCCCTCCCTTCCCAACCATCTCCCCCCCAAACACACTCTCCCCCCTTCCCAACACA
The DNA here is from genome assembly GCF_026875155.1 of Cherax quadricarinatus. Classification (NCBI taxonomy): domain Eukaryota; kingdom Metazoa; phylum Arthropoda; class Malacostraca; order Decapoda; family Parastacidae; genus Cherax; species Cherax quadricarinatus. The sequence continues at coordinate 68,923,345 of NC_069402.1, read as the reverse complement.
CCTCCCCCCCCAAACACATTTCCCCCCCTCCCAACCACATCCCCCCCCCTCCCAACACACTTCCCCCCCCAAAAAACCCCTCCCCCCCCCCATTTTAACACTCTCCCCTCCCAACAACTCTCCCGCCCCCAACTCATTTTCCCCCCCCAAGACACCCCCCCTTCCCAAAACACTCTCCCCCCCCCAAAACCCCCTTTCCCCCCTCAAAACAAACTTTCCCCCCCCAAAAACACTTTCCACCCCCCAAAAACACTCTCCCCTCCCCCCAAAACTTTTCCCTTTCCCCACCCAACACCTCTCCTCCCCAACAAAACCCCTCCCCCCCCTTTAACACATCTTTTCCCCCCCCAAACCCCCTTTCCCCCCTCCCAGCACACTCTCCCCCTCCAAAAAAACCACTCTCCCCCCCCTAACACACTCTCCCCCCCAACACATTTTTTCTCCCCCAAACACTCCCCCCCCCAAAACACATCCCCCCTCCCAAACCCCTTTTTCCCCCCCCCAACACCCCTCCCCCCCCCCCAAAAAATTTTTTCCCCCCCCCTCCAAGAAACCCCTTTTCCCCCTTTTAACAAACTCCCCCCACCCAACAAAATTTTCACCCCCCCCCAATACCTCCCCCCCTCCCAAAACACACTTCCCCCCCCCAAACACCCCTTTTCCCCCTCCCAACACACTCTCCCCCCCCCCCCCAATACACTTTTCCCCCTCCCAACACCCCCTTCCCCCCCGTCCCAACAAACTTCCCCCCCCCCAACAAATTTTCCCCCCTTCCCCAAACACACTTCCCCCCCCCCAACCCCCTTCCCCCCTTTCCCCAACGCACTCTCCCCCCCCAAACCACCTTTCTCCCCCCCAAATTACACTCCCCCAAACACATCTCCCCCCCAAACCCACTCGCCTCCCCCCAAACACCCCTCTCCCCCCCCCAAACACTCTCCCCCCCCCAAAATTTCATTTCCCCCCTCCTAAAACACTTCCCCCCCCAACACACTCCCCCCCCCTAAAAACACTTCCCCCCCCCAATACCCCCTCTCCCTTCCCAACAACTCCCCCCTCCCAAAACCCTCCCCCCTCCTCCCTCTCCCCACTTTCCCCCCAACACACCTCCCCCTCCCAACACACCCCCTCCCCCCCTTTAACACATTTCCCCCTCCCCCCCCCCAAAACATCTCCCCCCCCCAAACACACTCCCCTCCCCCAACCCCTTTTTCCCCCCTTCCCAACCACCCCCCCCCTTCCTAAACCCCCCCCCCTCCCAACCCCTTTCTTTTCCCCCCCAAAAAACACCTCCCCTCCTAACAAATTTCTCCCCCCCCCAACAAAATTTCCCCCTCCCAAAAACCCCTCTCCCCCCCCCAAACACTTTCCTCCCCCAAAAGCACACCCCCCCCCTTCCCAACAAAATTTCCTCCCCCCCCCCAACACACCCCCCCCCTCCCAATCACTCTGCCCCCCCCCCAACACACTCCCCCCCCTCCAAAAACTTTCCCCCCCTTTCACTCTCCCCCTCCCAAAAAATCCCACCCCCCCAAACACACTTTTCCCCCCCCCCCAAACCCCTTCCCCCTTCCCAACACACTCTCCCCCCCCAAAAAACCCTTCCCCCCTTCCCCCCCGCACTCTCCCCCCCCAACACCCTTTCCCCCCAAAACACTCCCCCCCCCAACACACTCTCCCCCCCAAACACTCTCCTCCCCCTAAAAACACTCCCCCCCTCCCAACACACCCCTCCCCTCCAATCCCTTCCCCCCCTCCTAACACACTCCCCCCTCCCAACCACACTCTCCCCCCTCCTAACACACTCTCCCCCCCCAATACCCTTTTCCTTTCCAACACACCCCCTTCCCCCCCCCCCAAACCCCCCTCTCCTCCCTCATAACCACTTTCCCCCCCAACACCCCTTCCCCCTCCCAACAAACTCTCCCCCTCCTAACACACTTTTCCCCCCCAAAACACACTCTCCTCCCCCCAACCCCCTCTCCCCCCCCCAAACCACTTTCCCCCCCCCAAACCCACCCCCTCCCCCTCCAAAACACACTCTCCCCCCCCCAAACACATTTTTCCCCCTCCCAAAAAACTCCCCCCTCCAAACCACTCTCCCCCCCAAAACACTTTTTCCCCCCCCCAAAACACTCCCCCCCCCCAAACCCACATTTTCCCTCCCCCAAAGCACACTCTCCCCCCCCCCCAAACACACTCTCCCCCCCCCCCCAACAAAACTCCCCCCCTCCCAAAAAATCTCCCCCTCCAAACCCCCACTCTCCCCCCCCCAAACCCCACCTTCCCCTTTCCCAATACACTCTCCCCCCCAAAAACCCCACTCCCCAACCCAAAAAAACCCACTCCCCCCCCCAACACACCCCCCCTTCCCCAAACCCAACACTCTCCCCCCCCAAACCCCCTCTCCCCTTCCCAACGCACTCTCCCCCCCCTTTCCAAACAACTTTCTCCCCCCCAATACATTTTCCCCCCCCCCAAACCCCCAACTCCCCCCCCCCAAAACACACTTCCTCCCTCCTAACACACCCCCCCCCCTCCCAACACACTCTCCCCCCCCCAAAAACACTCTCCCCCCCCCCTTAACACACTCTCCCCCCCCAACACATTTCTTCTCCCCCAAAAACCCCCCCTCCCAAAAACCATTTCCCCCCCTCCCAAAAACCCCTCCCCCTCCTAAAACTCTCCCCCCCCCAACACACTTTCCCCCCCCCAAACCCACACTTCCCCCACCTAAAAACCCCTATCCCCCCCCAAAACACACCTCCCCCCCCAACAAACTTTCCCCCCCCCCAACACACTCCCCCCCTCCTAAAAAAACTCTCCCCTCCCAACCCCTTTTCCCCCTCCCAACACATCCCCCCCTCCTAACACACTCTCCCCCCCCCCCAAACTCACTCCCCCTTTTCCCAAACCCCTACCCCTTTCCCCCCCCAAAACAACTCCCCTCCCCCCCCCCAAAACCCAAAATTCCCCCCCTTCCCATTTACAGTACCCATCCCCCTACCTCCCTCTCTCCCCCCATTCCCCCCCCCCCCTCCTAACACACTTCCCCCCTCCCCTCCTCCCCCCCACCCCACAACACTCTTAAACACCCTCTTTTTTTTTAAATTTCATTTCCCCCGTTCCTCTTCCCCCCCCCCAAACCCTCCCCCCTCTTTCCCAAAAACCCCTTTCCCTTTTCCCTTTTTCTCTCTTATCCCCCCTCATTTCCTTCTTTTCCCCCCCCCTACTCCCCCCTTTTTTTCCCCCCAATCCCTTTATTTAAATCATTTTTTTCCCCCCCCCCCTCCCCCAACCCCCACCTCTCCCTCTCCTGCCCCCCCCTTCTTATCCCTCTCTTCCCCCCCCTTCCCCCCTCAAAAACCCCCCTTTCCCCTCTTCCTTTACAAAACCCCCCTTTCCCTAAACCCCTTCCCCTTCCCCCCTTTCCCTCTTATCCCCCCCCTTCCCCCTCACACCCCCCCCCTTTGCCCTCTCTTTTCCCCCCCCTTCCCTTTTTTCCCCCTCACACAAAAAAAATCCCCCACGGAAACTTTTCCCGGCTTTTTTCGCCTTTCTGAAAAAATCCTCCCGGCCCCCCCTCCCGATTTTTGTGCGAAATTACACAAAACTCCTTTTTAAAATGCAAAAAAGGGCTTGCTAAATGAAGATATCATTTTACGCTGCTTTGTTTTATAATAAGGGGGGAAAGGGGGAGGGGTGTGTTTTGTGTTGTGTGTGTGTGTGTGTGTGTGTGGGGTGTGTGTGTTGTGTGGGGGTGTGTGGTGTGTGTGGTGTGAAAAACCCCAACTTTTTGTTCTATGTTATGGTGCTTTTCCTGACCCGGGTGTAGCATTCCCCTGGAAATTCCCCTGCCTGATTCTTAAGCTTCCGTTCCAGTCTGTTAGCGAGGTATGGTGTCAAGTGGGTTCTTGTGTCCCGCGATTACAATCCAACTATCCCTCTGTCTCTGGTCTCACCTCTGTTACTTTGTCACAGAAATTCAGGAGATTTGTGAAACAAGAGTTAACTCCTCTGAACCAGTGTTTTTTTTTCTTTCTTCTGATTACATTCGCTGTCTTTCAGATCGCTGGCAAGTATCTCATAGCCAATGTTTTGTTGTATATATGAGTTAGAGGTTCAGATAGGGCTTCTTTTCCTTCTCGCAGAATCCAAGGCGACACAATGTCAAGTCCCATTACTTTTGCAACGTCCAACTCACGCAAAAGATTTATTTTTTACCTCTTCCTCTGCTGTGTGTATGATGGCCAGTACCCGTTGGTGCACCCTTTCGATTTGACTCTCTGGTGTTGCAAATGTTTCTGCTGATTACACCTTGAAATCGTTGATTCAACTTGCTGACCTCTTTGTCGTTTCTCGTGTGCTCTCCTTCCGTCTTTCCTCTGCCTTAAAGTCCTCCGTTTAGCTGTTGTTTCTCTTCTGATGTGACTGTAAAAGGACTCTGTGTTGAGACTCGGCTTTGTCACTCGGCTTCTCTTCTCACTCCTCGCATATTCGTTTCTGGATCTTCCGTTCACTTCTGTTCTCACCTTCTTTTCTCTCCCCGTGTATCCCCTCGTTTCGGTCCTTCCCATGTGTATCCCCGTATCCTAGTCCCTCCCATAGTGGTTTGTTATTGTCAACCCTTTCGATTAAACGGGGGAATTTTCCATGTTCTGGTCATATCTTTCTCATTACCATCTATCAATATGTCCAGTTCATAGGCCTTCCCTCCTCCGCCTCCACCGTCACTAACAGCGGTTAGAAGAGCGGAAGATCGAGCCTCGACCAGCCCCTGCGCTGAATGATCCATCGCTCTGGTGGGAAAACTTTGAATTTCAAGTTCTTTATGTTCTCGGGTTAGCTGGTTGAATCCTGCGGGAACAATTATATTTTGCTCACTTTTAATTTACCTCTTGATCAAATCCAGTCTGGTAGTAGTAGTAGTGGTATTAATAATAGTATAGTAGTAGTAGTAGTGGTAGCAGTAGTAGTAATAGTATAGTGGTAGTAGTAGTGGTAGCAGTAATAGTAGTGGTAGTAGTAGTAGTAGTAGTAGTAGTAGTAGTAGTAGTAGTAGTAGTAGTAGTAGTAGTAGTAGTAGTAGTAGTAGTAGTAGTAGTAGTGGTAGTGGTGGGAGTAGTAACAGAATTTGAAGTAAGGGAGAGACGGGGCGGCAAGTGTACGAGGTTAGTGTATGAGACAGGTGTATAAGTCAGGTGTATGAGTCAGGTGTAAGAGTCAGATGTATGAGGCAGGTGTAAGAGGCAGTATTGGAGACCACACAAGACCACCTCACACTCAGGAGAGCAGCCCACTGCCCCTAATGTAAATATGTTGTCAGATGGGAGGAATCACAGAGCCTCCGAGGTCCCAGTCTGCCCCTTCCCCTTCCTCCTCCTCCTCCTCCTCCTCTTCTTCTTCCTCCTCCTCCTCCTCCACCTCCCCTCATCCATCTTCATTTATCTGTGTATTCTTTATACTGAAATATTCAACATGTGTGTGTGTTTCCATTTTTTCCAGAGCGGATCTGGAAGAGTTCGAGTGCTTCCTGGACACCGCCGGAAGACGAAGCATAAGAAAACAGAGTTCCAAAGGCCTGGATTCCAGTTCCCTGGACCGCTTCTTGGCCATCTTCTCCTTGGACTTTCCTTAGTTTTTTTCTTCGTCCCCCCCTCACTCACTCTCTCTCTCTCTCTCTTCTCTCGCTCTCTCCTCCCTCTCTCTCTCTTCTTCCCTCTCTTCTCTCTCTCTTCCTCCTTCTTCTCTCCTCTCCTCTTCTCTCATTTTCTTCCCTTTCTCAGGACGTACTCACTCCACCCCTTTTTTTATATTCTTTTCCCCCTTCGTTCCCGTCTTCAACCCTTCCAGTGCTCCCCTTTCCTTGCCTTACCCTTCATTTTCTGGCCATTTCCTCTCTCTTCTTTTTCTTTTCCCCCTATGTTTTCTCTTCTCTTTCTCCCCTCGTTCTCCTTTCCATCTCTCTCCCATCATCATTCCCTTTGCTTACTCATCTTGATCCCTTCTTCTTTATCCAAAGTTTCTCTTCTTCTCCTCTCTCTTCTCACCCTCTCTTCTCTCCCTCCTCTCTCTCTCCTCTCCTCTCTCTCTCTTCTCCTTCACTACCTCATATTTATTATCTGCTTTGTCGTTCATCCCTTCACTTTGCAGCAAACCATCGTACAATTCTCTCCTCCTTAATTTCCCTCCGGATCCTCGCCATTAGTCCTCCTAACGGACGGCCTCCTTCCCCCCGACTGCTCCCCCCCTCCCTCTGCTCTGCCGTTCTTCCCCTCTTGACGATAATCGACAAGTCGTGGTCGAGTAAGTGTGTGATTCGCCAGCGGGAACAGGAATCAGTCGGGAATGTAGAGGGAATGTGTGAATCTGGTAAAAGCAGGAGACGCAGCAAACAGAAGCGTCGGCAGCTCGGTAACAGGGACTATGGGAAGAGGGGAGGGAAGGAAAGAGAGAGTGAAGAAGAGAGAAGACAGAGATGAGAGGAAGAGAGAGATGAGAGTGGAAAAGAGAAGAAGAGAGAGAGGAGACAAACAGAGAAGAGAGAGAGAGAGCAGAGACAGAGACAGACAGACAGATAGACAGACTTAGAAAAAGGTGCCCGACAACTAATCACTACATATTTTCCTTAGCCTGAAGATGATTAATCTGAATTTTTGTGACACATACACTGATATTCTAAGAGGCGCTGTGCTTTCCTCTCCCTCAGGGAACAGGACGAGGTTTTTTCCCTTTCCCCTTTACCCCCCCCCTTTCCTCCCTTTTCCCTCCCCCTTTCCCCCTTTTTTTCACAAATTTTTTTTTTTTGTTTTTCTTTTCACCCACAGACAACCCCCTTTTTAAACCCCCCCCCCCAAATCCCTCCCCCCCCCCCGCCCCTACCCTTCCCCCTTCCCCCCCCCTCCCTCCCCCCTCCCCCCCCCCCCTTCTTCCCCTCACAAACGACAATCTTTCATATTTACCCCCAGCAACAAAACTCTTTTAAAAACAAAGAAACCTCACAACAAACTCCCCCGGGGAAACACAACTATAAATAAAAAAAGAAAAAAAAAAAAAAAGAAAAAAAAAAAAAAAAGAAAAACAAACAAAAAAAAAACGAACAAACCCCAAAAAAAACTAAAAAATCTCGACAACTAAAACTACATTTTTTCCTTACCAAGAAAATTTATTTTTTTAACATACACAAACAACGCCTCCCCTCCCCATACAACACCCACATTTACCAAAAACAACCCTACGGATTCCTTCACCATAAACAAGACACAAATTTTTATTACCACGTTTTCCCCATCCTTTCATCCACGCACTTCTTCTACTCAAAAAAATACTACCGAACAAAATCTACAACAAAAACAATTCCCTGAAATCAATCCTTACACACACAAAACACCATACGAACCAAACCCCATAAACCTTTCTCATCACACAAATAATTTTAAATTTCTACAAGCGGAGATCAAAACATAACACATAAACCACGCACAACCAAACATAATAACAAGCGTTTGAGATGAAAACAGAAAGCAACGTACCTAAATTAAATGATACAAAAGGATAAAAAAAACAAATTGGCAGAGGAAACGAACTCTGCAAAGGGGGAAAGGACAACAAAAGGACAAACAAGTCAATAAAGGCCAAACCGGCAGGGCCAACAGCAATCGAAACACAGCAAGTAACATGCAGAGCGAAACGATGCAAACACCCCCTGGAGGGCTCGAAGTACGCCCCGGCCCGCGCCCTGCCCCGGGAAAGATCCCAAAAGGGACTATTCAAGAACAGTTACCACACGACACACAACACTAAACCATACTAAAGACCACGAGATTTTATGCTTTGTCACACATAAACATAACATACAACCACACGCCTACAACTCTACAACCACACAACACACCACTCATCATACAACAAAAACACACTACACCACATAAACCCACAACGAACACACAAATAACCAACATACCAACCACAAAAACACACACACCAATCATACAACAAAACACAACACTACACTCAACATACAACCAACACGAACACACACTCAAATACAACCCACGACACACAACACTACATACAACACACACACACAACTCATCATACAACCCACACGACACACTCATTTAATCATACACAACCACCAAAATAAATCATAACAAACACACAACACCCATATACAACCACACGACACACAACCACTCATATAAACACAACGACACAAACACTCAACATAAAAAACCCAACGCACTACATAACATAAAACCCACAATTAAACACACAAACACCAACATACAACTAACGCACACCAACCTCAACATAACAACCAAAACACAATAACACTCAACATACAACCACACACAATACACTCAACATCCAACCACACGACACACACACTCAACATACAACCACACGACACACAACACTCAACTTACAACCCCACACACACAACCTCAACATACAACCTCACGACACACAACATCACATACAACACCCACTAACTCAACATACAACCACAACGAAACACACTAATACACTCAACAACAACCACACACACACAACACTCAACATACAACCAAAACACACACAAACCAACATACAACCACACGACACACACACTCAACATACAACCACACGACACACACATCAACATCAACACAACCAAAACTAAAACATACAACACACGACCACTAACATACAACCACACGACACACAACACTAAAACATACAACCACACGACACAAAACCTCACTACAACCACACAACACACAACATCACAACAACACACGACACACAACACTCAACATACAACCACGACACACAACACAACCAAAAACCAAAAAACCCTAACTACAACAAAAACCACACACACATCAACATACAACCACACGACACACAAAAATCAACATACAACCAAAACGAACACACCACTACATACAACCACACACACAAAAACCCCAAAAACATACCAACACACAAACACACAAAAACACAACATACAACCACACACACACAACACTCAACATACAACCACACAACACACAACACTCAACATACAACCACACGACACACAACACTCAACATACAACCACACGACACACAACACTCAACATACAACCACACGACACACAACACTCAACATACAACCACACGACACACAACACTCAACAACAACCCCACGACACACAACACTCAACATAAACCACACGACAAAAACTACACTCAACATACAACCACACGACACACAACATACAACCACACGACACACTACACTCACATACAACCACACGAACACACAACACCAACATACAACCACACAACACACAACACTCAACATACAACCACAACGACACACAACACTCAACATACAACCACAACGACACACTACACTCAACATACAACCACCACGACACACACATCAACATACAACACACGACCACAAACACTCAACATACAACCACACACCACACCAACAACAAACCACACAACACAACACTCAACATACAACCACACGACACACACACTAAACCATACAACCACACACAACACTACACCAAACCCCAAAAAACCAAAAACCCACACACACACAACTCAACATACAACACACACACACAACACCAACATACACCAACACGACACACTACACCAACATAAACCACACACCACACACCAACATACAACACACGACACACCAACACTAAACCCATACAACCAAAAAACAAAAAACACACAACCACACAACATACAACCACACAACACACAACACCAACATACAACACACGACACACAACACTCAACAACAACCACACGACACCAACACTCAACATAAAACCACACACACACACACTCAACATACAACCACACAAACACACACTCCAACATACAACCACACGACACAAACTCAACATAAAACCCACACAACACACAACACTCAACATAACAACACACGACACACAACACCAACATACAACCACACACACCCCAAACAAACTCAACATAAAACCACACACACACAACACTCAACATAAAACCCAACACGACACACAACACTCAACATACACACACGACACACAACACTCAACAACAACCCACGACAACACACCAACTTACAACCACACGACACACAACACTCAACATACAACCACACAACACCACACTCAACCACAACAACAAACATACACTCAACATACAACCACACACACACACACCAAACATACAACCACACGCCCACAACACCAACATAAAAACCACACGACACACTACACTCAACATACAACCACACGACACACAACCAAACATACAACCACACGACACACACACTCAACATACAACCCACACGACACACTACACTCAACATACAACCACACGACACACAACACCAACATACAACCACCACAACACACACACTCAACATAAAACCCAAAACACACCACAACACCAACATAAAACCCACACGACACACAAAAACTCAACATACAACCACACGACACACTACACCAACATACAACCACACGACACACTACACCAACATACAACCAAAACGACACACAAAACTCAACATACAACAAAAACACACACAACACTCAACATACACACAACCGAAAAACACTCAACAAAAAAACAAACAACCAACAACCACACACACACAACACCAACAAACAACCACACAACACAAACACTCAACTTACAACCACACGACACACAACACACAACACATACACAACCACACACACACTCACATACAACCACACACAAACACAAAAACAAAAACAACCAAACCGATCACACACTCAACATACAAAACACACACACACACAATACAACACACGACACACAACAATACAACCACACGACACACAACACTCAACATACAACCACACGACACACACACCAACATACAACCACACGACACACAACACACAACATACACCACCACGACACACAACACACAACATAAAACCCCACAACGACACACAAACATACAACCACACGACACACAACACTAAACAAAACAACCACACGACACACAACATACAACACACGAAAACAACACCTCAACAACACCACACACACACAACATACAAACCACACACCCCAAAAACACTCAACATACAACCACAACGACACAACAAAACAACATACAACCACACGACACACAACACACAACAATACAACCACACGACACAACACTCACAACAACCACACGACACACAACACAAAACATACAACCACACGACACACAACACACAACATACAACCACACGACACACAACACTCAACATACAACCACACGACACACAACACACAACATACAACCACACGACACACAAAAACCAACATACAACACACGACACACAACAACAACAAAAACACAGACCACTAACAACAACTACACCACACGACACACACACACAACATACAACCACACGACACACAACACACAACATACAACCACACGACACACAACACTCAACATAAAACCCACACCCCCACAAAAACTCACACAAAAATCAAACCACACACACACAACAACACCAAAAACAACCAACACACCACAACACCAACATACAACCACCCCGACACAAACACTCAACATACAACCACACAACCCAACCACAACATAAAACCCAACACGAACACACAACACACAACATACAACCACACACACAAACACTCAACATAAAACCCAACACACACACACACACACAACATACAACCACACGACACAAAACACCAACATACAACCAAACGACCAAACACTAAAACCAACACCACACACAACACACAACATACAACCCACACGACACACAACACACAACATACAACCAAAACGACACAAAACCCCAACATACAACAACACGACACAAACACACAACATACAACCACACGACAAAACAACCCCACAATACAACCCACGACACACACCACAACATACAACCACACACACAAAAACACCAACATACAACCACACGACACATACCCCAAACATACAACACACAACACACAACACACAACATACAACCACACGACACATAACATAACAACAACAACACACAAAAACACACAACATACAACCACACGACACACAAACACAAATACAACCACACACACACAACACTCAACATCAACAACACACACACAACAAAACAACATACAACCACACGACACACTAACACCAACATACAACCACACACACAAAAACACACAACATACAACCAAAAACAACCACAACACTCAACATACAACCACACGACACACAACACCAAACTAAAACCACACGACACACAACACTCAACATACAACCACACGACACACAACACCAACATACAACCACACGACACACAACACTCAACATACAACCACACGACACACAACACTCAACATACAACCAAACACGCCCACACAACACCAACATACAACCACACGACGCACAACATACAACCACACAACACACAACAACAACATACAACCAAACAACCAAACAATCAACCACACAACACACAAACACAACAAACAACCACACACAACAACAACCCACATACAACCACACAACAACAACACACACCACAAACACAACATACACCACACGACACACAACACAAAAACATACAACCACACAAACCAACATACAACCCCCGAAACAAAACACTCAACATACAACCACACGACCACAACACTCAATACAACCACACGACACAACATACAACCACACGACACACAACACTCAACATACAACCACAGCACAACACACCACCAACAACAACCACCACACAACCACAACACCACAACATACAACCACACGAACACAACACTCAACATACAACCACAACACACAACATACAACCAAAAACAACACACACCAACTACAACCACACGACCCAACAACAACCAACACACACAACACTAAAACATAAAACCCCCACAACAAAACACACAAACATACAACCACACAACCACACAACCCCAACATACACCAAAACCAACCAAAACATCACCACACAACACACAACCCACTTACAACCACACGACACACAACACCAACATACAAAAAACCCCAAAAACTACAACACCAACACACAAACAACCACACTACAACCCACTACACACAACATACAACATAAAACCAACGACCACACTAAACCCACTCAACACAAAACCCACCAACAACAACTCAACAACAACAACACACAACATAAAACCCACCGACACACAACAACAACAAAAACCAACACACACAACACACAACATACAACCACACGACACACAACACTCAACATAAAAACCACACACACACAACACTCAACATACAACCACACACAACACATTCAACATACAACCACACACACACAACACCAACATAAAACCACACAACACACAACACTCAACAACAACCACACGACACAACAACACCAACATACAACCACACGACACACAACACTCAACATACAACCACACGACACAACTACACCAACAAAACCAACCAAAACGACACACAACACTCAACATACAACCACACGCACACAACACTCAACATACAACCCACACACACACACTCAACATACAACCACACGACACACAAAACTCAACATACAACCACACACACACAACACTCAACATACAACCACACACACACAACACTCAACATAAAAACCACACGACACACAACACTCAACATACAACCACACGACACCACTACACTCAACATACAACCACACGACACACACACCAACATAAAAACCACACGCCCACACTACACTCAACATAAAACCACACACACACACAACATCAACATACAACCACCGACACACAAATCAACATACAACCACACGACACCAATAACATACAACCACACACACACTACACTCAACATACAACCACACACACACTACAACTCAACAAAACAACCACACGACACACAACACTCAACATACAAACCCCCAACACAAAACAACACTCAAACATAAAAACAACCCAACGACACACAACACTCAACATAAAAACACACGACAAAAACCTCAACATACAACCACACGACACACTACCCCTCCAAAACATACAACCACACGACACACACACTCAACATACAACCAAAACGACACACAACACTCAACATACAACCACACACACACACAACACCAACCCTTACATCAACAAAACCACACACACTAACATAAAACCCACACACACACAACACTAAACATCAACCACACAACACACAACACTAACATACAACAACACAAAACCACAACCTAAACATACAACCACACGACCACACAACACTAAACAACAACCACACGACCACAACACTCAACATACAACCACACGACACTACACAAAAACATACAACCAAACCCAACACACACAACAACACAACATACACCACAAAACAAACCCCCACACAACAACAAACCACACACAAAACACACTCAACATACAACCAAAACGCACACTACACCAACACAACCACACAACACACAACATCAACATACAACCACACGACACACAACACTCAACTACAACCACACGACACACTACACTCAACATACAACCACACGACACACAACATACAACCACACACAACACACACTAAACATACAACCACCCAACACACAACACTCACAACAACCACACGACACACTACACTCAACATACAACCACACAACGACACACACCACATACAACCACACGACACACTACACTCAACATACAACCACACGACACACTAACTCAACATACAACACACGACAAAAAAAACACCAACATACAACCACACGACTCACAACATAAAACACACAAACAACACACTCAACAACACCACACAACACACAACACTCAACTACACAACCACACAACACACAACACAACATACAACCACACGACACACAACACTCAACATACAACACCGACACACACCCCAAACAAACAACCACACGCACACTACACTCAACATACAACCACAACGACACACAACACACAACATACAACAACACGACACACAAAACAACCACACGACACAACCACCAACAAACCACACACACACAACTCACAACAACACCACACGACAACAACATACAACCACCGACAACAACCACAACATACCCACACAACACCAACATACAACCACACGAAAACACAACACTCAACATACAACCACACGACACCAAACACACAACATACAACCACACGACACACAACACACAACATACAACCACACGACACACACACTCAACATACAACCACACGACACAAAAACACACATACAACCACACAACCCCAACACACACTACAACCACACGACACACATAAAACCAACAACAACCATAACACAACACACAACATACAACCACACGACACACAACACTCAACATACAACAACCACACACACAACACAACATAACCACCCCACAACCACAACAACAACCACACGACACACAACCATACAACCCCACGACACAACCCCTCAACATAAACCCCGACAACAACACAAAACACCACACACACACAACACTACATAAAACCCACACAAACACACAAACACAACATACAACCACACGAACAAAACACTAACAAAAAACAACACACACAACATACAACAACACGACACACAACACACAACATACAACCACACGACACATAACACTCAACATAAAACCCAACACACACACAACACAACCCCATACAACACCGACACACACCCCAAAACATAAAACCCAACCACACACAACACAACTAACAAACACACGACACACACACCAACATACAACCACACGACACACAACACACAAATACAACCACACGACACAACACTCAACATACAACACCACACAAACACACAAACAACACAACACTACACCAACATACAAAAACCGACCACAACACACAACATACAACAACCGACACACAACACCAACAACAACAACACGACACAACTCACTAACAAAAACCACAACATCACAACCACACAACACAACAACACGCCCACAACACAAACAACACCCCACACAACACCAACAACAAAAACCAAACCGACACACCCCACCAACATACAACCACACAAACCAAAAAACAAAAACTCAACACACACACCCAAAACAACCCCCCACAACACACTACCACACTCAACAACACACAAAACACCCAACACAACAAACACACACACAACACACCAACAACCACACACCCTCAAAACTCAACATACAACCCACAACACCAACAACACACAACATACAACAACACAACACACACTCACTACTCAAACGACACTCAACACTTACAACAAACCACACCCCAACACTAAACCCATACAAAAACACGACCACACACTCAACATACAACCATCACCAACAACACCACACACTACCACACACACACTAAAACTCAAATCCAAAACCAAAAACAAACACCTAACAACAACCACACCACACATTTACACCCAACAAACACACCACCACAACACACAACATACACACAACAAACACCCATCACCAACAACCACAACAACCTCACATACAACACACAACACAAAACACAACATACAACCACACGCCAACACTCACATACCCAACTCACAACAAAAACATACAAACCCCGCACAACAAATAACAACACAACCCCAAAACTACAACCACAACACACACACACCAACATACAACAACACGACACACAACACACAACATACAACACACACACACAACACAAATCAACAACCAACCCAACCTCAACATACAACCACACACACACAACACTCAACTTACAACCACACGACACACTAACATATCACAACAACACAACAAACAACACACAACTTTAAACACACACATACAACCCAAAAACAAAACCAACACTCAAACATCCAACCACACGACACATAACACTCACACACAACACCACAACATCAACAACACGACACACAACACACAACATACAACCACACAACACACAACACACAACATACAACAACACGACACACTACACTCAACATACAACCACACAACACACGACACACAACATACAACCACACGACAACAACCACTAATAACAAACAAAACCTTACGCAATTTACAGGGAGTCAACCTAATATTTTGATTCCCCTTATGACCCTTATGGTTTTAGCGTTTATTTTTATGATAATAATAATAATAATAATAATAATTAATAATAATAATAATAAATAATATAATAATAATAATAATAATAATAAATAATAATAATAATAATAATAAATTTTGCAGCTAACTCGTGTGAATTACAAAAAAAACACCACTACCTATTCTCATTTTTTTTTTCTTACTGATAGAAATTTTCCCATCACCCAAAATTTTGATAATTACCATCATTATAACCGTAGGGGGAAGCGTTAAATCCGCAGGAGGGGGGCCACACAGTACCTGGGGAATGGGAAGCGTTCGGGTTTACCCCACAATCGTAATTTTGGTCATAAAATGCTTATAACATTCATATATATTTATAAAAAATATTTATATGTGGAATAAAATCAATACACTGGAGCCAAAAAAAAAATGTTTTTTTTTTTAATTTGTCGAAAATGGCAGCGGGATTCGGGGAGGAAATTTCGCCGGGTCATATAATTTACCGTTTTGCCTCGAAGCTGAAATGATAATTAATCTAGCATTTAGTTCTTAGCTACGATACCCTAAACCCGCAATCCCTTCAATAATAATCAGATTCCGTTAAATCGTTGGAAAGCTTAGAGCGTAATTAATATTCTGTCGACCCGAAACGGTTTCAGAATTAAAAAAACAGAACGAACAGATGATGGGAATGGAGAGGGGGTCATCGAACATACTTTATCCCACTCCCTTTCCTTTACTTCCCCCTCTCCCCCGGGCCTTTATTAACCCCTTCCCCATTTCCAACACCTCTTTCTTTCCCTTCTCCTTCTGCCTCTTCTATTTTTTTCTTCAGCGTGAATGAAGAGAGAAAACTAGTGATAAAGGAGGGAAGAGGAGAATTACGAAGAGGGGAAAAAGGAATGGAATTGAAGAGACAAAAAAGGGGAAAAACAGCTGTTTTTCCCCTTTTTGCCTCATTTTCAATTTCATTCTCTTTTACCCTATTTCTCTTTTACTCCACCTTTCATCTTCCCCTTTTATATTAATATTAATAGTGACAGCAGCCACAACACACAGAAACTGAAAGAAAAACAGCAACAGGACTCCAACAGTCACAGTTACAGTGCCACAGAACAGCCCTTGAAACCCTTAGAAAGCTGCCAGTGCCAGTGCCAGTGCCTTGTGATTCTGGGAAAGCATTCTTTACCCATATGTGTGTTGCACCTCTTGCCACGGAGTCACTTATTCACTTCGCCCTTTAAATAGTTCTTGGCGTTTTGTGGGTGAATGAGATTACCAAGGAAACTACATTTAGTAAGAGAGAGAGAGAGAGAGAGAGAGAGAGAGAGAAGAGAGAGAGAGAGAGAGAGAGAGAGAGAGAGAGAGAGAGAAACCAGCGTGGCGAGAAAGCAATTAGCAGAGCCGAGTCCAGCCCTTACAGCAGCACAGTCGTATACTTCACTGCCATCAATTTACCTGGACAAGATTCTGAGGGTCAGCTTGAGCGGGAGCTGAGCTGGTCGCCGCTAAATGTTGAACAGTGTTGCCCCTGGTGTTTCCTGCCTCCATTCCCGTGTCAGCCTGGTCCACTCAATATGTTGGACACGGCTATTGGCCACCCCCGTGGCCACCGACGCTTGGAAATTCAGTGGCCACTTGCTCGGTCACTCCTCCTCCTCCTCCTTCCTCCAACTTGGCTACTGTGAATGCCTCTTTAATGGATGTTATAGGGACTCGAGTGAACGTACTACAAGTGAATGGACCACAAGAATTGAACGCATCATCACCAGTGAACGCAGGTATCACCGCCATTGAACGCATTACAGCGACTGAACGCACCACCGCCAGTGAACGCTTTACAACCACGGCCCTCTCCGATAAAAGCCTTTAACTTAAGAGGGGCGACCAGAGGGAAGTGATTTCACGGTACTTACGGTGCAGTGATTGGTAACGAGTGTCGTGGTTGGCTTGGAGATCGTTAATTGGCCTTAAGTTTTGGGAGGTCAGGTCACACATATAGTGCAGGTCACACGGAGGGGGCAAGTCCTACGTGGGTCAGGCCACACGAATGTTAGGCAACAGAGGTCACTCATCACAGAGGTCAGGCCAAGCGAGGTGTCATGCAGGAATCATACACCTAGACAGGCGAACCCCTCAAGGGAGGTACCTAGACGCTGGTGAGGGGCTCTTGATCTAGAGAATTGGATCTGTGCTCCAGTTCCCTGAATTGAGCCTGAATACTCCCCCCCCCCACAGGAGCTGCATAATCCCTACGGATTTAGCTCTCCCCATGATTATAATAATAATGGACAGGCGAAACGTTTGGGAATCATGGTATACAATACCTGTCGGTACTGTATACCATCAACATACTCACGTCTGTTATACCGGCATAACTGGCACGTATCATATTACTGATTGGCACCATTAACTGTATTCGTCTGAAGAAGCCTCTTAAGTGGGCGAAACGTTTCAGCAGTGAAGATAACAGGTAAGGTCTGTTTTAGAGAAGCATCTGGCATTCCGCAGGGCGATGTCAGTAAGTCGGAGGAGAAGAATAAAGATTTTTTTTTTTGCTATAATCAAAATGTGAACATTAACTAATGTTGCCAGAGAACAGCGGCTAATTAAGTGGTTAAAAAAAAAGGTGTTTGGTGACAGCTGAGAGTCAAAGGAGTTCTGCTGCCTCGCTGCCTCACACTGTGTGTGTCTTGGTGATGCTGTGGAGGTGCTGCCTCGCTGCCTCACACTGTGTGTGTCTTGGTGATGCTGTGGAGGTGCTGCCTCGCTGCCTCACACTGTGTGTGTCTTGGTGATGCTGTGGAGGTGCTGCCTCGCTGCTCACACTGTGTGTGTCTTGGTGATGCTGTGGAGGTGCTGCCTCGCTGCCTCACACTGTGTGTGTCTTGGTGATGCTGTGGAGGTGCTGCCTCGCTGCCTCACACTGTGTGTGTGTCTTGGTGATGCTGTGGAGGTGCTGCCTCGCTGCCTCACACTGTGTGTGTCTTAGTGATGCTGTGGAGGTGCTGCCTCGCTGCCTCACACTGTGTGTGAGTCTTGGTGATGCTGTGGAGGTGCTGCCTCGCTGCCTCACACTGTGTGTGTCTTAGTGATGCTGTGGAGGTGCTGCCTCGCTGCCTCACACTGTGTGTGTCTTGGTGATGTTGTGGAGGTGCTGCCTCGCTGCCTCACACTGTGTGTCTTGGTGATGTTGTGGAGGTGCTGCCTCGCTGCCTCACACTGTGTGTGTGTCTTGGTGATGCTGTGGAGGTGCTGCCTCGCTGCCTCACACTGTGTGTGTCTTGGTGATGCTGTGGAGGTGCTGCCTCGCTGCCTCACACTGTGTGTGTGTCTTGGTGATGCTGTGGAGGTGCTGCCTCGCTGCCTCACACTGTGTGTGAGTCTTGGTGATGCTGTGGAGGTGCTGCCTCGCTGCCTCACACTGTGTGTGTCTTGGTGATGCTGTGGAGGTGCTGCCTCGCTGCCTCACACTGTGTGTGTGTCTTGGTGATGCTGTGGAGGTGCTGCCTCGCTGCCTCACACTGTGTGTGTGTCTTGGTGATGTTGTGGAGGTGCTGCCTCGCTGCCTCACACACTGTTTGACTTGTTAGTGTTGCTGTGGAGGTACTGCCTCGCTCCTTCACACAATGTGTAACTCGAGGATTAGCAAGGGCCCGATACGAGAGGCAGCTTTGTGCACTAACCGCCCACTGTCCCTCCAATATAATGGACTAACGGCTCGCAAATAGACAGTTGGTTCGGCAGACTTCTATTCCTCCCTGTAGACACAGAAGTAATCTCGGAACAGGAGAATCCTGGAGCTCACCCGCCAGGAGTTCTAAACCCCACCTGTTTCCTATTTTGTTTTCACTTGTGTTATTACAGATCTAGATTGCAGATCCAGATAAATATACATCCAGAATGCAGTTAGATATCTGTATATTACATACTTGTCGCTAGCCTTAGACCGGGCTTTCTTGTTGAGTGTTTGATCAACCAGGCTGTTGCTGCTCGCGGTCTGCAGGCATAGCCATAACAGCCTCAAGTGGACGGGCTATTGAAAAAAAAACTAAAAATTTGCTGTTGGATTTCAATCCCCAGAAAGTAAATGTGAATTTACGTTTGTTTATTTCATGAACGTAAACCAATACGGGTCATTCAGAAGAAGCGCTTATGGAGGCTCGATCCTACGGTCATTAATCATGTCTTAAAGGTAATAGACGACGGGGCTATTCCAGACGCTATACGATACAACGTACATGAAGCCAGTTCTAGATTATGACGAACCAGTGTGGAGCCCAGAGCTAAGCACACACACACACACACACACACACACACACCACATACATAGCTTTAAGCAGAGGTATGATAAAGCTCACGGTTCAGGGAGAGTGACCTAGAAGCGACCAGTGAAGAGGCGGGGCCAGGAGCTTGGACTCGACCCCTGCAACCTCAACTAGGTGAGTACAACTAGGTGAGTACACACACACACACACACACACACACACACACACACACAGCAGGTGTTACAATCTTCAAGAAATACATCGCTCTATTGCGTGTTTAGCTGCACTGCACAGCTATATCACCGCTAGCAGTGACAGCCATACCACCACTGGCAGTGACAGCTATACCACCTGGCAGTGGCGCCATACACCCCGCTTGGGACAGCTACCACCACTGCAGGGGCAGCCATACCCCACCGCAGTGACAGCTACCACCACTGCAGTGACGCTACACCACGCAGTGACACCATACACACGCAGTGACAGCGACGATGCACTCTTCACACTAAAAAACACTAGCCACACTTGGGAATAACTAACCCAGTTCCTATATTACCGACGACCTTGTTTTGCTTTTTTCCACGCTAATGATTGACTGTTGGAGGATGATGACTGACCTCCCCACGTCATGACTTATTCCTCCTGTAGTTAATCCATCCCGTCAGCATTAATTCCCAACTGCTATGGTTATCCTTGTTTTTAATGTTTAAGAATCGTTAATGTGTAAGAAATCCATTCTGTTGTGGTACGTAAGTACTGGCTCGTACGTTACGTTATTCTCGTTTAAAAAACAATCATAATTCATTTAGTGAATATAAAAATGCATAATAACCGTGACTTGGAACAATTTCACAAAAATCTTGTATATTATGGCTCCCTTCCTTCTGCTTCTGTGTGACTAGTTAATAGTTAGGTAAGACATAGCAACAGTTAGTATCTTTATTTATGAACGTTTACCTAACACAGTAGCTTTTCAAGTCAAGTACAGAAAAATTGAAGAAGCAGAAATACTTGAAGACGATGAATCAGCCCATCACCTTAAAGTTTTGAGTGTCAGTCCATCAGTCTGAGAAGACATTGTTCCATAGTAGAAACATTTGGAGATGAAGTGACAGAATGGAGCTAGTTAATGGTCCAAGTCGGTCCGAAACGTCGTTATAAGCTCCTATGTACGGGTTATTTACGTATTTCAGCTAAGTGTAGCCTTTTGTCATCACAAATCTGATGATGCCCAGCTGTTTGCTGCAGAGATTTAGATTTAGAACGCGGAGATAACCACTCTTATCGTCCATTAAGACTACCCAGCCTCCCCGACATTATCTCTGTCACATCGACGCGGCGGCGAAATTCAAGACCACATGCTGACCCAACAGCAAAGTAGAACAAAAAAAATGTGAAGGAAACAGACCAAAAGAGGTCACCAATTATTTCTGTTTTTCTTCCTCCAAGTTTATCACCAGTACCTTCCCTCTCCAAGTCCTTCAGCGCCTCTATTACCTATTTTTCCATTTTCTTTTGCAAGGTCTTTGAATCTCTCCGCCTTCCATGGCCGTCCATTATTGTGGCACAGTGACCTTCATCTTTCCATCTTTAAGGAATGAGTGCACCATATCTTCTTAGCCTTTTTTTACAGGTCTTTATAATACCCTTGCCTCCTCTTCTCCTCTCCTCTTCTTATTACTTCATTTTATCCCTATTCTCCCACTTCCCAGTCCTAGAACACCGTCAGTCCCTCGTAACACGGTTCCCTCTCCTCTTGGTCTTCTCCCCCTCTCTCCTCTCCCCCTCTCTCCTCTCCCCCTCTCTCCTCTCTTGCTTCCTCTAGTTTGCCTCTCGCTATACCTCTTTCCAACTCTCCTGCCTTTGATGCTACTGCGACTTGTTGTAGCGGCTTCAGCGTAGAGCTTCCAGAACACGCGTCCAGGATAATCCAAAATCTTGTTCCAGAGGTTGTGAGCAGACTGCCTGGAACATGAAAAACGCATTAAGACTCCTTTTTGGATCAGTGACTTCTGGAAAAATGAGCGGATTTAATTACGGGCCACAGCGAGACCCTGCCAAATGGAACGTTGCTGCGGGGGATGATGGTGATGGTGATGGTGATGGTGATGATGTTAATGGTGGTTTGGTAATGGTGTGGTGGTGTAATGGTGGTATAAGTGTGGCGCTGGTGATGCAGTGGTGGTATTAGTGTGGTGCTGGTGATGTGGTGGTGGTATCAGTATTGTGATATGGTGGTGGTATCAGGGTGGTGATATGGTTGTCGTACCAGCGTGGTGCTGGTGATGTGGTAATGGTGGCAGGTAATCAAAGACAGGTAAGTATCTAGTGATTATAAAACCAGTTATATTGCAGGGTTGGTTGTCTGGTTGCTGGACAAGAAGAGCCACTCGACCACCCATCCACTCAACCATAAGCAACCATACACGTGATAAACGTGCCACTACGACTGGCAACCAAAAACCACTGTTGCTAACTGGGTTGCGAATTATACGACATACAAGGAGTCAATACCAAGGTGGTAAGACAACGTGGCAACACTGTAATAAAATAGCAAGTTTTCAGAAATGTTACAGAAATAATAATAATAATAATAGTAATAATAATAATAATAATAATAATAATAATAATAATAATAATAATAATAATAATAATAATATTATTATTATTATTATTATTATTATTATTATTATTATTATTATTATTATTATTATTATTATTATTATTATTACTATTATTATTATTATTATTATTATTATTATTATTATTATTATTATTATCATTTTTATATGTGAACTAATAATCCGTTCTCTGCATTCCCTACGAATGCAGAGAACGTGTACTCCCATGTGCTCTCGTGTACTCCCGTGCACTTCCGTGTACTCTCGTGTACTCCCGTGTAGTCATATGTACTCCCTATGTACTTGCACCTAAGTACTCCCACAGAGTAAGGAAGAAGGTAAGGTAGAGGCTAGCAGAAAAATGGAAGCAACAGGACATAATGACAGAAGGATTTAATAGGTCGTTTCACCTGGAGAGGGTATCGGAGGTCAACGCCCCCGCGGCCCGGTCTGAGGCCAGGCCGAGGGGGCGGCCTGGCCTCGGTCGCTGACCAAAATATTTCTCATAAACATTCGTTCACTGGTTAACTTCCTCCGTAATGAATTAGACATATTAATAATAATAACAACAATAATAATAATGATAATAATGATAAAAAATAATAATAATTATACACCATCAATGGGTATAAAGGAATTATTAGCGTGAGAATCATTTACGGGAGATGAAAAGCTCACGTGTTGATTTATGGTCAGGGAGGCTGAGCCAGTGTTGTGTTGCAGTGGGATTTCTGACCTGTGGTGGTGATTGCTGACTGGTGATATAGGATTTCTGACTGGTGATTTCTGATTTCTGATTGGCAATTACGATTTCTGACTGGTAATTATGATTTCTGGCTGGTGATTTCTGATTTCTGATTGGTAATTACGATTTCTGACTGGTAATTATGATTTCTGGCTGGTGATTTCTGATTTCTGATTGGTAATTACGATTTCTGACTGGTAATTATGATTTCTGACTGGTGATTTCTGATTTCTGATTGGTAATTACGATTCTGACTGTATTATGATTTCTGGCTGGTGATTTCTGATTTCTGATTGGTAATTACGATTTCTGACTGGTAATTATGATTTCTGACTGGTGATTTCTGATTTCTGATTGGTAATTACGATTTCTGACTGGTAATTATGATTTCTGGCTGGTGATTATGATTTTTGATTGATAATTATGATTTCTGACTGATGATTGTGATTTTGACAAATGATTGTGATTTCTGGCTGGTGATTTCTGATTTCTGATTGGTGATTGTGATTTCTGACTGGTAATTATGATTTCTGACTACTACTACTACAACTGCTACTTCTACTACTACTACTACTACTACTACTACCACCATTACCATTACGTATTAAAAAAATAACCACAACAAACACATCCCAACCACAACCACAACTACCACAACTACCATAACCACAACCACCACAACCACCATCACAGCAACAACAATAAACAATTTAAGCACATTACTAGCATCCAAAATTGTGACGAGAATTTAACCAATCAGGATCTTACAATTTCCTGTCAGTTGCTTTCTTATTCCTCCAGAAAAATTCATTTAACTCCCCCCCCCCCCCCCCCAGCAGTAACAAACTACTAGCGGGTGGAAATACGTCACAATGTTCTCTAGAGCTGCCCTGCTTACCCAAACGAAGTTCTACATCTCTAGAGTGAAGTTCTACACCTCTAGAGTGAAGTTCATACACCTCTAGAGTGAAGTTCTACACCTACTGAAGATGAAGTATCTACCTCTAGTGAAGTGTACTACACCTCTAGAGTGAAGTTCTACACCTCTAGAGTGAAGTTCTACACCTCTAGAGTGAAGTTCTACACCTCTAGAGTGAAGTTCTACACTTCTAGAGTAAAGTTATACTCCTCTAGAGTGAAGTTCTACACCTCTAGAGTGAAGTTCTACACCTCTAGAGTGAAGTTCTACACCTCTAGAGTGAAATTCTACACCTCTAGAGTGAAGTTCTACACCTCTAGAGTGAAGTTCAGCACCTCTAGAGTGAAGTTCAACACCTCTAGAGTGAAATTCTACACCTCTAGAGTGAAGTTCTACACCTCTAGAGTGAAGTTCAACACCTCTAAAGTGAAGTTCAACACTAGAGTGAAATTCTATACATCTAGAGTGAAGTTCTACACCTCTAGAGTGAAGTTCTACACCTCTAGAGTGGAAAGAGAAAGAGGATAGTGGCGTTGTGTTTGCTCCTCTCAGGCTGGGAAACACCCGCTAGGGAACGCTGTACACCCCACCGATACAGTTTTAATACACCATAGTCTCCCCAGACTCTGATATAAAACACCTGAACACAGTTGCAAGGAAGAGGGTGAAAATATCAGGCTTGTAGCCCTGCTCGCAGCCGGCCGACCGGCTGGCTAGCTGGCCTGCTGGCTGGCTGGCTGGCTAGTTGGTTGGTTGACTGGCTGGCTGACGGGGCTCTGCGCCCCCTCTCTCCCTTCCACTATTCTGAGGAGAGACTGGCCCGGGGGCGGACAAGAGAAACCCATTAGGTTGGTAGTGTTGGCAGTGGTGGCTGTGCTGGGACACGTGTTAACACGCGCTGGTCGCCATGACAACACCATGTTTGGTCAAGTACACACCAGCTCCGGGGCAAGGCTGGGTACGGGCGTGCAAGGAGCGCCTCGCTTTCAAAGCGCTTTCACTCGCCTACCCTCCTTTCCCCTCCTCTACCTCCACTCCTTTCCCCCTCCCCTTGCATCCTCTTGCTGCTAGTCAGCTAACTCCTTTCCCTTTCGCCTTCCTTACTCCTTCCACTCGTTCTCTCCCTTTACCCCTCTTGTTTCTCAAAGGGAGAGCTTTTCAGGGGGAAGGAGAGAGGGGAGGAAAAGAGAGACGACATATTGTTGTTTCTTTAGAGCTGATGATGACGGTGTTGCCTTTGTGTACTCTAGCAAGAAAGAATCTTATGCTTGCGATGCATTTTCCATTTTTTTACGGGAATTAGGAAGGTAGACGGGAGAGGTGCCATTGTGGAGGGCGGGGCGCTGTTTACACCAGTGATAGACAGTCTTGCTGCTGTTGTCTGCTGTCTTCCTGCATGTTTTGGAAAGGGGTTTATTCTAAAGATAGGTTATTCAGCAGTGTTATTTAGGAAATCGTGTTATTGGGCCCAGAGGGGGGGTAAAAATTGTCTGTATGGTTCTCTTCTATTTATCTCTCTCTAACACACACACACATAGCTTTGTGAAGAGGTACGATAAAACTCTTGGAGCTGGGAGAGTAGACCTAGTAACGACCAGCCAAGAGGCGGGGCCAGGAGCTACGACTCCATCGACCCCTGCAACAACAAAATAGGTGAATATAAATAAGTGAACACACATACAACACACACACACACACACACACACACACACACACACACACACACACACACACACACACACACACACACACACACACACACACACACACACACACACGTACACACATGCACACACACACACACACACACACACACACACACACACACACACACACACAACACACACACACACACACACACACACACACACACAACACACACACACACACACACACACACACACACACACACACACACACACACACACACAGAAGGTTGATCGCCTTGAATGGGACTGATCGCCTTATATTAGGACTGCGAAGGACTGATCACCTTATATTAGGACTGCGAGGGACTGATCGCCTTATATTAGGACTGCGAAGGACTGATCACCTTATATTAGGACTGCGAGGGACTGATCGCCTTATATTAGGACCGCGAGGGACTGATCGCCTAATATTAGGACTGCGAGGGACTGATCGCCTTATCTTAAGACTGAGAGGGACTGAGCACCGCAACATAACCTCTCCTACCTCGCCCACTGGTTGGGCGAAACGTCTTCACAAATAAAGACAGGCAGGTGTTACACGCGTGTCTCTCTGCTCAAGCGGTCGATATCTACTGAAACTTAATGAAGAGAAGTGAAAAATCACCTCTGAATCATTATTCTACCTTCTACCGTCTACCATCTACCTCATCTACCCAGAAGGTGGGGGATGGAGGGTGATGGGGGAAGACGGGAGGGTTAGGTGGGGAAGTAAAGAGATAGATAGATAGATACACAGAGAGAGAGAGAGAGAGAGAGAGAGAGAGAGAGAGAGAGAGAGAGAGAGAGAGAGAGAGAGAGAGAGAGAGAGAGAGGGAGAAGAGAGAGAGAGAGAGAGAGAGAGAAAGGGGGAGGGGGGAGCTTAAGAGCAAACTTGAAGGTTTGTCAAAAGGCGGGCCGAGAATAATAGACTAGTTTGTATGCGTCTCCGAGATGAAAATATGTAGATGTTAGGTTACCCCCCCCCTCCTTTCCCCCACCCCTCCCCTCCCCTCCCCCTCCCCCTCCCCTCTCTCCCTCCCCTCGCCTTCCTTCCCCTTCCCTCCCGTCCTCCCTCCTCCCCCTTTCTTTTCTCCCCCTTCCACCCCTCTCCCCCCCTCCACCCCTTAAGACCCCCAACTCCTTGAAAAACACCCCTCCTCCTCCTCCTCCTCCTCCTCCTCCTCTACCCACTGGGTCTCGGTAAACAATATGATGTTCAATGAGGACAAATTCCAACTACTCCGTTATGGAAAACTGGAGGAGATAATAACTAGAACAGAGTATACTACTGACTCCGGCCATACAATAGAGCGGAAAAATAATGTAAGGGACCTGGGAGTAGTAATGTCTGAGGATCTCACTTTCAAGGATCACAACAGTGCCACGATCGTACGTGCAAAGAAAATGATAGGATGGATAATGAGAACTTTCAAAACGAGAGATGCCAAGCCAATGATGATCCTTTTCAAATCACTTGTTCTCTCTAGGCTGGAATACTGCTGTACATTAACATCTCCATTCAAAGCAGGTGAAATCGCAGATCTAGAGAGTGTACAGAGATCCTTTACTGCACGTATAAGTTCTGTCAAGCA
>NC_069402.1:68841587-68893928 GCF_026875155.1 Cherax quadricarinatus | reverse complement strand
GCGGTATTAAATTCTGATATTGATAAAGTTTTTGAAATTTTGAGTTTACATATTGGAGTAATGACCCGGTTATGACCCCGGTGTATACCCGGTGCATGACCCGGTGTATGAGCCCTTTTAGACCGGGGTATGAGCCGGGGTACGACCCGGGGTATTTTGACCCCGGGGTATACCCGGGTATGCCGGTGTAGTATGACCCGGTGAAAGACCCGTTTATGACCGGTGATGACCCGGTGTATGACCCGTGTAGACCCCCGTGTATGAGCCCGGGTACGCCCCCGGGGTAATAGACCCGGTGTATACCCGGTGTAGCCCGGTGATGTATGACCCCGGGGTATGACCCGGGTATGACCGGTGTTGTATGACCCGGTGTATGTATGACCCGGGGTATTTTAAAACCCCTGTATGTATGACCCGGTGTATGTAGACCCGGGTATGTATGACCTGGTGATGAGACCCGGGGTATGACCCCGGGGTAAAAGACCCGGTGTATTTTTGACCCCCGGGGTAGTATACCCATGTTTTAGACCCCCGGTGTATGAGACCGGGTTGTATGACCCCTGTATGTTTTGACCCCGGGGTATGTTTGACCCGGGGGTTGTTACCCGGGGTATGACCCGGGGTATGTATGACCCGGGGTAGTATGACCCGTGTATGTATGACCCGGGTATGTTGACCCCGTGTTTTTACCCGGTGATACCCGGGGTATGTATGACCCCGTGTATGTATCCCGGGTAGTATGACCCCGGTGTATGTATGCCCGGGGTTTTGTATACCCGGGTAGTATGACCCGGTGTATGTTGACCCGGTTTAGTATGACCCGGTGTATGACCCCCGGGGTATGACCCCTTAGTTTTACCCGTGTATGTATGACCCCGGGGTATGTATGACCCTTATGTATACCCGGGTATGTATGACCCCGGTATGTATGCCCGGTGTATTATGATCCAGTGATGTATGCCCCGGTGTATGTATGACCCGGTGTATGTATGATCCAGTGTATGTGTGACCCGGTGTATGTATGACCCAGTGTATGTATGACCCGGTGTATGTATGACCCGGTGTATGTATGACCCGGTGTATGTATGACCCGGTGTATGTATGACCCGGTGTATGTATGACCCGGTGTATGTACGACCCGGTGTATGTATGACCTGGTGTATGTATGACCCGGTGTATGTATGACCCGGTGTATGTATGACCCGGTGTATGTATGACCCGGTGTATGACCCGGTGTATGACCCGGTGTATGTTTGACCCGGTGTATGTATGACCCGGTGTATGTATGACCCAGTGTATGTATGACCCGGTGTATGTATGATCCAGTGTATGTATGACCCGGTGTATGTATGACCCGGTGTATGTATGATCCAGTGTATGTGTGACCCGGTGTATGTATGACCCAGTGTATGTATGACCCGGTGTATGTATGACCCGGTGTATATATGACCCGGTGTATGTATGACCCGGTGTATGTATGACCCGGTGTATGTATGACCCGGTGTATGTACGACCCGGTGTCTTAAACATTCACAAACGAAGAATGTTCCAATATTGTGTCCCGTAGCTCGGTTGGTAGCGCACTCAGTTCACACATTGAGCGCCCGTAGTTCGACCCCCGGTCCGGGTGGAAACACTGTGGGAGGTGTTACCTTATGATACCTGCTGTCCCTGTTCACCTAGCAGCAAATAGGTACTTGGGTGTTAGCCTACTGGTGTGGGTCGCATCCTGGAGGACAAAATTATTATTATTATTATTATTATTATTATTATTATTATTATTATTATTATTATTAATTATTAATTATTAATTATTAATTATTATGCTATTATTATTATTATTATTATTATTATTATTATTATTATTATTATTATTATATTATTATTATTATTATTATTATTAATTGCTATTATTATTATTATTATTATTATTATTATTATTAATTATTAATTATTAATTGTTATTATTATTATTATTATTATTATTATTATTATTTATTATTATTATTATTTTTATTATTATTATTATTATTAATTATTAATTATTAATTGCTATTATTATTATTGTTATTATTATATTATTATTATTATTATTATTATTATTATTATTATTATTATTATTATTATTATTATTATTATTATTATTATTGTTAATTATTAATTATTAATTGCTATTATTTTATTATTATTATTATTATTATTATTATTATTATTATTATTATTATTATTATTATTATTATTATTATTATTATTATTATTATTATTATTATTATTATTATTATTTCGTTTTCGTGGACCAGCCATTATGCAAATTATGTGATGTAAGTCGACATCTGGTACAATTAAAAAAAAGAATAATAACATTAAAAGCACCCCGAAGAAATTTTTCATTTGTGTAAGTAAGTGGAAAACAACTTCTTGAAATCAAGTCTGAATGAGTATAAAATCTGTGTGTGTAAAATCTGTGAATAACATGTACCTTGTGTGTAAAATCTTATACACGGTGCATATAACTGCACTTAGGAGGAAGACAAATTAGCAGCGGAGGTTTGAGCAAGGAGTGTCTGGAATATAATACTGCCACTTAAACTATTTACAAACTTTCCCCTTAGATGCAGTGTTAACAAAACTGCAGTTCTCACCACTGTGACCCATCACTGCTCTGTAATGTATGCAGTTCTCACCACAGTGACCCATCACTGCTCTGTAATGTATGCAGTTCTCACCACAGTGACCCATCACTGCTCTGTAATGTATGCAGTTCTCACCACAGTGACCCATCACTGCTATGTAATGTATGCAGTTCTCACCACAGTGACCCATCACTGCTCTGTAATGTATGCAGTTCTCACCACAGTGACCCATCACTGCTCTGTAATGTATGCAGTTCTCACCACAGTGACCCATCACTGCTCTGTAATGTATGCAGTTCTCACCACAGTGACCCATCACTGCTCTGTAATGTATGCAGTTCTCACCACAGTGACCCATCACTGCTATGTAATGTATGCAGTTCTCACCACAGTGACCCATCACTGCTATGTAATGTATGCAGTTCTCACCACAGTGACCCATCACTGCTCTGTAATGTATGCAGTTCTCACCACAGTGACCCATCACTGCTATGTAATGTATGCAGTTCTCACCACTGTGACCCATCACTGCTATGTAATGTATGCAGTTCTCACCACAGTGACCCATCACTGCTATGTAATGTATGCAGTTCTCACCACAGTGACCCATCACTGCTATGTAATGTAGCAGTTCTCACCACAGTGACCCATCACTGGTAAATAATGTAGCAGCTCTCACCACAGTGACCCATCACTGCTCTGTAATGTATGCAGTTCTCACCACAGTGACCCATCACTGCTCTGTAATGTATGCAGTTCTCACCACAGTGACCCATCACTGGTAAATAATGTAGCAGCTCTCACCACTGTGACCATCACTGCTCTGTAATGTATGCAGTTCTCACCACAGTGACCCATCACTGCTCTGTAATGTATGCAGTTCTCACCACAGTGACCCATCACTGGTAAATAATGTAGCAGCTCTCACCACTGTGACCCATCACTGCTCTGTAATGTATGCAGTTCTCACCACAGTGACCCATCACTGGTAAATAATGTAGCAGCTCTCACCACAGTGACCCATCACTGCTCTGTAATGTATGCAGTTCTCACCACAGTGACCCATCACTGGTAAATAATGTAGCAGCTCTCACCACTGTGACCCATCACTGCTCTGTAATGTATGCAGTTCTCACCACAGTGACCCATCACTGCTCTGTAATGTATGCAGTTCTCACCACAGTGACCCATCACTGCTATGTAATGTATGCAGTTCTCACCACAGTGACCCATCACTGCTATGTAATGTATGCAGTTCTCACCACAGTGACCCATCACTGCTCTGTAATGTATGCAGTTCTCACCACAGTGACCCATCACTGCTATGTAATGTATGCAGTTCTCACCACAGTGACCCATCACTGCTATGTAATGTATGCAGTTCTCACCACAGTGACCCATCACTGCTCTGTAATGTATGCAGTTCTCACCACAGTGACCCATCACTGCTATGTAATGTAGCAGTTCTCACCACAGTGACCCATCACTGGTAAATAATGTAGCAGCTCTCACCACAGTGACCCATCACTGGTAAATAATGTAGCAGCTCTCACCACAGTGACCCATCACTGGTAAATAATGTAGCAGCTCTCACCACAGTGACCCATCACTGGTAAATAATGTAGCAGCTCTCACCACAGTGACCCATCACTGGTAAATAATGTAGCAGCTCTCACCACAGTGACCCATCACTGGTAAATAATGTAGCAGCTCTCACCACAGTGACCCATCACTGGTAAATAATGTAGCAGCTCTCACCACAGTGACCCATCACTGGTAAATAATGTAGCAGCTCTCACCACAGTGACCCATCACTGGTAAATAATGTAGCAGCTCTCACCACAGTGACCCATCACTGGTAAATAATGTAGCAGCTCTCACCACAGTGACCCATCACTGGTAAATAATGTACGCAGCTCTCACCACAGTGACCCATCACTGCTAAATAATGTAGCAGCTCTCACCACAGTGAGTCATCACTGCTAAATAATGTAGCAGCTCTCACCACAGTGACTCATCACTGCTATATAAAGCGGGTATTGGGTGGAAGTTTCGACATAACCAAAATAACAGCTACCCACGACAAATAGCCAGAGTTTTTCCTCTTTGCTGTAGCACAAACGTGGGAACTGCTACAGTGTACCACTCACCCCGAAGCTGTGGTAAACTTCCCCACAACAACTGTGTGGTTAAAAAATAAAACAAATGTTCTCTCTGTACCGCAAATTGCCCAGTGGACTTGTATACTGGACGGCATCCAGCGCCCCTCCACCACTCTCTCTCTCAGCCTTCATGGTGTAAATACACGCACACACACTCTTGGAGTCGTGTGTGTACTCATCTAGTACTCACCTAGCTGTGGTTGCAGGGGTCGAGCCATAGCTCCTGGCCCTGCTCCTGGCCCTGCACTGTGTGTGTGTGTGTGTGTGTGTCCGAAGGAAGATAGAGGATATGTTAAACGACTAACAACATGAGAGTGACCATGTATAAGAAAACAAGGAATCTGTCAATGACGGACAAAAACGGTTATCAGAAGCTGAATAATAATATCATTTAATAAGAAAATCCCAACGTCTATGATTCTCTGCTTGAGTTTTTCACTAAAGTGATTTATTACCGTGATGAACGGGATTAAATTCCCGGACGAGAGGTGGAAATATGGTCAAGATTCCTTACACGTGCTGCCTGTGGTTACCTGTCAGTAAATACCACACTAAATGTTAGTCGACTCTTGTGGGTTGGAACACAGTGAAGGACGCTGAGGGGAAATTGTCGTGCCACTTGCCTTTTTCTCTTCGTTGTTTATTTCTTCAGTAACACAGTAGTATAAACCTGAGGAAGATCTCGGGGATGAACTCTGAACATGTCTATCAAGACTGATGAACTGAAGACGTCACCTCTAAGCTCAGGGACTGACCATCTCGAACACTTTTTCTCCAAGGTTGACCGACTGATTATCTTTATTTCCTTACCACTGTTTCCTTTGTATGTGACTGAAGAAGTCTACTCTGTAGGCGAAACGTTCCAACAATAAAGATACACAATCGTTGCACATGTGTCTTAATCATCGTGTCAGTATTTCACACCATTTTCAACAATACTTAAATAACCAGTGAGACTCTAAGGTCACCACTGAACGTGTTTCCAAATCTTAAATAGAACTTTGCTTCCACACAAAGTTCTCCCATAAATACTCTGGAGTTACAAAGAGACTTTTGTTTGTGAATGCTTGTACTCACGTAGCCCTGCTCACCTAGCTGCGTTTGCAGGGGTTGAATCATATCTCCTGACCCCTGCTCTTCAACTATCGTCGACCGCCTTTACTGACTCCTGTTCCTTAGACTCCGATCATGCACACCTTTGTGGCCGTACAGGGCGTCTGCTCCAACAACTCCTTGTCTACTTCTGTTTGCATATTCCGCAAATGGAGACTGAAAAAAAAAGGTATCTGGTGTCCATTTGGCCCATGCTAGTCTTTAACTGCCATAGCCAATGCGTACAAAAGAATATGTAAGCATAAGGAACGCCTGTGACGACGCTTTGAGGACGACTGGAAAGTGAACCACAGTGTAAATACCTTCACAAGAGACTATAACATTGATCACCTAAAACCATCAATAGTATCTTTTTAATCCTTATAATCTCCATTAAGAAAGAATAACTAGGCAATAGATAATTGCTTTGAGGAACAATAAGGAACAATACTGTGACTGGAACAATACTGTGACTGGAGCAATACTGCGACTGGAACAATACTGTGACTGGAGCAGTACTGAGACTGGAACAATACTGAGACTGGAACAATACTGTGACTGGATCAGTACTGAGACTGGAACAATACTGTGACTGGAACAATACTGTGACTGGAACAATACTATGACTGGAACAGTACTGAGACTGGAACAATACTGTGACTGGAACAATACTGATACTGGAACAATACTGTGACTGGACCAGTACTGAGACTGGAACAATACTGCGACTCGAACAATACTGTGACTGGAACAATACTGTGACTGGAACAATACTGTGACTCGAACAATACTGTGACTGGAACAATGCTGTGACTGGAACAATACTGTGACTGGAACAATACTGTGACTGGAACAATACTGAGACTGGAACAACACTGTGACTGGAACAGTACTGAGACTGGAACAATACTGCGAATCGAACAATACTGTGACTGGAACAATACTGTGACTGGAACAATACTGTGACTGGAACAATACTGTGACTCGAACAATACTGTGACTGGAACAATACTGTGACTGGAACAATACCGTGTGTTACTTGTTAATAGAATATGTAGGACCTAACGTCGTCCTGAGTTCCTCTCTTCTAAGTGCAGGTTATACGTGGAGGATTCCTTTGAATTAGTAAAAAGAAGAGACACTTTGAATTAGGAAAGTTGAGTTTGTGTGGCCATTACGGTTGTAGAGTCTTTATTTTCAAATGTTTCTTTGTAAGAGACTATGAATATCTTGTGGGGATGAAGAACGTCACTTATGTGTTGTTGGTAGTGAACGTCATTTCTGTGTTGGTGGTAGTGAACGTCACTTCTATATTGGTGGTAGTGAACGTTACTTCTGTGTTGGTGGTAGTGAACGTTACTTCTATATTGGTGGTAGTGAACGTTACTTCTGTGTTGGTGGTAGTGAACGTTACTTCTGTGTTGGTGGTAGTGAACGTCACTTCTGTGTTGGTGGTAGTGAACGTTACTTCTCTGTTGGTGGTAGTGAACGTCACTTCTGTGTTGGTGGTAGTGAACGTTACTTCTGTGTTGGTGGTAGTGAACGTTACTTCTATATTGGTGGTAGTGAACGTTACTTCTGTGTTGGTGGTAGTGAACGTTACTTCTGTGTTGGTGGTAGTGAACGTTACTTCTATATTGGTGGTAGTGAACGTCACTTCTGTGTTGGTGGTAGTGAACGTCACTTCTGTGTTGGTGGTAGTGAACGTTACTTCTATATTGGTGGTAGTGAACGTTACTTCTCTGTTGGTGGTAGTGAACGTCACTTTTGTGTTGGTGGTAGTGAACGTTACTTCTATATTGGTGGTAGTGAACGTTACTTCTCTGTTGGTGGTAGTGAACGTCACTTTTGTGTTGGTGGTAGTGAACGTTACTTCTCTGTTGGTGGTAGTGAACGTTACTTCTATATTGGTGGTAGTGAACGTTACTTCTATATTGGTGGTAGTGAACGTTACTTCTCTGTTGGTGGTAGTGAACGTTACTTCTATATTGGTGGTAGTGAACGTTACTTCTATATTGGTGGTAGTGAACGTTACTTCTCTGTTGGTGGTAGTGAACGTCACTTCTGTGTTGGTGGTAGTGAACGTTACTTCTATATTGGTGGTAGTGAACGTTACTTCTCTGTTGGTGGTAGTGAACGTCACTTTTGTGTTGGTGGTAGTGAACGTTACTTCTATATTGGTGGTAGTGAACGTCACTTTTGTGTTGGTGGTAGTGAACGTTACTTCTCTGTTGGTGGTAGTGAACGTTACTTCTATATTGGTGGTAGTGAACGTTACTTCTATATTGGTGGTAGTGAACGTTACTTCTCTGTTGGTGGTAGTGAACGTCACTTCTGTGTTGGTGGTAGTGAACGTCACTTTTGTGTTGGTGGTAGTGAACGTTACTTCTATATTGGTGGTAGTGAACGTCACTTTTGTGTTGGTGGTAGTGAACGTTACTTCTCTGTTGGTGGTAGTGAACGTTACTTCTATATTGGTGGTAGTGAACGTTACTTCTATATTGGTGGTAGTGAACGTTACTTCTCTGTTGGTGGTAGTGAACGTCACTTCTGTGTTGGTGGTAGTGAACGTTACTTCTCTGTTGGTGGTAGTGAACGTTACTTCTCTGTTGGTGGTAGTGAACGTTACTTCTCTGTTGGTGGTAGTGAACGTCACTTCTGTGTTGGTGGTAGTGAACGTTACTTCTCTGTTGGTGGTAGTGAACGTTACTTCTCTGTTGGTGGTAGTGAACGTTACTTCTGTGTTGGTGGTAGTGAACGTCACTTCTGTGTTGGTGGAAGGGAACGTTACTTCTGTGTTGGTGGTAGTGAACGTCACTTCTGTGTTGGTAGTAGTGAACGTCACTTCTATATTGGTGGTAGTGAACGTTACTTCTGTGTTGGTGGTAGTGAACGTTACTTCTGTGCTGGTGGTAGTGAACGTCACTTCTATATTGGTGGTAGTGAACGTCACTTCTGTGTTGGTGGTAGTGAACGTCACTTCTATATTGGTGGTAGTGAACGTTACTTCTGTGTTGGTGGTAATGAACGTCACTTCTGTGTTGGTGGTAGTGAACGTCAGTTCTATATTGGTTGTAGTGAACGTCTCTTCTATATTGGTGGTAGTGAACGTCACTTCAATATTGGTTGTAGTGAACGTCATTTCTGTATTGGTTGTAGTGAACGTCACTTCTATATTGGTTGTATTGAACGTCACTTCTTTATTGGTGGTAGTGAACGTCACTTCTATATTGGTTGTAGTGAACGTCACTTCTGTGTTGGTGGTAGTGAACGTCACTTCTATGTTGGTTGTAGTGAACGTCACTTCTATATTGGTGGTAGTGAACGTCACTTCTATATTGGTTGTAGTGAACGTCACTTCTTTATTGGTTGTAGTGAACGTCACTTCTATATTGGTTGTAGTGAACGTCACTTCTATATTGGTGAAGTGAACGTCACTTCTGTATTGGTGGTAGTGAACGTCACTTCTATATTGGTGGTAGTGAACGTTACTTCTGTGTTGGTGGTAATGAACGTCACTTCTGTGTTGGTGGTAGTGAACGTCAGTTCTATATTGGTTGTAGTGAACGTCACTTCTATATTGGTTGTAGTGAACGTCACTTCTATATTGGTTGTAGTGAACGTCACTTCTATATTGGTTGTAGTGAACGTCACTTCTATATTGGTTGTATTGAACGTCACTTCTTTATTGGTGGTAGTGAACGTCACTTCTATATTGGTTGTAGTGAACGTTACTTCTGTGTTGGTGGTAGTGAACGTCACTTCTATATTGGTTGTATTGAACGTCACTTCTTTATTGGTTGTAGTGAACGTCACTTCTGTATTGGTTGTAGTGAACGTCACTTCTATATTGGTTGTAGTGAACGTCACTTCTATATTGGTTGTAGTGAACGTCACTTCTTTATTGGTTGTAGTGAACGTCACTTCTATATTGGTGTAGTGAACGTCACTTCTATATTGGTTGTAGTGAACGTCACTTCTTATTGGTTTAGTGAACGTCACTTCTGTATTGGTTGTAGTGAACGTCACTTCTATATTGGTGGTAGTGAACGTCATTGGTTGTAGTGAACGTCACTTCTATATTGGTTGTAGTGAACGTCACTTCTATATTGGTTGTAGTGAACGTCACTTCTATATTGGTGGTAGTGAACGTCACTTTATATTGTATATAGTGAAACGTCATATTATATATTATGTATTAACGTCACTTATAATTTAATAACGTATTTGATATTGGTGGTATGAACTCACTTTAATATTTTTTAGTGAATATACATATTGTAAAATCGAGTAACGTCACACTTTCAAATATGATGGTAGTGAACGTTCATTGGTTTATGCTGATAACTCACTCTATTGGTTGAATGACGCGACTCTAAAATTGGTGGTTAGTGAACGTCACTTTAAAATTGGTTGTAGTGAACGTCTCTTTGTTTTAGTGAAAGTCACTTCTTGTATTGGTTGTATGAACGTCACTTTAAATTCGGTGGTTCAGTGCAAGCTGACCTTGGTTGTAGCTGAAGTCCACTTCCTATAAATGTTGAGTGACGTCACACTATCATATATGGTTGTATGAACCACTTCAAATGGTAGTAGTGAACCGTCAACTAACGTAATTGACTTATAAATATAAATAATATATTATATAACTATATTATATAAGTATATAGTATATAAATATAATAATATATATACTTATAATACTAATAACTAATTATAATATAATATATATATGTATTATATATGTAAAAATCGAGAACAACCGACACATTTTGCAAAACAATCACCGAGCGGTAGTTGAATGTTAGCTTTGGGCCTTTCATGCTGCAATCAACACATCATCAGGCGCTTGCAATGCTGCAGAAATGGGTAGGAAATCCTGGCAGATTCGTTCTTGGCAAACATCGTAATCTGAAATTCCTGGTAAACATTTCTCGTTTAAATTCCTGGAGAACGTCATTAACCTTCCCTCCAGCGCCTCGTTTATTCAGAACTCATCTTTAAATTCTTTTCAGTGTTGCCGCCTACATGCGTGACCTTAACACACTAAAACACGTACATGAGTGACCTTAACACACTAAAACACGTACATGAGTGACCTTAACACACTAAAACACGTACATGAGTGACCTTAACACACTAAAACACGTACATGAGTGACCTTAACACACTAAAACACGTACATGCGTGACCTTAACACACTAAAACACGTACATGAGTGACCTTAACACACTAAAACACGTACATGAGTGACCTTAACACACTAAAACACGTACATGAGTGACCTTAACACACTAAAACACCTACATGCGTGACCTTAACACACTAAAACACGTACATGAGTGACCTTAACACACTAAAACACGTACATGAGTGACCTTAACACACTAAAACACCTACATGCGTGACCTTAACACACTAAAACACGTACATGAGTGACCTTAACACACTAAAACACCTACATGCGTGACCTTAACACACTAAAACACGTACATGAGTGGCCTTAACACACTAAAACACCTACATGCGTGACCTTAACACACTAAAACACGTACATGAGTGACCTTAACACACTAAAACACCTACATGCGTGACCTTAACACACAAAACACGTACATGAGTGACCTTAACACACTAAAACACCTACATGCGTGACCTTAACACACTAAAACACGTACATGAGTGACCTTAACACACTAAAACACGTACATGAGTGACCTTAACACACTAAAACACGTACATGAGTGACCTTAACACACTAAAACACGTACATGAGTGACCTTAACACACTAAAACACGTACATGAGTGACCTTAACACACTAAAACACGTACATGAGTGACCTTAACACACTAAAACACGTATATGAGTGACATTAACACACTAAACCACGTACATGCGTGACCTTAACACACTAAACCACGTACATGAGTGACCTTAACACACTAAACCACGTACATGAGTGACCTTAACACACTAAACCACGTACATGAGTGACCTTAACACACTAAAACACGTACATGAGTGACCTTAACACACTAAAACACACGTACATGAGTGACCTTAACACACTAAAACACGTACATGCGTGACCTTAACACACTAAAACACCTACATGAGTGACCTTAACACACTAAACCACGTACATGAGTGACCTTAACACACTAAACCACGTACATGAGTGACCTTAACACACTAAAACACGTACATGAGTGACCTTAACACACTAAAACACGTACATGCGTGACCTTAACACACTAAAACACGTACATGAGTGACCTTAACACACTAAAACACGTACATGAGTGACCTTAACACACTAAAACACCTACATGCGTGACCTTAACACACTAAAACACGTACATGCGTGACCTTAACACACTAAAACACGTACAAGTGACCTAACACACTAAAACACGTACATGCGTGTCCTTAACACACTAAAACACGTACATGAGTGACCTAACACACTAAAACACGTACATGCGTGACCTAACACACTAAAACACGTACATGAGTGACCTTAACACACTAAAACACGTACATGCGTGACCTTAACACACTAAAACACGTACATGAGTGACCTTAACACACTAAAACACGTACATGAGTGACCTTAACACACTAAAACACGTACATGAGTGACCTTAACACACTAAAACACCTACATGAGTGACCTTAACACACTAAAACACGTACATGCGTGACCTTAACACACTAAAACACGTACATGAGTGACCTTAAACACACCTAAAACACGTTCATGTAGCGTGACCTTAACACACTAAAACACCTACATGCGTGACTTTAACACACTAAAACACCTACATGAGTGACCTTAACACACTAAAACACCTACATGCGTGACCTTAACACACTAAAACACCTACATGAGTGACCTTAACACACTAAAACACCTACTTGCGTGACCTTAACACACTAAAACACCTACATGAGTGACCTTAACACACTAAAACACCTTCGTGCGTGACCTTAACACACTAAAACACCTACATGCGTGACCTTAACACACTAAAACACCTTCATGCGTGACCTTAACACACTAAAACACCTTCATGCGTGACCTTAACACACTAAAACACCTACATGAGTGACCTTAACACACTAAAACACCTTCGTGCGTGACCTTAACACACTAAAACACCTTCATGCGTGACGTTAACACACTAAAACACCTACATGAGTGACCTTAACACACTAAAACACCTACATGAGTGACCTTAACACACTAAAACACCTTCATGCGTGACCTTAACACACTAAAACACCTTCATGCGTGACGTTAACACACTAAAACACCTACATGAGTGACCTTAACACACTGAAACACCTTCGTGCGTGACCTTAACACTGAAGGTGTTTATCTCTTTACCCTTGATAGAAGGAATTTTATCAAGGCTGAGGGACTGACCACCTTCTGTCACGGCTGAGGGACTGACCACCTTCTGTCACGGCTGAGGGACTGACCACCTTCTGTCACGGCTGAGGGACTGACCACATTTTGTCACGGCTGAGGGACTGACCACCTTCTGTCAAGGCTGAGGGACTGACCACATTCTGTCACGGCTGAGTGACTGACCACCTTCTGTCACGGCTGAGGGACTGACCACATTTTGTCACGGCTGAGGGACTGACCACCTTCTGTCAAGGCTGAGGGACTGACCACATTCTGTCACGGCTGAGGGACTGACCACCTTCTGTCAAGGCTGAGGGACTGACCACTTTCTGTCAAGGCTGTGGGACTGACCACCTTCTGTCATGGCTGAGGGACTGACCACCTTCTGTCAAGGCTCAGGGACTGACCACTTTCTGTCAAGGCTGTGGGACTGACCACCTTCT
Organism: Cherax quadricarinatus; assembly: GCF_026875155.1. NCBI lineage: Eukaryota > Metazoa > Arthropoda > Malacostraca > Decapoda > Parastacidae > Cherax > Cherax quadricarinatus. The sequence goes on along the minus strand of NC_069402.1, from coordinate 68,880,182 downwards.
GTCAAGGCTGAGGGACTGACCACCTTCTGTCAAGGCTCAGGGACTGACCACTTTCTGTCAAGGCTGAGGGACTGACCACCTTCTGTCACGGCTGAGGGACTGACCACCTTCTGTCACGGCTGAGGGACTGACCACCTTCTGTCACGGCTGAGGGACTGACCACCTTCTGTCAAGGCTGAGGGACTGACCACCTTCTGTCAAGGCTGTGGGACTGACCACCTTCTGTCACGGCTGAGGGACTGACCACCTTCTGTCAAGGCTGAGGGACTGACCACTTTCTGTCAAGGCTGAGGGACTGACCACCTTCTGTCACGGCTGAGGGACTGACCACCTTCTGTCACGGCTAAGGGACTAACCACCTTCTGTCAAGGCTGAGGGATTGACCACCTTCTGTCAAGGCTGTGGGACTGACCACCTTCTGTCACGGCTGAGGGACTGACCACCTTCTGTCAAGGCTGAGGGACTGACCACCTTCTGTCAAGGCTGTGGGACTGACCATCTTCTGTCAAGGCTGAAGGACTGACCACCTTCTGTGAAGGCTGAGGGACTAACCACATTCTGTCAAGGCTGAGTGACTGACCACATTCTGTCAAGGCTGAAGGACTAACCACATTCTGTCAAGGCTGAGGGACTAACCACCTTCTGTCAAGGCTGAGGGACTGACCACATTCTGTCAAGGCTGAGGGACTGACCATCTTCTGTCAAGGCTGAGGGACTGACCACATTCTGTCAAGGCTGAGGGACTGATCACATTCTGTCAAGGCTGAGGGACTGACCACCTTCTGTCAAGGCTGAGTGACTGACCACCTTCTGTCAAGGCTGAGGGACTGACCACCTTCTGTCAAGGCTGAGGGACTGACCACCTTCTGTCAAGGCTGAGGGACTGACCACCTTCTGTCAAGGCTGAGGGGCTGACCACCTTCTGTCACGGCTGAGGGACTGACCACTTTCTGTCAAGGCTGAGGGACTGACCACCTTCCGTCAAGGCTGAGGGACTGACCACCTTCTGTCAAGGCTGAGTGACTGACCACCTTCTGTCAAGGCTGAGGGACTGACCTCCGTCTGTCAAGGCTGAGGGACTGACCACCTTCTGTCAAGGCTGAGGGACTGGCCACCTTCTGTCAAGGCTGAGGGACTGACCACCTTCCGTCAAGGCTGAGGGACTGACCACCTTCTGTCACGGCTGAGGGACTGACCACCTTCTGTCAAGGTTGAGGGACTGGCCACCTTCTGTCAAGGCTGAGGGACTGACCACCTTCTGTCACGGCTGAGGGACTGACCACCTTCTGTCAAGGCTGAGGGACTGACCACCTTCTGTCAAGGCTGAGGGACTGACCACCTTCTGTCAAGGCTGAGGGACTGACCACCTTCTGTCAAGGCTGAGGGACTGACCACCTTCTGTCAAGGCTGAGGGACTGACCACCTTCTGTCAAGGCTGAGGGACTGACCACCAATGCTGGTGGCAGAAATTCCCATACAGTAGGGGGAGAGAAAAAAATAATGCAAAATTGTAAAAAAAAAAAAAAAGAAGAACATCGTCTCCTAAAATAGTGACTTACGTGACTGGAGAAGTTCTTGTACTGATCACTGCTGGGAGCTCTGGCGGTCACTGTCAGCACCGCTTCGTAAGCTTTCTTAGCGATCTCGTTGCGCTCGTCACTGTCGCTAGCGTTGTGCCAAGGCTTGTAGTTTGCCGACGTTCTGAGTACAACAAACACATTGAGTGAGTTAGTTTGTTGGGTCCACCGCAAGCCACTCCCTAAGAAAAGTAGAGATTAAAGTCAAAATATGTCTGTATATATGCACTGAGAGATATGCAGCTCTCGGTGTATACACAATCTTGACAGCGTTCGTAGCTGGGTTGGTTGTTTATTTGGGGTTTAAAGCCTGACAACTACACGAGGGTCACTAATGCTGCAGATTACCTGTTCACCTCCAACGAAAAATACTTCAGTCTACCATGAAAAAACAAGAATCAACATAACTTCAGCGTGCCCTAACTCTTGCTCTAACTCTTGCTCTAACTCTTGCTCTAATTCTTGCTCTAACTCCTGCCCTAACTCTTGCCCTAACTCTTGCCCTAACTCATGCTCTAAGTCTTGCTCTAACTCTTGCCTAAGGCAAAATGTAGAACTCTCAACATGATTCTGAGAAGGGGAGAGAGAGAGAGGGAGAGAGAGAGAGGGAGAGAGAGAGAGCCAGTGTCTCTGTACACAGGTGTACAACAGGTGAAGAAAGTGATATTTACACCTGGAAAGGTTAGATCATGTGTTCTCTAGAATAAGGTCACAAACCTTCTCTGTCATCCTTGTAACCTACAGTTCCCTCGGGAACCTAACATAACACACCAGGACCACTCTGATATTTGTGACTGCTTCCCAAGGAGCCTATATAGGCCCATTTCTCAGCCGAAGGGGCTGAGAACGTTTCAAAATGCAACTGTTTTCCACACGTGGTTTCCTGTTTTCCACACGTGGTTTCCTGTTTTCCACACGTGGTTTCTTGTTTCCCACACGTGGTTTCCTGTTTTCCACACGTGGTTTCCTGTTTTCCACACGTGGTTTCCTGTTTTCCACACGTGGTTTCCTGTTTTCCACACGTGGTTTCCTGTTTTCCACACGTGGTTTCCTGTTTTCCACACGTGGTTTCCTGCTTTCCACACGTGGTTTCCTGTTTTCCACACGTGGTTTCCTGTTTTCCACACGTGGTTTCCTGTTTTCCACACGTGGTTTCCTGTTTTCCACACGTGAAGACGTGTGTAGGAAACAGAAGACAGGTAATTAAGGGTTCAATTTATGCTCCAACAAGTGATACGAAGTGTTTATGCTCAACAAGGTTAATGACGTCTCAGGGTGATTAATGAGAACCAATTAGCATTCCTGGGGGAAAATATATTATATGGACGGCATTTTAAAAGAAAAAAAATACCTCTTTAAGGACCACTTATTGAAGTTATTCACTTGGCTGGAGAAACTATAAAGGACTGGGACTCGAACCGTGTTTGGAATAGTTACGATGTTGGGTTATATTACATGGCACGGTGGTTACAGTGTTGGGAGTGCTACTTTCAAGGACCTCAGTTCGAGGCACCGTAGTAGTAGTAGTAATGAGGAGTTGCTACTGTAGTGGTGGTAGATGTAAGAGCTGCAGTAGTAGTAGTAGTAGTAGTTGCAATGTAATTAGTAGTAGTAATAGTGGTAGTGGCAGCAGTAGGAAGAGTAGAAATAGCAGTAGTAACTTTTGCTGTTGTTATTGTTGGTGTTTTAGTAACAATAGTCGCCAATTATTTTTACTGTTATGCTATAACTACTACTACTACTACTACCACCAGTACTACTACTACCACAACTGCTGTTACTACTACTATTACTACTACTACCAGTACTACTACTACCACCACTGCTCCTACTAGTACTTTTACTACTATTACTATTGCTACTACTACCAGTACTACTACTACCACCACTGCTGCTACTACTACTGTTACTACTACTACTACCAGTACTACTACTACCACTGCTACTACCATTACTACTATTACTACTACCACTACCACTGTTGCTGCTACTATTACTACTACTACTGATAATAATAACAACAATAATAATAATAGCAATAATAACAAAATAATAATAATAATAATAATAATAATAATAATAATAATAATAATAATAATAATAATAATAATAATAATAATAATAATAATAATAATAATAATAATAATAATAATAATAATCCGGTCCTGTGACTATATGAATAGTCAAAAATATATAATTGCAAGCAAGCCCCGAGAGACAAAGCTCAACCTGTCAGCAAGTAAGCAGATATCTTCACTTCAGGTGAAAAGAAACACAGAGAAGTGAACGAGTGATCTGACCAGACACAAAACTTACAGCTACACCTGCTTTACCATCATTGCTAAAATCCCATCAGAGAGGCAATTACCTTTGAGAGTAATTACTGTGTCTGTGTGTGTGTGTGTGTACTCACCTATTTGTACTCACCTATTTGTGGTTGCAGGGGTCGAGTCCTAGCTCCTGGCCCCGCCTCTTCACCGGTTGCTACTAGGCCCTCTCTCTCCCCGCTCCATGAGCTTTATCAAACCTCGTCTTAAAACTGTGTATGGTTCCTGCCTCCACTACGTCATTTTCTAGGCTATTCCACTGCCTTACAACTCTATGACTGAAGAAATACTTCCTACTATCACTCTGACTCATTTGTGTCTTCAACTTCCAATTGTGGCCTCTTGTGTCTGTGTCCCCTCCCTGGAACATCCTGTCCTTGTCCACCTTGTCTATTCCACGCAGTATTTTATATGTCGTTATCATGTCTCCCCTGACCCTCCTGTCCTCCAGTGTCGTCAGGCCGATTTCCCTTAATCTTTCTTCATAGGACATTCCCCTTAGCTCTGGAACTAACCTTGATGCAAACCTTTGTACTTTCTCTAGTTTCTTGACGTGCTTTATCAAGTGCGGGTTCCAAACAGGTGCTGCATACTCCAGTATGGGCCTGACATACACGGTGTACAGTGTCTTGAATGATTCCTTACTAAGGTATCGGAATGCTGTTCTCAGGTTTGCCAGGCGCCCATATGCTGCAGGAGTTATCCGATTGATGTGTGCTTCCGGAGACATGCTCGGTGTTATACTCACCCCAAGATCTTTCTCCTTGAGTGAGGTTTGCAGTCTTTGGCCACCTAGCCTATACTCTGTCTGTGGTCTTCTGTGCCCTTCCCCTATCTTCATGACTTTGCATTTGGCAGGATTAAATTCGAGAAGCCATTTGCTGGACCAGGTGTCCAGTCTGTCCAGGTCTCTTTGAAGTCCTGCCTGGTCCTCATCAGATTTAATTCTCCTCATTAACTTCACATCATCTGCAAACAGGGACACTTCTGAGTCTAACCCTTCCATCATGTCGTTCACATATACCAAAAATAGCACTGGTCCTAGGACCGACCCCTGTGGGACCCCGCTCGTCACAGGTGCCCACTGTGATACATCATTACGTACCATGACTCGTTGTTGCCTCCCTGTCAGGTATTCTCTGATCCATTGCAGTGCCCTTCCTGTTATATGCGCCTGATGCTCTAGCTTCTGCACTAATCTCTTGTGAGGAACTGTGTCAAAGGCCTTCTTGCAGTCCAAGAAGATGCAATCAACCCACCCCTCTCTCTCTTGTCTTACTTCTGTTATTTTATCATAAAACTCCAGAAGGTTTGTGACACAGGATTTGCCTTCCGTGAATCCGTGCTGGTTGGCATTTATACTCCTGTTCCGTTCCAGGTGCTCCACCACTCTCCTCCTGATAATCTTCTCCATAATTTTGCATACTATACACGTCAATGACACAGGTCTATAGTTTAGTGCCTCTTTTCTGTCTCCTTTTTTGAAAATGGGAACTTCATTTGCCGTCTTCCATACCTCAGGTAGTTGCCCAGTTTCCAGGGATGTGTTGAAGATTGTGGTAAGTGGCACGCACAACATATCTGCTCCCTCTCTAAGGACCCACGGGGAGATGTTGTCCGGTCCCATTGCCTTTGAGGTATCGATGTCCCTTAGCAGTTTCTTCACCTCCTCCTCATCTGTATGTATGTCGTCCAACACTTGTTGGTGTATTCCTTGCTGGTTTGTCCCCCCAGAGTCCTTCCTGTCTCTACTGTAAATACTTCCTTAAATCTCGTGTTGAGCTCCTCACATACCTCTTGATCGTTTCTTGTGAGTTCTCCACCTTATTTCCTCAGCCTTATCACCTGGTCCTTGACTGTTGTCTTCCTCCTAATGTGGCTATACAGCAGTTTCGGGTCAGATTTGACTTTCGATGCTATGTCGTTTTCATACTGTCGCTGGGCCTCCCTCCTTATCTGCGCATACTCGTTTCTGGCTCTTCTACTAATCTCCTTGTTTTCCTGGGTCCTATGCCTCCTGTACCTTTTCCATTCTCTGTTGCACTTAGTTTTTTGCCTCCCTACACCTTCGGGTAAACCAAGGACTCGTTTTGGTCTTCCTATTATTTCTGTTTCCCTTGGGAACAAAACTTTCCTCTGCCTCCTTGCACTTTGTTGCCACATATTCCATCATCTAGTTTACTGATTTTCCTACCATTTCTCTGTCCCACTGAACCTCCTGCAGGAAGTTTCTCATACCTGTGTAGTCCCCCCTTTTATAGTTTGGCCTGTCCCCTTCAGTTCCTGTTACCTTCTCCACTTGTAACTCTACTATATAGTCAAAACTCAGAACCACGTGATCGCTAGCTCCAAGGGGCCTCTCGTAAGTGATGTCCTCAATGTCTGAATTGCTCAGGGTGAACACAAGATCCAGTCTTGCTGGCTCATCCTCCCCTCTCTCTCTGGTTGTGTCCCTGACATGTTGATGCATGAGGTTTTCAAGTACCACATCCATCATCTTGGCTCTCCATGTTTCGGGACCCCCATGTGGCTCCAGGTTTTCCCAGTCGATCTCCCTGTGGTTGAAATCGCCCATTACCAGTAACTTTGCTCTGCTCGAGTGAGCTCTTCTTGCCACCTCAGCCAGTGTGTCCACCATCACCCTGTTGTTTTCTTCGTACTCCTCTCTTGGCCTCCAGCAGTTCTGTGGTGGGTTATACATCACTCCAATGACTACTTTATGTTCTCCGGACTGAATTGTACCTACAATGTAGTCTCTTTCTCCAATCATGTGTGTGTGTGTGTGTGTGTGTGTGCGTATGAAACATTTAACTTGAAGAAGTGTTACTAGAGGGAGAAGGAACGGAAGAGGAGAGACAGAACACATGAAGTAAAAAAATCTTTTATTAAAAAATAGCTTATATAAAAAGGTCGATTTATCCACAGTGAACATTCTGTTTAAATGGCAGAGAACCAGAAAAGAGAAATAGTTTCAATGATATAATTTTTTTTTGGTCTGATCTAATTTTACAAATATATTACAAGCCAGTTTGGTTGACTGTTTTTTTCAGCTGTTTTTTGACAATAATAAAGATTGTGACTCTGGTAATGCAACCGTAAGTGAACGAAAGTAAATGAGCGACAGGAAATTAACGAGAGTGAATGAACGAATGTAAATTAAAGAAATTAAATGAACGAAAGTAAATGAGAGCCAGAAAATAAACCTCAGTAAACGAAAACAGTAAATAAACGTCAGTGAAAGACAGCCAGTGAAAGACAGCCAGTGAAAGAAAGAAAGTCACTCATCATCAATAAAAGCTACGTTTAATGGTGTCGTAATGGTGTCACAGTCATGCCGTGAAGTGCACGGTCATGCCTCACCTCTCTGACACGATAAACATGACCTGGCTTAATTTGTGTGTACTCACCTCACAGCTCCTGTGTGTGTATGTATATATATATAAGAGAGAGAGAGAGAGAGAGAATTTTATCACGGAACAAATAGAAAGGCTTTACTCTGAGGCACAAAAATAAAAGCAACGTCTGCTGCCAAGTTTCAGTAATTTCTTGCCTTGTGTTGCAGCTCTGTCGTAATTGATAGTCTCAGTAGCCTGTCTCTCTCTCTCTCTCTCTCTCTCTCTCTCTCTCTCTCTCTCTCTCTCTCTCTCTCTCTCTCTCTCTCTCTCTCTGATCTTTTCTTTATTTCAAACTATCTTTTCTATCTCTTGCTCTTCCTCCTCCTCCTCTGGTCTGGATGTCAGGGTGTTTCGTCAGCAACACAGAGACCCGACAAGTCAACACAACAGTATAAGACTGTGTAAGGATCTCGAGTCACCTGGGAGTTCAAGATCTTGCCCTTAAGACGGAAATGTAACTCTCACACTGCTCTCACGAACGTTTTAACTATCACACTGCTCTCACGAACGTTTTAACTCTCACACTGCTCTCACGAACGTTTTAACTATCACACTGCTCTCACGAACGTTTTAACTATCACACTGCTCTCACGAACGTTTTAACTCTCACACTGCTCTCACGAACGTTTTAACTATCACACTGCTCTCACGAACGTTTTAACTCTCACACTGCTCTCACGAACGTTTTCCAGAGAGGTCAGCGGGCTGTGTCTCTTACGAAGAATCGAGAGGAGGATCAGAAACACACAAATACGGTTTAACGCTATTGTAATTCCGATAACTTGTGTTTTAGAGGTGTGTGTATGTGTGTGTGTGTGTGTGTGTGTGTGTGTGTGTGTGTGTGTGTGTGTGTGTGTGTGTGTGTGTGTGTGTGTGTGTGTGTGTGTGTAATCACAAAAACACGCATAGGACTGGAAACTGTACCTTGGATGAGTACACACGTACACACATAAAAAACACACACAAACACATATGCCAGGGATTATTTCCTATATTAGGCGACCAAAATACAAAGTTTATTAAGACATTCTCGACTTTGGCTTCAGTAAGTAAACAAATGAATGGTGGGGAAAAACAACACCGATGTTTAAGGATATTCGTCACTTGGTGTTTAGGAGATATACACGTACTGGCTCCCTCACTCTCGTGTGTCAGTGGGACTTGTAAATGGTTAAAGTCGGACCGAAACGTCGTCGTAAGCTCCTCTCTCCTCTGTGCGTGTTATTTGTGTATGGTGCCTTTTTGGTCTTTTTTAGTGAGGATATGAATTAAAAAAAGGCTGCAAGCAGCGAACACATAAACAGCGTGTTGATGTTCACGTCAGCTCATTGATAATTGGTGTAGGACACTGCTTAAGATGGCAGTCAAAACGACAGTGTGCTGAGAAAATTTATTTGGCCGTGGCCACAGCTACTTTCAAAACAGCCCTTAACAGGTTCAGTGCCTTAATTATACGACGTTTCACACAAACGAAGTGGCCGAGGGGGGTAAAACGTCGTAAAATAAGCGTTGTCACTGCTGTCTATGAAATGGCCACTTTTCCACTTGCTTCACTGTTTTCAAGTGGCAAGTGTAGCTGGTTCATTTACTGGGACGTCATGCTGGGATGGAGAGTATTAGCAGGAACCGTACCTTGATGTCGGCTGCTTTCAGCCTTTGTGTGCTGTCAGAACCTTTCAGCAGACTGAAACCACCAGAGAGAGAGAGAGAGAGAGAGAGAGAGAGAGAGAGAGAGAGAGAGAGAGAGAGAGAGAGAGAGAGAGAGAGAGAGAGAGAGAGAGAGAGAGAGAGAGAGAGAGAGAGAGAGAGAGAGAGAGTTCTTTCAGATTACTCTGTGATCCTTGACCCTTACACACGTTAAACCCGTCCCATTAAAAGTGATCCTGAACGAAAAGCGATGCGCTTGAAGAACGCTTCACTCCGATGTGGATTTTCGATACCAGTGTTGTAACATTATACATACAACCAGTGTTGTAACATCATACATACAACCAGTGTTGTAACATTATACATACAACCAGTGTTGTAACATTATACATACAACCAGGGTTGTAACATTATACATACAACCAATGTTGTAACATTATACATATATCCAGTGTTGTAACATCATGCATACAACCAGTGTTGTAACATCATACACACAACCAGTGTTGCAACATCATACACACAACCAGTGTTGCAACATCATACACACAACCAGTGTTGCAACATCATACACACAACCAGTGTTGCAACATCATACACACAACCAGTGTTGCAACATCATACACACAACCAGTGTTGCAACATCATACACAGTGTTGCAACATCATACACACAACCAGTGTCGCAACATCATACACACAAGTAAACACTGGTGGGTGACTCACAACAAACACAGTCATCCATCCAACTAAATTATATAAATAATTTATATTACAATTATCATGTGTATACATCTATAGATACGTAATTTCGTTTGGTTAATTATGCAAATGAGTATCTCTGGTAAATGTATGTGCGCAAGAGAACATGAAAACCACTCTTCATGCCGAGATAATACCAACAGCATCATAAACACTGTGGTAATTCCTCTCTTTCTTAGCTTTGTGGTTTGTTGGCCTTAACAGAAATCTAACTTCGTCTAAGATTTCCATGTTTGCTGCGGCTGTTCCTTTTTTCTTGTTTTTCCTTTGAAAACTGGACATGAACAGTCCCAAGCTTTGCAAATTATACCGTCCGTCTTGTGACAAGGGAATGTATAATTTGGGCAGGTTAAGGGCGTCAAGTATTTCAGTTTCTTGATACGAAGGTGTTAGGGCGAGGTGAGGTTAAGCAGTCTGATGGGCACACTGTGTTCAACAGTTGTAGTGGGCGTGTGGGTGTGTGAGAGTTAGTGTGAGTGTGTGGGAGGTTGTGTGGGTGGTGTGTGAAAGGTTGTGTGGGGGTGTGGAAGGTTGTGTGGGAAGTTGTGTGTGTGTGGGAGGTTGTGTGGGTGGTGTGTGAGAGGTTGTGTGGGTGTGTGGGAGGTTGTGTGAGAAGTTGTGTGGGTGGTGTGTGAGAGGTTATGTGGGAAGGTGTGAGTGTGTTGGTTATAGGTGTGTGCGAGGGTGTGGGGTGTGAGGGAGGATGTGGGAGTGTAGGCGTGTATGTGAGGGTGCTATGCCAGTGTCCAAATACACTAATACTGAACACTGTATTACGTATATAAGCTTATTATAAGAAGTGAACAAAGAAGAAAGTTCATTGTTCACTGTTCTTCACAACTCTAACGTTCTTCATCTCTTAAACTTTACAAGAACTGACATAAATATTTATAATTTCCTTCGCGACGTGGAAGAGTTGTTGTCCAGGGCGACAGTCGCCTTGTGGGATCCTCAGCCATTTGATAGAGTCGTGACTACCATTGTTTGTCAGCACCATAAAACATTTTATGGTGCGCCTATAACACGGGAGGTAAATGTTGAGGCTTCATCAGTGCGTCACACACACACACACACACACACACACACACACACACACACACACACACACACACACACACACACACACACACACACACACACACGCACACACACACACACATACACACACACACACATTAACATAATCCAATACAGCTCATTATTGTCTAATATTGGTAAGAGCGGACTAAATTCTATTATAATTAATTACCATTAGTGACGTGTTTATCCCGTGATGTGTAAATTGATTGTCTGGTAGTTGTAATTACATATATATATATATATATATATATATATATATATATATATATATATATATATATATATATATATATATATATATATATATATATATATATATATATATATATATATATATATATATATATATAACAAAAAGGCACAATACCGTGACTGGAACGATACACAAATAACCCGCACATAAAAGAGAGAAGCTTACGACGACGTTTCGGTCCGACTTGGACCATTGACAAAGTCACACTAACAGAGGTGGAGCAGGACGGCTATATATAGGCAGGAAGAGGTGGAGGTAGTAGTAGTAGTAGTAGTACAAGAATTGTATATAATACCGACAAGATGAAATTAAGACACATGCACAACACCCGGGCATCCCCATCGTAGACGTTTCGCCATCCAGCCAGCCACTGGATGGCGAAACGTCCACAACAAAGACAACCAGACGCCGCACATGTGTCTTAATTTCATCAGTAGTTGTAGTAGTAGTAGAAGAAGAAGAGGTAGTAGTAGTGGTAGTGGTAGAAGTGGGAAATAAGGATGACGAGCCAGTCAAAAACAAAAACAAAGGAAGGGGAGCACTGCAAGAGAGCTAGATGCCCACAGAGGGAGAGCAAGCGCACAGAGGTGCGTGAAAGGGGAAGTGGTGAAATAAAAAAAATGAAGAAGGAATAGAAACACGAGACAGGAGATAGAAAGACAACCCAGAGGAGAAAAGGAAAGAGGAAAGGGGAAGAGGAAGAAGAAAAAGAAAGAAAAAATGAGGATTCAGGTTAAGTCACGGGTGTTCTGAAGTTTGGAGCATTTTATAATGTAGTGGGAGAGGAAGGCATCTACAGAGACGAAGCCAGGGCTAAGATTCATACAAGGAAAGTTGTGTATTAGAGAGGATTCAACTAGACGGCGACTGTTCGAGTTGGAAGTAGGGAAGACAGTTTTAGCAGAGGACCAGTCAATAGGATGACTATGATCTCTGACGTGACAGAAAAGAGCATTGTTAGTGTCGGCAAGCCTAACACTATTTTTGTGCTCCCTAAGTCTGTCAGAAAGAGATCGACCAGTTTTCTCCGAAGTATATATATATATATATATATATATATATATATATATATATATATATATATATATATATATATATAAAATATATATATATATGTATATATATATATATATATATATATATATATATATATATATATATATATATATATATATATATATATACATATATATATATATATATATATATATATATATATATATATATATATATATATATATATATATATATATATATAATATATATATATATATATGTCGTGCCGAATATTTAAAACTGGTCAATTAGCAAAAACTCATTTAAAATTAAGTCTATTCTAAAATTTTCTCTTATACGCTTACAGATACATTTTTTTCATTAATGTTAATGTAAAAAATTTTAATTTTGAACCAAAAGAATCTTAAAAAACTTACCTAACCTTATTATAACAAGAACAATTTATTTTAGCCTAACTCAACTAAATATATTTTAGATTTGTTTACAGTAATTTAATACTAAACAAACACAGTGAAATATATTTTTTTCATTAGGTTCAGAATGATTTTGGCGAAATTATTGCATACACAAATTTTCGCTTGTCCTATATGGCAAGATGAGCGTTGCTATTTAAGCCAAGATCGCAAGTTCTGCCTATTCGGCACAACATATATATATATATATATATATATATATATATATATATATATATATATATATATATATATATATATAATATATATATATATATATGTGTGTATATATGTATATATATATATATATATATATATATATATATATAATATATATATATATATTATATATATATATATATATATATATATATATATATATATATATATAATATATATATATATATATATATATATATATATATATATATATATATATATATATATATATATATATATATATATATATATATATAATATATATATATATATATATGTCGTGCCGAATATGTAAAACTGGTCAATTAGCAAGAACTCATTTAAAATTAAGTCCTTTCTAAAATTTTCTCTTATACGTTTAAAGATATATTTTTTTCATTGATGTTAATGTAAAAAATTATAATTTTGCACTAAAAGAATCTTAGAAAACTTACCTAACCTTATTATAACAAGAACAATTTATTTTAGCCTAACCCAACTAAATATATTTTAGATTTGCTTACAATAATTTAATATTTAACAAACACAGTGAAATATATTTTTCTCGTCAGGTTCAGAATGATTTTGGCGAAATTATTGCATACACAAATTTTCACTTGTCCTATATGGCAAGATGAGCGTTGCTGTTTAAGCCAAAATCGCAAGTTCTGCCTACTCGGCACGACATATATATATATATACGTGGTAGGAGCTCAAGACCCCAGGTTTACTGAAGCAGCGATTCGGTGGGACACCCTTACAGACTCCTCCAGTAGACCAGCTCCTCCCAAAGAGCACAAACAGTCCCACTGGGACAAACCGATTATGGAAAAAATCGCCAACACAATGCTCTCCAATGCATCAGGAAAGGACAAAACTCGTCTCCTGGCAGTGAAGGCACCACACTCGGGAGATTTCCTGTTAGTTGTTCCCAATTCCTCCCTGGGCACCCGTCTCGACCCGCAGGCCATTCAGATTGGTGTTGCTCTTCGCCTAGCCGCCCACATCCTCACCGAACATAGGTGTATTTGCGGCAGGGCGACAGCTGATCAATTCGGACTTCATGGTCTCGTGTGTCACACAGCAGAAGGGAAGTATGCCAGACATGAGGAGGTCAATGACATCATAAAGAGAAGCCTCGCCACAGCCCGTTGCCCAGCTCAACGGGAACCCCAAGTACAGAGGTCTGATGGAAATCAAAAGCGTCCTGATGGAGCCACTATGCTACCCTGGAAGGATGGAAAGAAGATTGCCTGGGACTACACCTGTGCCGCCACATTGGCAGACACCTACTTGCCATACTCTGTAGTGGAAGAGGGTGGAGCTGCCAGCCACAGGGAGACCCAGAAGATCCGAAGATATGAAGACCTTTCCCCTTGCTATAACTTCATTCCAATAGGGTCGGAGACCCTTGGAGCATGGGGCAAGTGTGCTCTAAAGTTCCTCAAAGAGCTGGGTGAAAAGCTCATCATGGAAACCAAGGACCACAGGGCGACCAGCTTCCTCTTTCAGAGACTCAGTGTTGCGATCCAGAGAGGAAATACCTGCAGCATTCTGGGCAAGCGGCCCACCGTCGGGGAGCTGGACGAAGTATTCGAGATGTAGCTCTGAGTTACCTATGTTGTTTTACTTTCTATTGTATTTTTGTGAATATTTCGCCAATGTATTTTGTCTTTAAATAAAACATACTTGAAATATAGGGGGTGGCAGGAGAAAATTCTCAAACAGCTTCAGGGAGAACCTTGAGTTTTCCCTGAAGCAAGTTTATTCTTTTCTCTGAGGATGAGGGTCCCTAGGACAGTTCTAGAGGTAGTACCTCCCTATATATATATATATATATATATATATATATATATATATATATATATAATATATATTATATATATATATATATATATATATATATATATTATATATATAATATATATATATATATATATATATATATATATATATATATATATATATATATATACATATATAGACGGATAGAAAAGAAAAATAAATTAGGAAAAAACGATCAGTAAGAGCCAAGGATAGAGAAACTAGAGGAGATGGAACAAGAGAGAAGAGGTAAGTGTGAAGAGGAGCAGCTAAGTGCTCCTCGTTTCTTAAGATCCCCTGGAAGAATCTTCAGACGCTAGTATACAAAGCCACGTGGACCATGTTGCTGCTGCTATGTATATGCAAATGACGGCATGAGCTGACAGTCGTGCGTGCCTTGCGTCGACTCATCTGTCAGCTTGTACACTGTTGGGTCGACGGAGAGACAGAAATGACAGCCGCAGCTGACAGTTATGTTATATTAGAGTCCCCCAACCGTCTCCTAAACAGCTGGGGGTCACGGGCAGACTAAGACAACTTGGGGTGCTACGATATCTGTCTATCCTGAAGAAATACATCTTCACTCGGACCCCTGGAGGATAACAACAGTTGTTTTACTCAGGAAGACACAAAACTGCAGCAGTTCAAGACAACTGTCTCAGAAGACAACTGTGTGGAGTTTATTTTTTTACATAGTTGCAAAGCCTGGCTGTGGTACCCCAGTTGAGGATTAACAACTGAATGAATTATCATCTGACGAGCAAACTCGTGTTCCCAAGACAGTCTTGCTTGCTAACAAACAATAACAACACCATGTTTCCTGACGAACAAAACACCACCATCAACAACGCAAAACAAACCGTTCGCATCTCCGATCTATCATTTTAATTATAATCATGGGGAAGCGCTAAACTCGTAGGTCATACATAGCCAAGAGAACAGGAGGTAGTCAGGTCAGATCCAAGAAAGAAGGGAGTAACTCCACTGTCTTGGATCAAGAGCCCTTCACCTGCATCACAACACCCACAATGCATTATTTATTTCTTCTGTGGCTACAAAATCAATTAGAAATCCTGCTAGCTGTAAGTCAGGGAGAAAGTAAGGGCGTCTAGTGATGATGACGCATAACCTGAGGTTATCTGGTGGCCGTTAGAAGTGCTGCAGCATTCTGATTTGTCAGGGGGTAGTTGGGAGGCTGGTTCATTATGTCATATGTGATAATCGTTCCAACCAACAAGATTCTCCCAGAAAAAAACATACCACGGACGGGGATAGAACCCGCGATCTAAAACTCCAGACCGACGCTGGTTCTATCCCCGCCCATGGTATGGTTTTTTTGCAATCGTGTCATTACGATTTCGTGATTCAAGAGGCCAGAATCACTTAGTCATAACAACGTCTCTTAAATATTTAATATAAGTTAAAGCGAACTTATATAGGAGAAAGATGTTTATATTAATTTGGCCCTTATATTATTACTGATGAGTTATCCTCAGTAGCTACGTGAGGATACATACACTGGGAGGAATATGTATTAAAATATTATACTCAAGTGGTGTACAGGCTGCGTGTAGCCTTTACGCTCGTTAAGACGATAGTCTTTAAACCCCGTTAACCAACCCAGCAATCACAGTTGCACTGTACGGAGGACGTGCCTCAGACGCACGCAACGATCTTGACGTCGTAGACGTTAATTAGTGACTGATACATTAACGGTCTTCACTGAAGGTGAAGCAAATGCCATATAACTCGCATGTGTCATCTCAGGTTCAACTGGTTCACATCCCGTATCTTACAGCTTGTGGGTTCACTCTCTTACAGAGAAAGTGATACGAGTAAGACCTAATCTCAGATTCATTAACTACATTCCAGGTAATTACCAGGTTCATCAGGTTGGAATACGGTCGACGACGTATTTAAAAAGAAGTGCAATTTGAATCACGAGAAGATGAAGACAAGCTTAAAAAGTCTTAGAAAACATACCAGCTTTATTATACACGTTTCATACTTGTACACACACACACACACACACACACACACACACACACACACACACACACATATATATATATATATATATATATATAATATATATATATATATATATATATATATATATATATATATATATATATGTCGTGCCGAATAGGCAGAACTTGCGATCTTGGCTTAAATAGCAACGCTCATCTTGCCATATAGGACAAGTGAAAATTTGTGTATGCAATAATTTCGCCAAAACCATTCTGAACCTAACGAAAAAAATATATTTCACTGGGTTTGTTTAGCATAAAAATTATTGTAAACAAATCTAAAATATATATAGTTGGGTTAGGCTAAAATAAATTGTTCTTGTTATAATAAGGTTAGGTAAGTTTTCTAAGATACTTTTGGTGCAAAATTAAAAAATTTTGCATTAACATTAATGAAAAAAATATATCTTTAAACTTATAAGAGAAAATTTCAGAAAGGACTTAATTTTAAATGAGTTCTTGCTAATTGACCAGTTTTACATATTCGACACGACATATATATATATATATATATATATATATATATATATATATATATATATATATATATATATATATATAATTATATGTATTATATATATATATATATAATATATATATATATATATATATATATATATATATATATATATATATATATATATATATAATATATACATATATATACATATATATATATATATATATATATATATATATATATATATAATATATATATATATATATAATATATATATATATATATATATATATATATATATATATATATATATAGAGAGAGAGAGAGAGAGAGAGAGAGAGAGAGAGAGATATACATATGCAATAAGATCACAGTAAACAGGTGATTTCAAAATATGCAAAACAACCACTCTGAAAGAATAGAGAAATTCCAAGCGCTTTCGTGACTACTCACATTATCAAGGAACTATGAAAGTAAAGCATCCAAGGAAGCTATATAAGGGGTCTGGCCAGCACCTCACTATCAGATCCCACAACTGTTAAACACGTGACGCGCGCCGACCCAACTTGGATAGGTCCTTTGCACAACTCACCCACAAACTATTCTACCCAAGAAAATTTAAAAATTATTACTTGTCCAGTGTATTATTAAATTCTTCCCAAATTTTATTAATTATAAATGGATCTAATTTATATAAACCAAAGGAAATATTCATATTATTGTCAAAACTGCTTTTTATGAAACAAGATTCAATTATATTCCTGTCGACCATGGACTTGCATAATACTACTTTCTCAACTTTTTGAAAATCAATTGGATGGTTAAAATCTCTTGCATGAATAAATAGAGCATTGGAATCTTGTCCAGTTCTAATGCTATATTTATGTTGTTTTAATCTTAGTTCGAGATTTTTACCAGTTTGATCGTAATAAACTTTATCGCAAATTTTACAAGGAATCTTATAGACACATCCATCAGCATTTTGGGGGGAATTCTTTATCAAAAGTTTTTTTTACTGTATCAAGATTTTTGAATACAACTTTAATATTAAAAGTCTTAAGAAGAGAAGGCATATCAACCAAGTTTTCATGGTAAGGGAGAACCAACATATTTTTAGTTGAATAGGGCTGGTTGTCCCTTTTTGGATTGTAAAAAGTATTTCTAGCAACTTTAAAAGATTTATCAATTACATTTCTTGGGTATTTTAAATCATTGCCTATTTCATAAATTTTGGAAATTTCCTCATCTATGAACTCAGGACTACAAATTCGTAAAGCTCTCAAAAAATTGATGAGAAAACAGACAGTTTGACTCTGTCTTGATGCGAGGAATAATAGTGGACATAGGAATAGTTATTTGTAGGTTTTCTGTAAATTTTAAATTTTAATTCATTATTACCCTTAATAATTAAAACATCTAGAAAAGGCAATGAGTTATTTTCTTCAAACTCAACAGTAAAGTTTATAGAATGGGCTAAGCTATTTAATTTTCCAAGGAAATGATGTATATCTACATTTTTGGGCATAAGACACAAAATATCATCAACATATCTGAACCATTTAGCTCTATTAGGGAGGATTGTGTTAAGCAACCTTGTTTCAAAAAATTCCATGTATAGGTTACTAAGAACAGGTGAAAGAGGATTTCCCATTGCCATACCAAACTTCTGAGTGTAAAACTTAT
Organism: Cherax quadricarinatus; assembly: GCF_026875155.1. Lineage (NCBI taxonomy): Eukaryota > Metazoa > Arthropoda > Malacostraca > Decapoda > Parastacidae > Cherax > Cherax quadricarinatus. Next base: position 68,861,478 of record NC_069402.1, on the reverse strand, counting down.
CATTAAATACAAATTTTGCATCAACAATGCAAAGTTTAATAAGTTTAATGATAGTAGGAACTGGCAATGGAAAATCATAGTTAACGAGTTCTTCAGATAAGAAACTTAATAAATCATCAACAGGAACTTTCGTAAACAAGGAACTAACATCAAAACTAACCATGTTAAAATCATTTAAGTCAGTCAAGGAGCTTAATTTATCAACCAAGTCTAAGTTAATTACAAAATTATTATTAGCATGCTTTGTCCAATCACTATTTTCAATTAAAATGTCTAATTTTCTTTGTAGTTTGCTCTTGAGTTCATTACAAATTCTTCTGAGTTTATTATAGCAATGATCCAACGTACTGTGTTTCCATTCTGATGGAATGGCCTGATTAAAAGAGTATTTTTTGTTTCTCAATATTTTGAATGCTTCCTTCTCCTGGTTGATAAATTAAGCTCCTTGACTAACTTAAATGATTTTAACATGGTTAGTTTTGATGTTACTTCCTTGTTTACGAAAGTTCCTGTTGATGGTTTATTAAGTTTCTTATCTGAAGAACTCGTTAACTATGATTTACCATTGCCAGTTCCTACTATCATTAAACTTATTAAACTTTGCATTGTTGATGCAAAATTTGTATTTAATGATAAGTTTTACACTCAGAAGTTTGGTATGGCAATGGGAAATCCTCTTTCACCTGTTCTTAGTAACCTATACATGGAATTTTTTGAAACAAGGTTGCTTAACACAATCCTCCCTAATAGAGCTAAATGGTTCAGATATGTTGATGATATTTTGTGTCTTATGCCCAAAAATGTAGATATACACCATTTCCTTGGAAAAATTAAATAGCTTAGCCCATTCTATAAACTTTACTGTTGAGTTTGAAGAAAATAAATCATTGCCTTTTCTAGATGTTTTAATTATTAAGGGTAATAATGAATTAAAATTTAAAATTTACATAAACCTACAAATAACTGTTCCTATGTCCACTATTATTCCTCGCATCAAGACAGAGTCAAACTGTCTGTTTTCTCATCAATGTTTTTGAGAGCTTTACGAATTTGTAGTCCTGAGTTCATAGATGAGGAAATATCCAAAATTTATGAAATAGGTAATGATTTAAAATACCCAAGAAATGTAATTGATAAATCTTCTAAAGTTGCTAGAAATACTTTTTACAATCCAAAAAGGGACAACCAGCCTTATTCAACTAAAAATATGTTGGTTCTCCCTTACCATGAAAACTTGGTTGATATGCCTTCTCTTCTTAAGACTTTTAATATTAAAGTTGTATTCAAAAATCTTGATACAGTAAAAAAACTTTTGATAAAGAATTCCCCCCCAAAATGCTGATGGATGTGTCTATAAGATTCCTTGTAAAATTTGCGATAAAGTTTATTACGGTCAAACTGGTAAAAATCTCGAACTAAGATTAAAACAACATAAATATAGCATTAGAACTGGACAAGATTTCAATGCTCTATTTATTCATGTAAGGATTTTAACCATCCAATTGATTTTCAAAAAGTTGAGAAAGTAGTATCAAGCAAGTCCATGGTCGACAGGAATATAATTGAATCTTGTTTCATAAAAAGCAGTTTTGACAATAATATGAATATTTCCTTTGGTTTATATAAATTAGATCCATTTATAATTAATAAAATTTGGGAAGAATTTAATAATACACTGGACAAATAATAATTTTTAAATTTTCTTGGGTAGAATAGTTTGTGGGTGAGTTGTGCAAAGGACCTATCCAAGTTGGGTCGGCGCGCGTCACGTGTTTAACAGTTGTGGGATCTGATAGTGAGGTGCTGGCCAGACCCCTTATATAGCTTCCTTGGATGCTTTACTTTCATAGTTCCTTGATAATGTGAGTAGTCACGAAAGCGCTTGTAATTTCTCTATTCTTTCAGAGTGGTTGTTTTGCATATACATATATATATATATATATATATATATATATATATATATATATATATATATATATATATATTATATATATATATATATATATATATATATATATATATATGTATGTATTTAATTACACGTACTTTGAGAGTGAAAACATGAACCACTGTCGTCAGTGTTTCGTTTAATTCGTAATTACTCTTTTTACCTCTTGTAATCTCTGACTCTTTACCTCTGAGACATTAATTAAGACAAGAGCCAAGTTTAGAGCTTCACTTGATAAGAAATGACATTATTCTGTTTACCATAAATGTGCAAGTTAATTTCTGGTGACGAGTTTGTGGCTTTTATGAATTAGTGGAGGTGGGGATGTGCGGGGAAGATAGTGGGGTGGTGGGGAGGGAAGGCAGCCTGTAAATAATATAAGGCAGGATGACATCTCTCATCCTTATTCAACTTAGGTTACGAAGAGCAGCAACTTGGTCGAGCATTTCTCACTTAGAGGTCTAAAATTCAACTATGTATATGATACCTAATCTCAGTCTCAATGATCAAGCCCAGCGCACTGAGAACCAGTGTCACCACTACCGCCTCGGAGGAATTTATACAAGACACATTTACATAGATATCGAAATCCCTCTGAACGTTCGTAAAGATTGGCAGAGAAAGTTCTTGCTGTGCCTGCAAAAATTATGTCATAAGTTTGGTCATTTCATTCTTGAGTGGGAAGAGTGTCGAGGGTGATACCTGGAACACACACACACACACACACACACACACACACACACACACACACACACACACACACACACACACACACACACACACACACACACACACACACACTCACACACACACACAGCATCGTCATCTGTCGCTCCGATAGCATCTTTTTGCATTGAACAGTGACATCGTTGTTCACGAACAACCACAGCATCCTTCTCCATGAACAACCACAGTCGTCTTTCTCCATGAACAACCACAGTCATCTTTCTCCATGAACAACCACAGTCATCTTTCTCCATGAACAACCACAGCATCTTTCTCCATGAACAACCACAGTCGTCTTTCTCCATGAACAACCACAGTCATCTTTCTCCATGAACAACCACAGTCGTCTTTCTCCATGAACAACCACAGCATCTTTCTCCATGAACAACCACAGTCGTCTTTCTCCATGAACAACCACAGCATCTTTCTCCATGAACAACCACAGTCGTCTTTCTCCATGAACAACCACAATCATCTTTCTCCATGAACAACCACAACATCTTTCTCCATGAACAACCACAGTCGTCTTTCTCCATGAACAACCACAGTCATCTTTCTCCATGAACAACCACAGTCATCTTTCTCCATGAACAACCACAGCATCTTTCTCCATGAACAACCACAGTCGTCTTTTTCCATGAACAACCACAGTCATCTTTCTCCATGAACAACCACAGTCGTCTTTCTCCATGAACAACCACAGTCATCTTTCTCCATGAACAACCACAGTCGTCTTTCTCCATGAACAACCACAGTCATCTTTCTCCATGAACAACCACAGTCGTCTTTCTCCATGAACAACCACAGTCGTCTTTCTCCATGAACAACCACAGCATCTTTCTCCATGAACAACCACAGTCATCTTTCTCCATGAACAACCACAGTCGTCTTTCTCCATGAACAACCACAGTCATCTTTCTCCATGAACAACCACAGTCATCTTTCTCCATGAACAACCACAGTCATCTTTCTCCATGAACAACCACAGTCGTCTTTCTCCATGAACAACCACAGTCGTCTTTCTCCATGAACAACCACAGTCATCTTTCTCCATGAACAACCACAGTCGTCTTTCTCCATGAACAACCACAGTCGTCTTTCTCCATGAACAACCACAGTAGTCAAAAGTCAGTCAAACCTGTTATATCTCTGTCCATCAGATTCCTTCTATTTTTTCGCCTCTCCCTCGTATAACCAGATTAAATATACACCAGTGTTGGAGAGTGTCGTGTCTCGTAGAGTCGTGTCTCGCAGAGTCGTGTCTCGCAGAGTTGTGTACTCGGCAAGCCTCCAACCACTCACCTTAACACAGGAAGGTGCTTGCTTACGAGTGTTGCACACAGAAAAGCGAGTGTTGACGAGTGTTGCTCACAGAAAAGCGAGTGTTGACGAGTGTTGCTTACAGAAAAGCGAGTGTTGACGAGTGTTGCTCACAGAAAGGTGGGTGTTTACCAGCGCTACTGGTGGCTTATCCGCCTCAGTGGCTCACTGGCTCTTTTGGGCATCAGGATCACTCACACGATTTTAACACCTGAAATACGATACACCTCACCACACCTGATCACTTTCAAAAAAGGAAAAAAATAAATCACCACTTATATCACTTTAAAGTGTATAACTGGTACCCGGTTTTTATTTTAATAACGAAATAACTACAGATCATAAAATAGTTTACAAGGGCTTTCATAGCTAATTTATGTCCTCGCATAGTGTCAGAATTTACATATTCTTCATGTATCACTGTGGCACTGTGCCTCCCGGGTGGGAAACACCTGGCTGCTACACGAGTCCTGTGCTATTGTGAAGGTCCCTGACGGAGAGAGATAAACGAAGGAGGGTAAAAGAGGGAAAGGATAAATAAGGAAGTGATCGGAATGGAAGAGAACACCAATATTTAATTGATACCCACAGAGTGTTCAAGTCATGAAAAAAAAAAAAATACGTATATTGAACGAGATAGTGAAACGCGGGTGGGAGTCACCGTAGACTTTATCCAGCACATAGCGGCGCGTCTGTTACCTTCAGTCGAAGTCTTCCTGTCTAGCTGTCGACTTTTTACCATCCGAGAAAAAGAACTACAAAAAAGACCACTTAATGCAGAATATGGTTTTTTAAGACATTTCGTTAAGGACTGACCCATGTAGAGTCAACAGAAAACCATAATTTATCATTCATTACCTTTGAAACTTGTCATGATCTTGACCAGCTCTACCTGGAGCTCATTACCTTTGTAAATTCTCATGATTAATGTGTTTATGATTCATTACCTTTGCAATTATTCATGAGTGTATAATTGGTACCCGGTTTTTATTTTAATAACGAAATAACTACAGATCATAAAATAGTTTACAAGGGCTTTCATAGCTAATTTATGTCCTCGCATAGTGTCAGAATTTACATATTCTTCATGTATCACTTCATGTATCACTGTTACTGCGGCCAGCAATAACAGCCTAGTTGATCAGGCCCTGATCCATCGGGAAGCCTGGTCATGGACCGGGCCGCGGGGGCGTTGATCCCCAGAATAACCTCCAGGTAGCTCTACCTGGAGCTCATTACCTTTGTAACTTGGTCATGATTATGACCAGATCTAGTTCATTACCTTTGTAACTTGGTCATGATTATGACCAGATCTAGTTCATTACCTTTGTAACTTGGTCATGATTATGACCAGATCTAGTTCATTACCTTTGTAACTTGGTCATGATTATGACCAGATCTAGTTCATTACCTTTGTAACTTGCTCAGCTATCAAAACTTTGGAGTCCAGTCCCTGGACCAATTATGTACCTCTGTAATCTTTTGACTACCGCCCACAGGATGGGTATGGGGTGACTACCGCCCACAGGATGGGTATGGGGTGACTACCGCCCACAGGATGGGTATGGGGTGACTACCGCCCACAGGATGGGTATGGGGTGACTACCGCCCACAGGATGGTGTATGGGGTGACTACCGCCCACAGGATGGGTATGGGGTGACTACCGCCCACAGGATGGGTATGGGGTGACTACCGCCCACAGGATGGGTATGGGGTGACTACCGCCCACAGGATGGGTATGGGGTGACTACCGCCCACAGGATGGGTATGGGGTGACTACCGCCCACAGGATGGGTATGGGGTGACTACCGCCCACAGGATGGGTATGGGGTGACTACCGCCCACAGGATGGGTATGGGGTGACTACCGCCCACAGGATGGGTATGGGGTGACTACCGCCCACAGGATGGGTATGGGGTGACTACCGCCCACAGGATGGGTATGGGGTGACTACCGCCCACAGGATGGGTATGGGGTGACTACCGCCCACAGGATGGGTATGTGGGTGACTACCGCCCACAGGATGGGTATGGGGTGACTACCGCCCACAGGATGGGTATGGGGTGACTACCGCCCACAGGATGGGTATGGGGTGACTACCGCCCACAGGATGGGTATGGGGTGACTACCGCCCACAGGATGGGTATGGGGTGACTACCGCCCACAGGATGGGTATGGGGTGACTACCGCCACAGGATGGGTATGGGGTGACTACCGCCCACAGGATGGGTATGGGGTGACTACCGCCCACAGGATGGGTATGGGGTGACTACCGCCCACAGGATGGGTATGGGGTGACTACCGCCCACAGGATGGGTATGGGGTGACTACCGCCCACAGGATGGGTATGGGGTGCATAATAAACATATTAAACTGAAACTTAAATACGCATTGATGTGAGGGTGGAGATGGAAGGAGACGTTACCATATATATATAACAATAACTTTTCTGTTACAATTATTAACATCTAATACACACCTTAAGTAACTTAAATAAAAAGATCTTAAAATATTCTTATATATATATATATATATTATATATATATATATAATATATATATATATATATATATAATATATATATATATAATATATAATATATATATATATATATATATAATATATAATATATATATATATATATTATATATGTAATGCCGAATATGTAAAACTGGTCAATTAGCAAGAACTCATTTAAAATTAAGTCCTTTCGAAAATTTTCTCTTATACGATTAAAGATACATTTTTTTCATTAATGTTAATGTAAAATTTTTTAATTTTGCAACAAAAGAATCTTAGAAAACTTACCTAACCTTATTATAACAAGAGCAATTTATTTTAGCCTAACCCAACTAAATATATTTTAGATTTGTTTACAGTAATTTAATACTAAACAAACACAGTGAAATATATTTTTATCGTTAGGTTCAAAATGATTTTGGCGAAATTATTGCATACACAAATTTTCACTTGTCCTATATGGCAAGATGAACGTTGCTATTTAAACCAAGATCGCAAGTTCTGCCTATTCGGCACGACATATATATATATATATATTATATATATATTATATATATATATATATATATATATATATATATATATATATATATATATATATATATATATAATATATGCAGGAATTGCACAATGCTACATCTTTTAAATATTAGTCTCTCTGTCTCTCTCTATTTTTCTCTCTGTCTGTCTCTATCTCTTTCTCTGTCTCTCTGTCTCTCTCTCCTCTCTCTTTCTCTCTCTTCCTCTCTCTCCCTGCAGTGAATCACCAGCAATTGTATCAGTTACAGACAATAACAACAGGTGGTGGCAGGCTAAGACTAACAGTAATACCACTCTGATAATTACATAGCGAGGTGTACTGAGAGTGTGAGGCAGCAAGGTGACGTTGGTCCATCCTGAGAGTGGCACAGTAATGCCTCGCTCATCCTCTCTACTAAGTCAGGTACGATGCCTTCACACGGTCAGCTTCAATTGGCTCAGGTATCCGGGTTAATAGCCGATACTGGATGTCATTGGCAGGAGTGATATGGTGTTGATATTGTCGTGTGTGTGTGTGTGTGTGTGTGTGTGTGTGTGTGTGTGTGTGTGTGTGTGTGTGTGTGTGTGTGTGTGTGTGTGTGTGTGGTGTGTTTTGTGTGTGTGTGTGTGTGTGTGTGTGTGTGCTTGTGAGTGTCCGTCTGTTTGTTTGTCTGTTTCTCTCTCTTATATTGTGTATCTATGTCATTCTCTTCATTTCTGCTCATCCCTTTCCTCTAATTTTTTTTTCATTAATTTGACCTCATATCTCTCCACAATAAGACCCTTCTCTCTCTCTCTCTCTCTCTCTCTCTCTCTCTCTCTTCTATCTATCTCTCTCTCTCTCTCTCTCTCTCTCTCTCTCTCTCTCTCTCTCTCTCTCTCTCTCTCTCTCTCTCTCTCTCTTTCTTCTCTCTCTCCTCTCTCTCTCTCTCTCTCTCTCTCTCTCTCTCTCTCTCTCTCTCTCTCTCTCTCTCTCTCTCTCTCTCTCTCTCTCTCTCTCTCTCTCTCTCTCTCTCTCACGACAACAATCTCTAAGGCAAACATTTAAATATAAGCACACACAAACACACACTTCTCGCCAGGTGTTTATACACCTGCAATAACAGTCACTAGTCCACAAGACTGTTATAAAACACCTGTCAGCCTCGACAACTGCAGAGAAAAATGAGCAATTAAAACACGGTGCTTAACTCTTTCACCTTGATGGTGTTTTTTTCCCCTTGTCAACTCGGAAGTAGATCATATATATATATATATATATATATATATATATATAGGTGGCTGGGAGAATTTGGTTAGTTGTAATGAGGTCGCTCCATTGAGGTTTCCTGACACAGGCTTGAGCCTTAATTCTCGTGGCGCTGACTGAGGGCGGCATGTATAGTGATACACCGATGGTAGAGGTGCCACACAGTGACAGTGCCACACAGTGACAGCGCCACACAGTTACAGTGACACACAGCGGCTCTAAGCGGCAGTGGTGGTCCAGGGAACAAGTGGTCTTTTTTAGACAGTCTTCTAGGAAGTCAACTGGTAGCTGAGGGTGACCTAGAAGGTCAGCTGATAACTAGGGGTTACCTGGGAGGTCAGCTGATAGCTGGGGATGACGTAGAAGATCAACTAGTAGCTAGGGGGTGATGTATGACGCCAACTAGTAGATAGGGGGTGACCTAGAAGGCCATTTAGTAGCTAGACTAGGGGAAGGGGTGACCTAGGAAGCAAGCTGGTAGCTAGGGGCTGACCAAGCACGCTGGGTTTTTCTTTCTTCTCCAGCAGGTTCCAGTTCTGCCACTTCAGGTTTTAATAGGCCCCCTCTCCCCCCTCTAAAAAAAACACCAGGCCTAAAACTTCCAAAACAAAGTTAAAAAATTCATTCATTCTGTGTGTGTGTGTGTGTGTGTATGTGTGTGTGTGTTTTTTTTTAATGTGTTTTATTGCGGTAGATTTCATGCACCGGAGAAAAGGGGAGTGGTAGGTAAGGGGTGGACGGGAGAAAGGTGTGTTGTTGACGGAGGGGGAAGGGGAGGGGGAGGGGATGTATTGAGGGGGGATCTCTACGGAGGTGCTGGTTCAGGGGGAACCAGCAATTTCAAGACCTCTACTGCTGAGTGACACGCACGAGGTCGTCTTGGACGATGGCCAACACTAGCTAGCTAGCTAGCGGGTGACTCCTGTCTTCACTAGAAAACCAGACGTACGTAGGTATAAGATTCTGAACTTCTTCCACTAACTCACTCGCCCAAATGCCCTCTGTTACTCGCTGTCAAACACTCCCTCGCTCACATGTCCTCTGTCTCTCGTTCAAATGCTCCCTGTTACTCGATCTCAAGTACTCACTCGCTTGCACACATATCCTTTGTCACTCGTTCTCAAGCACTCACTCACTCGCTAACGAACCAAAGACGACTAATAACCTATCGGTCAGGACTTCCACTCGCATCCTGAAAAATTCTGTTGTTAAGTTAGTGAGATGATGCAACTCACGCTAGACAAGCTATGAGTGCCTCTTTCACTGCCGTCTGACGCTACCACACAGCGGCCCCCCTCACTCTCGAGTGGCACATCCACACATCCACACACCCACAAAAGGTTCCTCACTCACCCGGTGAAGATCTCGATGTTGAAGAACGCATATTCTCCCGTGGCCACCATATTTAGACCAGCAGCAGCCAACATGATCCTTCTCACGTTACCAGGGATCCACACACCCCCGGATGTCATGGGAGAAAAAACAAAGTTTTGAAATCCCTGTACCAATTATTGCAAACAAATTGACATGTGACATACACTAAGTTTAAAAAAGGTGAGCACGGTACCGAAAAACGGAGGTGGACAGGAGATGTTACCGTACATCCCCATAAGTTATGTAAAAAAACGTAACAAGGGAGAGAGATAATTGCCCGTGAAAAACAGGTCACTTGCAGATGCTTTGGGTTAACCTGTGCGCTGAACTAACACACAGACTGATTGAAAATTATTAAAAAAAACTTTTTTTGTGGCTAGCTACAGGGTTCCACAAGTTTTTTTTCATCGGGGTTTTTCACAAAAGCTTCTTTCATTAGGTGTTTGACACAATCTTCTTACATTATGGTGTTCCCAAGCTTTCTTACATTATGGTGTTCACCAAGCGTTTTCATTTGGTTTCACATAATCTTCTTCACATGGGGGGGGAAGAAAAAAATTTGTGTTTTTAAAAAATAAGATATTGAGATATTGACCTCCGGAAATTTTAGTGTTGGCACTTGTTTTTAATTTCCATTTTTGTCCGGGCACATGGATAAGACACTAGGCCTTTTGTATATATATAGGTCGTGTGTGTGTTTTTTGTGGGGTTTGTGTGTGTTGTGTGGTGTGTGTGTGTGTGTGTGTGTGTGTGTGTGTGTGGTACTCACCTATTGTACTCACCTAGTTGAGGTTGCGGGGGTCGAGTCCGAGCTCCGGGCCCCCCTCTTCACTGAGCTATTTGGGTCACTTCCCTGAGCCGTGAGCTTTATCGTCCCTCTGTTTTAAAGCTATGTAGGACCTGCCTCCACTACATCGTTCCCCAAACTATTCCACTTACGACTACTCGTGGTGAAGAAATACCCAAACCCCCTGTGATTCATCTGTGTTTTTTAGTTTCCAACTGGCCCCCTTGTTATGGTCCAATCTCGGGAAACACCCTGTTTTTTGCACCTTGTCAATTCCTCTCGTTTTTTGTATGCGTTATCATGTCCCCCCATCTCCTGTCCTCCAGGTCGTCAGGTTGTTCCCCCTTTAAAACCCCTTCCTCGTAGGACATACCTTTACTCGGGGGACTAGTTTGTTGCAAACTTTGCACTTTCTCTAGTTTCTTTACGTGCTTGGCTAGGTGGGGTTCCAATGGTGCCGATACTCCAAATTTGGGCCAAACGTTTTCGGTGACAGGGTCCTGAAGATTCCTTATTAAGAGCGGAATGCGTTCGGGGTTTTTGCTAGGCGCCCATTGTGCACAGTTTTTTTGGTTGATGTGCGTTCGGGAGATTGCCTGGGTTTATCCCCCCCAAAGATTTTTTCCCTTTGATGAGGTTTGTATTTTCCTGACCCCCCCTAGACTGTACTCCGTTGGGGCCTTTTCCCTTCCCCCCAAATCTTCATGACTTTGCATTTGGGGGGTTTGAACTCCAGGAGAAAATTGCGGACCAGTTCTGCGCCTGCCCAGATCCCTTTGTAGTTCGCCGGGGTCTTCGATCGAGTGTATTCTTCTCTCAATTTCACGTCATCTGAAAACGGGACACCTCAGAGTCTTTTTCCTTCCGTCTGTCGTTCACAAATCCCAGAAACAGCATGGCCTGGGGATGACCCCGCGGGCCCCCGTGGCACAGGTGCCCACTCTGACACCTCGCCACGTACCATGACCGCTGCTGTCTTCCTGACAAGTTTCCCCTGACCCATTTGTCCCTTCCCTGTTATCCCTCTTGGTCCCTTTTTTTGCACCAATCCTTGGTGGAACTGTGTTAAAACGCCTTTTGCAGCCAAGAAATGCAATCCACCACCCCTCCTTTTGTCTTACTGCGTCCCCATGTCATGAACCCAGTGGTTTGTGAACAGGATTTCCCGCCCGAAACCAGCTGGCGCTGTTGATGAGATCACCCCTTTTAGGTGTTCCACCACCTTCTCTGAAAATCTTCCCATGTTTTGATACTATAATGTCAGTGCACTGGTCTGTAGTTTAATGTTATGTCTGTCTCCTTTTTTAAAGTTTGGGACTACTTTTTGTGCTTCCTGCCTCAGGCAATCTCCCTGTTTCGATAGATGTATTGAATATTTTTGTTAGGGGTAACATAGCCCTCTGCTCCCTCTCTAAAATACCCATGGGGAGATGTTATCTGGCCCCATTGCCTTTGGGGGTATCTAGCTCACTCAAAAAGCCTTTTCACTCTTCTGGTTGTGTCACTGTGCCAGCACTTGGGGGGGTGTGCCCCCCTCTCCTTTTTCGGGAGTCCTTTCTGTCTCCTCTGTAAACACTTCTTTGAATCTCTTTTTGAGTTTTTCACATATCCCGGTATTTGTTGTCTCTCCTCCCCCTTTCCTTCCCGATTCCCCTGGTCCTTGACTGTTTTTTCCTCCTGATGTGGCTGTAAAACTTTTTCGGCAATTGGCTTTCGCTGCTATGTATTTTATATTGTCTTTGGGCCTCCCTTCTTATCTGTCCCAATTCTTTTTCGGGCTTACGATGTTCTCCTTTTTCCCTGGGTCCTTTGCCTTCTATTTTTTCTTCCATTCCCTAAAACCCACTTGGTTTTTGCCCCCCTGCACCCTTTGGGTAAACCATGGGCTCATCCTGGCTTTTTCATTCCTGTTCCCCCTTGGGTCAAACCTCTCCCGCCCCTTTGCATTTTTTTGTCATTTTCCCATCATCTCATTAGGGTTTTCCCCTCCCAGTTCTCTGTCCACTGAACCCCGTTCGGGTAGTTCCTATTCCTGGTAGTCCCCTTTCTTGTGTTTGGCTTTCACGTTGGCCTTCCTGTTTCCCCCTCCATTGTAGCTTATGTGTATTCAAAAGCTTACAACCAATGGTACTGGCCCCAAAGGGGGTCTTTATATTGATGTCCCGATTCTGCACTACGAAGGTAAATACTAAGCCCACCCTTGCGGGTTCTCCTCCCCTTCTCTTTTGTGTGTCCCTTACGTGTTGGTACATGAATTTCCAGTACCCCTCCATCATTTAGCCCCCCAGTATCTTGGCCCCCATGTGGGTCCAAGTTCTCCCAACTATCCCCTTGGGTTAAAGTCACCCATGATCAGGGCTTGCCCTGCATGCATAGCTCTTTGGCCACTCTAGCCATGTGTCAACCATCGCCTATTGCTCTGTCGTCTCTTCCCTTGGCCTCCTGCTGTTCTGTGGTGGGTTATACATCACTGCTATTACACCTTGGGCCCTCCAGTGAAGTGTTCCCAAGTTCATTTTCTTCTCCGCTATTTTCTCCCAGTCATCAAAATTCCAGGTTTTTTGATCAGCAACGCCACTCCCCACCCCCCCTGTTCCCTCTGTCTTTCCTCAGGTTTTGGTTTTATCCGTTGGGAAAAAGATGGTTTGTTATCATTACCTTAACTGGTTTTGGAGAGCTTGTTGTCCGGGTGCTTTTTGATCTTTCTTGCCCTCCTCCATTTATTTGTTTTCCTCACCCCTTTTTACCTTTAACCTTCAGTTTCCTTTCAACACTGTGGTTTGGGGGGGCCTGTGAGGGGGTGGGGGCCCTGGTGGCAACTGTGGGGTTTATATTTTTTTCTTTTTTTTTTTTTTTTTTTTTGTTTTTTTTTTTTTTTTTCCCTTTTTTTCTTCCCTTCTACCTCTCTTCCCCCCTTCTCTTTTCCTCTCCTTTTTTTTTTCCCCCCCACTCTTTTTCTATTTTTTCTTTCCTTTTTTCACCCCTTTTTCTTTTCCCCTTTTTCTCTTTTCTTTTTCCCTTTTTCCCGCACTTTTCCTCAAAATCCTTTTTCTTTTCCCTTCTTTCCCCCCTATTTCTCTAAATTTCTTTCCTCCCTTCTCCCTTTTTTTTATTTTTCATCTCCTTCCTTTCTTCCCGTTCCTTTCAGTGGTGTTTTTTCCCTCTCTCCCCTAAGCCCATGGAAAAACACTGATTTTCCCTTTTTCCTCCTTTGCCTCCCCCTTGTGGCTCTGGACCCTGCCTTTTGTGGGTCAGTTTCTCCCTTAAATTTTTCCGTGGCTCTTGATAGCCTTTTTGTGCCTCGCATTCCCCTATCCCCTCTCCATCTGCAACCAGTTATCTTCCCTTTCATCCTTGGGCCCCCTTGGCAGATTGTGGGCCTTAGCATAATTTATAATTCCTTCCCTTCCCGTTCAGCCTCGAGCTTTATATCGTTCTTTTTCTGGGCACTGCCCCCGTAACTCGCTCCAGCCATTTTTCTCAATTTTGGGGCCCTTATCTGGTACTGCAGTTTCGACTTGGCCCCAATTCTTTGTCTCCTTCTCCAACCACCCTTTCCAATTTCCAAGAGCCCTTTTTCCCTTTTTCAGAAAACTCTCCTAATTTTTTCTCCCACTTTGTTCCATCCTTTTCCACTGCTCCTCCATCCCCTCCTCCCACCCGACCTTCCTTGATCCTTTGGGGCCTGGAGTCCCCACCATTTTTTTTTTTTTTTTTTTTTTTTTTTTTTTTTAAAAGTAGGGGAGGGGGGGTTGAAGGGAAAAAAGGGGACAGAGAGAGCAAGAGAGGAGAGAGCAAGAGAGAGAAGAGCAAAGAAAGGAGGCAGGAGAGAGAGAGAGAAGAGGAGAGCAAGAGAGAGAGAGGAGCAAGAGAGAAAAAGAGAAAGGAGAGCAAGGGAGAGGAAGAGAAGAGGAGAGCAAAAGGAGCAAGAGGAGGGGAGAGCAAAAAGGGGGAGATAGCAAGAGAGAGAGAGAGAAGAGAGCGAGCAAAGAAGAGAGAAGAAGAGAGAGGAGCAAGAGAAGAGCAAAGGAGAGAGAGCAAGAGGGAGAGAAGCAAGAGAGAGAGAGAGAGCAAGAGACGAGAGAGAGCAAGGAGAGAGAGAGCAAGAGAGAGAGAGACAAGAGAGAGAGAGGCAAGAGAGAGAGAGAGCAAGAAAAGAGAGAGCAAAAGAGAGAGCAAAAGAGAGAGAGAGACAAGAGAGAGGAGAGCAAGAGAGAGAGAGAGCAAGAGAGAGAGAGAGAGCAAAGAGAGAGAGAGCAAGAGGGGGAGCAAAAGAGAGAGCAAAAGAGAGAGCAAGGAGAGAGAGGCAAGAGAGAGAGAGAGAGCAAGAGAGAAAAGCAAGAGAGAGAGAGACAGGAAGAAGAGAGCAGGAGAGAGAGAGAGAAGAGGAGAGAGAGAGAAAAGAGAGAGAGCAAAAGAGAGAGAGCAAGAGAGAGAGCAAAAAGAGAGAGAGAGAGCAAGAGAGAGAGCAAAGAGAGAGAGAGAGCAAGAGGGGGAAGAGCAAGGAGAGAGAGAGAGAGAGAGCAAGAGAGGGAGAGAGCAAGAGAAGAGAGAGCAAAGAGAGAAGAGAGCAAGAGGAGAGGAGCAAAGAGAGAGCAAGAGAGGAGGAGCAAGAGAGAGAGCAGAGAGAGAGAGAGAGCAAAAGAGAGGAGAGCAAGAGAGAGAGAGAGCAAGAAGAGAGAGAGAGCAAGAGAGAGAGAGGCAAGAGAGAGAGAGCAAAAGAGAGAGAGAGCAAAGAGAGAGAGGCAAGGGGGAGGAGCAAGAGAGGAGCAAAAGAGACAAGGAGAGGAGACAAGGAAAGAGCACAAGAGAAGAAAGCCCGAGAGAAGAACAAGAGAGAAAGACAAGAGAGAGAGACAAGGAAAAGACAAGAGAGAGAGCAGAAAGAGGAGCAAGAAAAGAGGCAGGAGAGAAGAAGCAAGAAAAAGAAGAAGCAAAAAGAGCAAAGGAGAAAGAGCAAGAGAAAGCGAGAGAAGAGAGAAGCAAAAAGGAGGGAGGAAAAAGAGGGGAGAGGGAGAAGGGGGGGGGGAGGGGGGGAGGGGGGGAGGGAGAAAAAGGCAAATGGGGGGGAAGGGGGAAAAAAGGGGGGAATGGGAAGACGAGAGGGGAGAGGAGCAGGGGGGGGGAGGGGGAGTGGGGGAAAAAGAGGGGGTTGGGGGACAGATGTTAGAGGGGGAGAGATTTGAGGGGGGATGTTGGGTAAAGAATTTGGGGGGAAAGATGGGAGGGGAATAAAGGAAGAGAATAGGAAGAAAGATAAGGGAAGAAAAGGAGGGGGAGAAACCCATCAGAAAAGGGGGGGGAAAAGGCAGAAGGCAGTTCCAGGACGGGAAACCGTGAGTGGGCGGTGTCTACAGTTTAAAGGTGTTTTTGGGGGGGGGGGGTAGGGTTTTTGGGGGGGGGAGGTGGGGGTTGGGGGGGGGGGGAGTGGAGGGGGGGGGGTGGGTAGGATGGAGGGGAGTGGGGGGTGGGGGGTTGGGGGGGGGGTGTTGGGGGGGGTGTTGGGGGGGGATTTAAGTATTATAGAAAAATAGGGAGATAAGAAAATTTTAAAAAAAGAAAGATTTCTAATTATCCCCTTTACAAAAAAACAAAAAGAAATTAGGTTGTTTAAAATTTATCTTGTTGAGCTTTTGGGTGTTACCCCCACAGGGTTCCCTGCTTGTTCCCCGTGTCCCCCCTTTTTTATTTGTATTTTTGTTTATTGGTTTGGGTGGGGGTGGTGAAAGTTTAAAAGTGTTTGGGAGGTTTGGAAAAAAAAGGTAGTTATTGGGCGTATGCGTGTTTGGTGTGTGGTGTTTTTTTTTGTTTTTCACCTTATTTTTTTTATAACCGTAAAGTCAGGATTTCCCCCCCCAGTGTCTAGATAATCACTTTACTTTAAGGGGAAACACTTAATTGGTGTTAAAATTTATTTTTCAGCCCGTTGGACTCACTGTTCGCAGGCCTGCCTTCCCTTTTATTTTATTTTCCTTTCTGTTTTGCTTAAATTATTTCACTCCACGTAGACCCCACAACACTTGTTATCCAATCTTGAAAATTCTTTAAAAGTTCCAACTATTGAACCTTTTATATTTTTTAATCTTGACAAAGAAGCCACATCCCCCCTAAGGGCACTTTGAAAAATTAAAGATTTCACTTCCTTGACTTTTTTTTTAAAATAAATCTGGTTACACCTTAGGATTTTCCTGATTTATACCCTGTTATCAAATTTTTCACCCCTTAAAAACCCCTAAACTCGGACCCGGCCCCGTCCTACTGACTTGGTTTTTGTTGTTGGGTTTTGTTGCTTGGTTTGTTGTGGTTTTGTTTTTTTTTTCTGTTCCTGAGGTTGGGTTTGCGTGTGTGTCTGTGTGTGTGGTATTTTTGGGTTGGGTTGTGTGTGGGGTGTGGGTGTGTGTGTGTGTGGTGTGTTGGGGGTGTGGGGGTTTTTTGTGTGTGTGCGTGGGTGTTTTGTGGTGTGTGTGTGTGTGTGGTGTGTGTCTGTGTGTTGTTGTGTGTGTTGGTGGGGTGTTGTGTGTGTGTTGTTGTGTGTGTGTGTGTGTGTGTGTGTGTGTGTGTGTGTGTGGGGTGTGGTTTGTGTGGTGTGGTTGTGTGTGTGGTGTGGTCTGTGTTGTGGGGGTGTGTCTGTGTGGTGTGTGTGTTTTTTGTTTTGTGTGGTGGTGTGTGTGTGTGTGGTGTGTGTGTGTGTGTGTGTGTGTGGTTTTGGTTTTTGTGTGTGTGGTCTGTGTGTGTGTTGGTCTGGGGTGGTGTGTGTTGTGGTGTTGGGTTTTGTGGGATGTTGTGTGGGGTGTGGTGTTTGTTGGTGTGTGTGTGTGTTGTGGGGGTTTTGGGGTGTGTGTGTTTTGTGGTGTGTGTGTGTGTGTGTGTGTGTGTGTTGTGTTATGTGTTGGGGTGTGGGTGGTGTGTGCGTGTGTGGGGTGTGGTGGTGTGTGTGTTGTGTGTTGTTGTGTTTGTGTGTGGTGTTTGGTGTGTTGTTTGGGGTGTTTTGGTGTTTGTTGTTGGTGTTTTGTGTTTGTGTGTGTGTGGTGTGTGTGTTGTGTGTTTTGTGTGGTTTTGGGTTTGGGGTGTGTGTGTGTGTGTGTTTGTGTGTGCTGTGTGTTGTTTTGTTTGTGGTGTGTGTGTTTTTTGTGTGTGTGTGGTGTGTGTGTTGTGTGTTTGTTTGGGGTGTGTGTGTGAGGTGTGGGGTGTGTGTTTTGTGTGTGTGTGTGTGTGTGTGTGTGTGTTGTGTTTGTGTGTTTGGGGGTGTGTGTTGTTTTGTGTGTGTGTGTGTGTGTGTGGTGTGGTGTGTGTTTTTGTGTGTGTGTCTGTGTTTTGGGGTGGGTGTGTGTGTTCTGTGTGTGTTTGTGTGTGTGTTTGTGTGTGTGTGTGTGTGTGTGTGTGTGTGTGTGTGTGTGTGTGTGTGGGTGTCAGTGTCTGGTGTCTGTGTGTGTTTGTGTGTGTGTTTCTGTGTGTGTGTGTGTGTGTGTGTGTCAGTGTCTGTGTGTCTGTGTGTGTTTGTGTGTGTGTGTGTGTGTGTGTGTGTGTGTGTGTGTGTGTGTGTGTGTGTGTGTGTGTGTGTGTGTGTGTGTGTGTGTGTATGTGTGTATGTGTGTGTGTGTGTGTGTGTGGTGTGTTGTGTGTGTGTTGTGTGTGTGTGTGTGTGTGTGTGTGTGTGTGTGTGTGTGTGTGTGTGTGTTGTGTGTGTCTGTGTGTGTTTGTGTGTGTGTGTGTGTGTTGTGTGTGTGTGTGTGTGTTGTGTGTGTGTGTGTGTGTGTGTGTGTGTGTGTGTGTGTTGACTTATCATAATACGTTCACGTAATTAAATTCTGAAGCATTCCTTCATAATGACGTGCTTAACACGCCTTCATTACGATTGCTTCAAGTACGTCGTCCAGCCTCCCAAGCACACACACACACACACACACACACGCAAATGTAGTTCCCATTTTCAAAAAAGGAGACAGAAAAGAGGCACTAAACTATAGACCTGTGTCATTGACGTGTATAGTATGCAGAATTATGGAGAAGATTATCAGGAGGAGAGTGGTGGAGCACCTGGAACGGAACAGGAGTATAAATGCCAACCAGCACGGATTCACGGAAGGCAAATCCTGTGTCACAAACCTTCTGGAGTTTTATGATAAAATAAAAGAAGTAAGACAAGAGAGAGAGGGGTGGGTTGATTGCATCTTCTTGGACTGCAAGAAGGCCTTTGACACAGTTCCTCACAAGAGATTAGTGCAGAAGCTAGAGCATCAGGCGCATATAACAGGAAGGGCACTGCAATGGATCAGAGAATACCTGACAGGGAGGCAACAACGAGTCATGGTACGTAATGATGTATCACAGTGGGCACCTGTGACGAGCGGAGTCCCACAGGGGTCGGTCCTAGGACCAGTGCTATTTTTGGTATATGTGAACGACATGACGGAAGGGTTAGACTCAGAAGTGTCCCTGTTTGCAGATGATGTGAAGTTAATGAGGAGAATTAAATCTGATGAAGCCAGGCAGGACTTCAAAGAGACCTGGACAGACTGGACACCTGGTCCAGCAAATGGCTTCTCGAATTTAATCCTGCCAAATGCAAAGTCATGAAGATAGGGGAAGGGCACAGAAGACCACAGACAGAGTATAGGCTAGGTGGCCAAAGACTGCAAACCTCACTCAAGGAGAAAGATCTTGGGGTGAGTATAACACCGAGCATGTCTCCGGAAGCACACATCAATCAGATAACTGCTGCAGCATATGGGCGCCTGGCAAACCTGAGAACAGCATTCCGATACCTTAGTAAGGAATCATTCAAGACACTGTACACCGTGTATGTCAGGCCCATACTGGAGTATGCAGCACCTGTTTGGAACCCGCACTTGATAAAGCACGTCAAGAAAACTAGAGAAAGTACAAAGGTTTGCGACAAGGTTAGTTCCAGAGCTAAGGGGAATGTCCTATGAAGAAAGATTAAGGAAATCGGCCTGACGACACTGGAGGACAGGAGGGTCAGGGGAGACATGATAACGACATATAAATACTGCGTGGAATAGACAAGGTGGACAAGGACAGGATGTTCCAGGGAGGGGACACAGAAACAAGAGGCCACAATTGGAAGTTGAAGACACAAATGAGTCAGAGAGATAGTAGGAAGTATTTCTTCAGTCATAGAGTTGTAAGGCAGTGGAATAGCCTAGAAAATGACGTAGTGGAGGCAGGAACCACACACAGTTTTAAGACGAGGTTTGATAAAGCTCATGGAGCGGGGAGAGAGAGGGCCTAGTAGCAACCGGTGAAGAGGCGGGGCCAGGAGCTAGGACTCGACCCCTGCAACCACAAATAGGTGAGTACAAATAGGTGAGTGCACACAAACGCACACACACACACACTCACACCACACACACACACAACACACAAAAACACACACACACACACCAAAACACACAAACGACACAAAACACACACTCACACAAAAAC
>NC_069402.1:68833361-68835861 GCF_026875155.1 Cherax quadricarinatus | reverse complement strand
CCTACCCCAAATTCCTACACACCCATCTACACAGCTCATCTACATCAATAAATCTACACCACCCACTACACACTCATCTACACCACTCATCTAAAACACTCACCTACACCCATCTACACACTAAATCTACACACCATCACAACCACCATCTACACCACCCTTCTACATCACCATTTTACACACTCATCTACTCACCCATCTACACCCCCCATCTACACACTCATCTACACCCATCTACATAAAATCATTCCATCACTCATCTACACCACCCAAAATCTACACCACTCATCTACACCACTCATCTACACCCATCACTTCACTCATTCTCACACCACCCATCTAAAACCACCATCTACACACTCATCTACACCACCATCTACACCACTCATCTACACCACCATCTACACCAATCCTACATCTACCTATTCTACAACCACCCATCTACCCCAAACCCTCTACACCACCCATCTACCCACCCATCTACAACCTTCTCACACACCACCATCTACACATCCAATACACCACCATCTACACCACCCATCTAACACCACCAACATCATACTACACCACCATCTACACCACTCATCTACACCACTCATCTACACCATCTAAACCACTCATCTACAACCACCCATCTACACCACTCATCTACAATCTAACCACTCATCTACAACCACAACATTACCACCCATCTACAACACACATCCTACACCACCCATCTACACCACCCATCTACACCACCATCTACTCCACCCATCTACACCACTCATCTACACCCATCTACATCACTCATCTACACCACCCATCTACACCACCCATCTACACCACCCATCTACACCACCCATCTACTCCACCCATCTACACACTCATCTACACCATCTACACCACTCATCTACACCCCCATCTACACCACTCATCTACACAACCATCTCCATACACAACCACCCATCTTCACCACTCATCTACACCACCATCTACACCACTCATCTAACACCACTCATCTACACCCACTCATCTCACCATCTAACACTATCTACACCACCACTCTACACCACCCATCTACACCACCCATCTACACCACCATCTACACCACACATCTACACCACCATCTACACCCATCTACACCACTCATCTACACCACCACTCACACCCATCTACACCACCATCTACACACTCATCTACACCACTCATCTACATCACTCATCTACACCACTCATCTACACCCATCTAACCACCCTCTACACCACCATCTACACCACCCATCTACACCACCCATCTACACCACCATCTACACCACCCATCTACACCACTCATCTACACCACTCATCTACACCCATCTACACCACTCATCTACCCATCTACACCACTCATCTACATCACTCATCACACCACCATCTACACCCATCTACATACTATCTACACACCCATCTACACCACTCATCTAACACCACCATCTACACCCCACTACACACTCATCTACACCACTCATCTACCCCTCTACCACCCACTACATCTACACCCATCTACATCACCCATCTACACCACCACTCACCCCTCTAAAACCCACCCATCTACACACCATCTACACCACTCATCTACACCACTCATCTACACCACTCATCTACACCATCTACACATCATCTACACCACTCATCTACCACCACCCATCACACCCCGCATCTACACCAACTCATCTACACCACTCATCTACACCACCCATCTACCCACCACTACAACCACCCATCTACACCCCCATCTACACACATACCCACTCATCTACACCACTCATCTACAACCACTCATCTACCATCAACACCACCCATCTACACCACCCATTCATACACCACCTCTACCCCACTCATCTACACCACTCATCACTACACCACTCACTATCACACCACCCATCTAAACTACTCCACATCATCTACAACCACCATCTCTCACTCAACACCCCATCACAACCACTCATCTACACCACCCATCATACACACCCATCTACACCACCCATCTACACCACCCATCTAC
The DNA here is from genome assembly GCF_026875155.1 of Cherax quadricarinatus. Classification (NCBI taxonomy): domain Eukaryota; kingdom Metazoa; phylum Arthropoda; class Malacostraca; order Decapoda; family Parastacidae; genus Cherax; species Cherax quadricarinatus. The sequence goes on along the minus strand of NC_069402.1, from coordinate 68,833,836 downwards.
ACCACCATCTACACCAACTCATCTACCACCCTCACCCACCCATCTACACCACTCATCTACACCACTCATCTACACCACCCATCTACACCACCCATCTACACCACCCATCTACACCACCCATCTACACCACCCATCTACACCACCCATCTACACCACCCATCTACACCACCCGTTCACACCACCCATCTACACCACCCATCTACACCACTCATCTAACACCACTCATCTACACCACCCATCTACTCCACCCATCTACAACCACCCATCTACAACACCACCCATCTACACCACCCATCTACACCACCCATCTACTACCACCCATCTACACCACCCATCTGCACCACCCATCTACACCACTCATCTACACCACCCATCTACTCCACCCATCTACACCACCCACTACACCACCCATCTACACCACCCATCTACACCACCCATCTACTCCACCCATCTACACCACCCATCTACACCACCC
>NC_069402.1:68823361-68828361 GCF_026875155.1 Cherax quadricarinatus | reverse complement strand
CCAGCCAATTCCCCTAAACCCGTCGATTTCCTCCCTAAACCCGTCAATTCCCTCCCAAAACCCGTCAATTCCCCCATAAGACCGTCAGTTATCCCCTACACCCGCCAATTTCCCCGCTATTCACCAGATAATTTCCAACAACGTAAAGGCAATATCCCCCCAACACTGTTTTAAAAAAGTCGGCTATAAAAATAAAAAATATTTTGACTTAATAACAATAATATGAATCTTACCTTCAATTTTTTCTGATTATTATTCAAAGAATTTTTTATATTATTGTTATTATTATTATTATTATTATTATTATTATTAGTGGTAGTAGTAGTAGTAGTGGTAGTAGTAGTAGTAGTAGTAGTAGTGGTAGTAGTAGTAGTAGTAGTGGTAGTAGTAGTAGTAGTGGTAGTAGTGGTAGTAGTAGTGGTAGTTAGTATAGTAGTAGTAGTAGTTAGGTAGTAGTAGTGGTAGTAGTAGTAGTAGTAGTAGTGGTAGTAGTATTTAAGGTAGTAGTAGTAGTAGTAGTAGTATTTGTGGTAAGTAGTAAGTAGTGTAGTAGTAGTAGTAGTGGTAGTAGTAGTAGTAGTAGTGGTAGTAGTAGTAGTAGTAGTAGTAGTAGTAGTAGTAGTAGTAGTAGTAGTAGTAGTCGTAGTAGTGGTATTTAGGGGGTTTTAGTAGTATTTTAGTAGTAGTAGTAGTGTAGTATTAGTAGTGGTAGTAGTAGTAAGTAGTATAGTAGTAGTGGTAGTAGTAGTATAGTGGTAGTAGTAGTAGTAGTAGTAGTAGTCGTAGTAGTGGTAGTAGTAGTGGTAGTAGTAGTAGTAGTAGTAGTATTAGTAGTAGTGGTAGTAGTAGTATAGTAGTAGTAGTGGTAGTAGTATTTAGTAGTGGTAGTAGTAGTAGTAGTAGTAGTAGTGGTAGTAGTAGCAGTAGTAGTAGTAGTGGTATGTAGTAGTGGTAGTATAGTAGTGGTAGTAGTATTTAGTAGTAGTAGTGGTAAATAGTAGTATTTAGTAGTAGTAGTAGTAGTAGTAGGGGTTTGTGTAATGGTAGTTAGTAGTAGTAGTAGTAGTAGTAGTAGTGATAGTAGTAGTGGTAGTAGTAGTAGTAGTAGTAGTAGTAGTGGTAGTAGTAGTGGTAGTAGAAGTAGTAGTAGTGGTAGTAGTAGTGGTAGTAGTAGTAGTAGTAGTAGTAGTAGTGGTCGTAGTAGTACCTCAGATAACTTAATGTTAGTCTAAACTTCTATAACGTACTGAATGACCCATGCGATTTTAGCGCTTCACGCGGATTGTGAGCTCCGATCCGAGGAAGATGAGAGAGAAGGGAGGGGGAGGGTACCTCCATTACCTTACATCTAGAGCTCTTTAAGAGCTCCCATTCAGAGGGGAGGAGGGAGGAGTGGTCGTGTCTGATTAAAGGCTCCTGCCCATCAGGTAATCGCATCAGGGCGCCGCTGTTCTGACAGCCATGTAGGCACCTCTGATTGTGGCACTCACTAGTGACTGGCAAAAATAACCAGCATGCAGGCACCTCTGATTGTGGCACTCCTAACAAATGATTGGTAAACATAATCAGGGACAACAGGCTCTAACCATCCTAACACACACACACACACACACACGTGGGTCCGTGGGGTGCAGACGTGGGTAACAAGGCTCCGAGAACCTTAGCGTTGAAAGGCGTGCAATAACAATTAGCAGTAATCAGTGGTAGTGGAACGTCAGTGAACAATACTACGAGTGATAATTAAAGTTATTAGTAAAGAAAGTGAGAGGAAAGCTGAAATCATAATATTTCAAAGCGCAAACCGTTGGGGGTCTTAGGCGCTGTTGCGACATTGGCAGCGGTAGGCCTGAAGAAGTGACGTCACGACAAGTTGTGCGCCATTATACATATAAAGTGAAGTGTATATAATGTGAAGTGTATACTATCATCAGTGAAGAGTGACATCGCGTGAGGAAGCGGGATGTATGAGAATATATGGTTATAAACATCACGGGTGAAGGATCTCCAAAATAGAGATTTAAGGCCTACGTACGACGACTCCGTCATCAGCAGCTGGCAACTGTCACCGCACCATTGCAGCGCAAGTTTATTCGCCTAGTTTGGGGGTTTGCATGTTGAGGGGCCCCGGCTGGCCTTGCATACTGTTTGATACTGGTCACTCACTCCTGCAGCTATTACCAGAATTAGAATAGAAATAGCATAGACATAGTGAATATAGTGTTGATGAGTGTGAGAAGGTAGGTGGGACAAGCTTTTAAGGGCAGCATTGTAAGACGGTGCGAGGGTCGGTCAAGTCCCAGGAGGGTTGTGTCAGGTCACAAGAAGTTGCGGCCAGTCATTACACCAACAAGACACTCAAAACACAAAACACATGCACACACGCACACAGGCAGTGTTACTACCGGTAGTTATTACAGTAAGAATATTTTAGGAAGCTAGGAAGTCCTCTCTCAATGTGAAAAAGGGAAAAATGATAATAACCAGCAACAATTAATACGTAAATCCAGAAAGGGCAATAAGTGGAGAGAGTAGCATAATTGGGAAAGGAAAAAAAATGAGACTAAATTTGTGCCTACACACGGATCTTTCAACCAAAACCACCTACCCCCCCCCTAACCCTCCCTCCATCACAACAAAAGCACACACACAAAAGGGTAGACACTCACACACTCACACACACACAACACACACACACACACACACTCACACACACACACACACACACAAAACACACACACCACACCACACACACACACATACACGCACACATCCCAACACACACACATACATAAAAAACATACATACACACACACAAAAACCCACCACACACACACACACACTTTACACACACACACATATATACACACCACACACACCACACACACACATATACACACACACACACCACACACACACACACCAAACACACACCACCACACACAACACACCACACACACACCACACACACACACCACAAACACACCCCACACACACACACCACACACACTCACACACCACACACACACACACCACACCCCACACACACCACAAAACCACACACCACACATACACACCCCACACACACACCACACACACACCCCACACCACACAAAACCACACACACACACACACACACACACACACACACACACACTCACCATACACACACATACCACACACACACACCACACACACACACATGCCATACACACACACACACACACACACACCCACACACCCTCCCCCACTTGACACAAACACTTGACACAAACACGTACCCCCCTCCCCCTAACCACCCCTCCCCCTTCCCTAACCACCTCCCCTTTAAAGCCACCTACCCCTCCCCCAAACCACCTAACCCCTCCCAAACCGTCTAACCCCCCAACTACCTCCCTCCCTCCAATAACCATCCTCCCCCCCTCCCCCATAACCATCCATCCCCTCTCTCCCTCAAACCATCTAACCCCCTCCCAACTATCTCTACCCCTCCAATAACCATCCTCCCCTCCCCCACAACCATCCTTTCCCCTCTCCTCCTAACCATTATTCCCTCCCCTAACCACCCGTCCCCCCTTCTGTGGAGCAAACAGGGGAACCTAGAACCAGGATGAGGACAAGGGGCCCCAAGACGAATCTGGGAGGGAGGAATGGGAGGTAGAGCTAAAAAAAAAGGGAGGAAGACTGGGGAAGGAGACTAGATGAGCTGGAAAGGAAGATGGAAGAGAGGTTAGTAGCAGAATGCAGAAGATGGAAGAAACAGGCCACAGCAGCAGAAATCAAGTTTAGAGAGATTAGAAGAGGATTGAGACATCTAAAACAGCACAGAGATATTACAAAAGTAGCATCGGCAATGGCTACATCAAACACAGAAACAGGTCTGAAGGGAAAAGCATGGAAACTAACTGTATGCAGGGGTTTCCTGTCAAACCCACATGGGGCCAAAACAAAGCAGGGAGCACACTAGGACAAAAATGAGAGGTTTGGAAGACATTGAAGGAACTAGGACATGTGCAAGGACCTTACCAGATACCTGTGGGGGCCAGGAACAGGTGAGCAGAAAGGACAAACCAAGAAGCATAGGGGCCAAAACTAGGGAAGGGCTGAAGGAAGGAACACTCCACGGGAAGAAACTAAAACACATCAGAGGATGCAATGGGAGTCACAGTGGGAGGTGGAAAGGGAGAGATCCGTGTTTGTCTATGGGGTAGACGAAGCTAAAGAGGAAACTTATGAGAAAGAAAGCAGGAGGAGAAAAAAGCGATTGAAGATATCATGAAGGTGATAGGCGAGGGGGGCATTGCCCCAGGTGGCAAAAATTTTTGGAGAATCCCGGTGGTTCACAAAGAAAAGGAATCGGCCTCTCAAAGTAATTTTCAAGGCAGAATCAACCCGAACCATGATCCTGCAGGAGAAAGCACGGCTGAGAGGCAAGCAGGAGTTCCGGAGTGTTTTACCTCGATTTGAGACAAACACAGGGCGAAAGGAAGACGATGAAAGAGAGAGTTCAAAAACGAAAGGAGAAATGGGAAGGAAATGAAAAAGGAGAGCAGAATAACCCAGGATCAAATGGAAGGACAAGCACACCCCCAGAAACACCTGCAGAAAGGGCTCCAGCCACGACACCCCCAAGGCAACTGAACAATCCAAACCAATCATCACACACCGATTCCTCTGTTTCCACCCCCCGCACCACAGTTACAGTATTAGAACAGAAGTTGAAAAGGGTTTTGGGACACAAATGCAGATGGATTAACGAATAAACATGAGGAATGGCAAGAAAGAATCAATGAGAAGTCCCCAGACATCATAGCAGTTACAGAAACAAACTCACGGAGACAATAACAGATGCCAATCTTCCCACCAGGATACCAGATCATGGGAGGAAAGATAGAAGGGGCAGGGGGGGAGGTGGGTTGCCTGCTCTAAAAAAAAAATGGGAAAATTTGGAAAATGGAAGGTATAAGAGACGGGAGAAAAAAGATACATACAGGGAACCGTCA
>NC_069402.1:68805696-68822861 GCF_026875155.1 Cherax quadricarinatus | reverse complement strand
AAAGAAATAAGAATGGAGGAACACGTAGAGCCTAGGTCATGGGGGGAGGTTTTTTCAGAAAAACCCTCCTATGATGAGGGGGTGACGAGAAATATGTGACCCCGGGGGTTGTTGGGTTGGTGCTGTTAAGTTCTGTATGCAATGTTTTCAAAATTTTGTATTTCCAGTGTTGCGTTCTATAGTTGGGTGCGCGTTAGTGAGGCTTCTGGGCACAGTGGCGTCTGGGTTGGTTCGGTGAGAATGATTGTCCCTCATTCAGTTCATCAAATGCCCCGTGGATCTTTTTGGAGGACCAGGCGACCGTACTCGTCTGTTAGAGGCATTTCGATGCTCATTCAGGCGGATGCAAGATTTTGCTTCTCCCCTACAAATTTCTTGGGACGAACCCACAGGGGATATGTAGACGCCGCTGTAGAATTTAGAGGTGGGGGGTGCTTTTTCGTAGTGAGGTCTTTGATAAATGTGTTTATGGTGGAAACGTTGATTTTATCTTTAGCAAGTGCCCGGCGAGTATTCGTGGCAACATCGCCCCAGGGAGTACTATAACTGTTTAGGGGGGGTGTTCCATGGGCGTGTTATACACATGCTATACACATACATATATGTATAACACCAAAATGCAGACAAGATGAAAACACACACACACACAGCACACACACACCACACAACAAAACACACACAGCCACAACATGCACACACAATGCACACACACATGCACACACAATGCACCAACACATATGCACACACCCAAAAGCACCCCCACACCATATGCACACACTATCACACACACAATATGCACACACACATATCACACACACAATAGCAACACACCAAAATGCAACACACACAATGCACACACACCAAAAAAGCACACACACAACACACACACACAACCCCCACCCACCACACACACTACAGGGTTTACACCTTTCCCGTGGGAAAGGGCCCATAACCCTTCATTCCCCCCCCCCCATCTCTCTCCCTCTCCCCCTTCCCTCTCTCCCTCTCTCTCTCTCTCTCTCTCTCTCTCTCTCTCTCTCTCTCTCTTCTCTCTCTCTCTCTCTCTCTTCTCTCCCCCTTTCTCTCATCCTCTCTCTTTCCTCTCTCTCTTCCCCTCTCTCTTCCTCTCTCTCTTCCTCTCTCTTCCCCTTTTACTCTCTCTCTCTCTCTTCCTTTTTACCCCCTCTCCCTCCCCTCCTTTCTTACTCTCTCTCTTTCCCCTTTTTTTCTCTCTTTTCTCTTCCTTTCACCCCCCCCCCCCCCCTTTTTACCTTTTTCCCCCTCTACTTTCTCCCCCCTTTTTTCCCCTTTTTTTCCCCCCCTTCTAGGCTCCCCTTTCTCTCTCCCTATCTCTCACTCTCTCCCCCCCTTTTTTTTTCTCTTTCTCTCTCTTTTTATTAAAAAAAAAAAAGGTTGGGACTCGCAGGGAAACAGGGGTCAGATGACAAAGGTACTGGTAAGGGGAATGGATGGAGGAACAGGGGAAAAAGGGTAGGCAAGAAGGGAGGAAAATTAGGAGAGCTTTCTGAAAAAAAGGGGAAAGAGCTCTCTGGAAATGGAAAAGAGGTTTGGGAAGGAGACGAAGAAAAATGGGAGGCAAGTCGAAACTGCAGTAGCCAGGGTAAAGGTCCTGAATTTGAGTAAACAGCTGAAGCAAGTCACGGGTATCTGACCAGAGGAATAGACACACCTTACGATGATGGGGCTGAACAGGAAAGGAAGGCGATTTGAATTATTGCTAAGGTCTTAATCAGCCTGCAAAGATGGGCCTGTGAGTGGAAGGGAAGAAGAAAAGAAAGATGGGTGCAGTTGGAGAGGGTGATAGGTCGAATGCTGAGGGGGACTACATGCTATCAAGCGCCACTGGAAAAAATCAAGGGAGAGAAGAAAATGGACACACAAGGACAGGAGCCAGAGTCACTGGAGGAAGCAGAGCAAGGGGAGGAGGAAAGGGCAAAATCAGGGATTATTCATGGGCTTCGGGGAGAGAGGAAAAAGGACTCACACGGAAAGGACGGCAGGAAGAAACGAAGGAGATTGAGATAATCATCACGGAAATAGGGGAGAAGACCATGGATGAGAATTGTAAATTTTCAGGAGAATGGGGGGGTACTTGAAGGGAGAAACCGACGATCAAGCAGATTCTCAGACAGGAAAAGTGCGAATCAGGATCTCCAAGAGAAACCCGGTTGAAAAGTTAGGACGAAGGAGTACAAGAAGGTGTTTCCTAGACAGAGAAGAACACTAACAGAGAGAAAGCAGCTGAGGGAGAGGACAAAAAGCGAAATGGAGCTAGGAAAGGAGACAAGAATTGAACCAGAGAGGGTCAGTCAGAGCAGAACAGAGCGCAAGGGCAAAGCGCCTCACAACTTTCCTCAGAACCCACAACCTATCACACATCCCAACACAATACATCCATACCATCGCTTCCACCCAACCCCAACCATAGAATCCCTCAGTAAGCTACAGGTTCCACCCCCCAGGCCCCCCAAACACAGTGTTGGGAAAGGAAACTGAAGGTATGGTAACAACTGCTGATGGAATAACAATACATGTGGAGAGTGGCACGAAAGAGTCAAAGGCATCACCAGACATCATAGCGATCACAGAAACCAAAAGCTTTCGGTATGATAACAGGATGCAATCTTTCCGGGGGGATACCAGATCCTGAGATAAGCAGAAGGAACAGGGGGGGGGTGTGGAGGCGTGGCATGCTGATCCAAACACCGATGGAATTTTGATGAGCTGGAGAGAGGAGACAGGGAGAGAAAGTGATTACATAGCAGGGCACGTTCACTCTGGTGGTCCCAGGTGATAATTGCAGTAATGTATAACCCACACAGAACAGCAGGAGGCCAAGGCAAGAGTATGATGAGAGGCAATGAGCGATTGGTTGACACACTGGCGCCAGTGGCCAGAAGAGCTCATGCATGCAGGGCAAGGCTCCTGATCATGGGGGACTTAACACAAGGAGATCGAATGGGAGAACTTGGAGCCACATGGGGCCAAGATAAATGGAGGGCTAAGATGATGGAGGTGGTACTGGAAAACTTCTTGTACCAACACGTAAGGGACACTACAAGAGAGAGAGGAGAGGATGAACCAGTAAGACTGGATCTTTGTATTCACCTGAGTAGTGCAGATATGTGGGACATCAATATGAAAGGACCCTGGGGCCAGCGATCCATGTGGTTTGAGCTTCGAATACACAGTAGAGCTACAAGTGGAGGGGGAAGCAGGAAGCAAGCATATGAAACCCAAACTAAGGAAAGGGAACTACACAGGAATGAGGAACTTCTGAATGAGGTTCAGGGGGACAGAGAAACTAGCAGTGAAGCAGTTAATGAGATGATGGATATGTAGCAACAATGTGCAAGGTGGTGAGGAGAGGTTTGTACCCAAGGGTAACATGGAATAATGAAAAGCCAGGATGAGCCCATGGTTCAACAAAGATGCCAGGCAGGCAAAAACAAAGTGTGCTAGGGAATGGAAAGAAATTTAGAAGGCAAAGGACAGGAGAATTACGGAGAGGCAGTCGTAGAGCCAGAGAACGATTATGCACAGATAAGAAGGGAGCCAACGTCACAATATTTGAAAACGACCATAGCAGCAAAAGCAAATCTGACCGAAAGCCTGTTTACTGCCACATCAGGAAGAAAACACCGTAGGAACAGGGTAATCAGGCTAAGGAAGGAAGGAGGAGAGAGAAACAGAAATGACGTGATGAAGTCATGTGTGGAACTCAACAAGAGATTAAGAAGTGTTCAAGAGGAGACGAGTGGCCTCAGAATGTCGGAGAGAGAGGTGGGGTTTACACCACCATGTGCTGGGACATTAGTACACACAACGAGGAAGAAGTGAAGTGGCTTCTGAGTGAGCTAGATACCTCAAAGGCTATGGGCAGATAACAATCTCTCCATGGTCATGAGAGAGGGAGCAGAGGCGCTTTTTGTGTACCTAAAACAAATTTCAATGCATCTATTGAAACAGGGAGTATTGCCTGAGGCAGGAAGAAAGCAAAATGTGGTCCCAATCCTTTAAAAAAGGAGACGACATGAAGCCACTTAAACTACAGACCAGTGTAACTGACATTGTATTGCATGCAAAATCATGGAATAGATTGTCAGGAGAAGAATGAGTGGAACATACTAGGTAAAAGGAATGATCTCATCACAGAACACAACATGGTTTCAGAGACAGGATATCCCTGTGTCACAAACTTCTGGAGTTCTATGTCATGGTGTCTGCAGTAAGACAAGAGAGAGAGGGGTGGGTGGATTGCATTTTCTTGGGACAGCAAGAAGGGTTAGGCACAGTACCACACAAGAGATTAGTGCAAAAAAAACTGGAGGACAAGCAGGGATAACAGGGAAGGCACTGCATGGAATCAGGGGAATACTTGTCAGAAGGCAGCAGCGAGTAATGGGTACATGGTGAGGGTGTCAGATGTGGGCACTGTGACTGCGGGGTCCCGCAGGGGTCAGTCCTAGGACCAGTATGTTTTGGTAATTTGTGAACGAATGACGGTAGGATAAACTACGAGGTGTCCCTGTTGGCAGATGAAGTTGAAGTTGATAGAAGAGTTCAGTCGATCGAAGACAGAAGAACTACATAGGATGGATAGGCTGCAGACCTGGCAGCAACGGCTCTGAGTTCAATCCCACCATATGCATGTCATGCGAGGATTGGGGAGAAGGGCAAAGAAGGAACGCAGACGGAGTACGTATAGGGGGCCAGAGACTACCAAACATCACTCAAGAAAAAGATCTTGGGGTGAGTATAACAAGGCACATCTGAAGCGCATCACCAAATAACTGCTGCCAGCATATGGGCGCCTAGCAAACCTCCGAACAGCTTTCCGACATCTTAGTAAAGGAATCGTCCAGGGACCCTGTACACTGTGTACATTAGTGCCATATTGGAGTATGCGCACCAGTTTGGAACCCACACCTAGACAAGCATAGTAATGAAACTAGAGATAAGTGCAAAGGTTTTGCAACAAGGACTAGTCCAGAGTGAAGAGGTATGTCCTATGATGAGAGGTTAAGGAAATCACCTGTCGAACTGGAGGACAGGAGAGATAGGGAGGGACCTGATACGACTTACAAAATACTGAGAGGAATTGACACAAGGTGGGACTAAGACAGGATGTTCCAGAGACTGGCACGCTACACGGGGACACAGTTGGAAGCTGAAGACACAGATGAATTTCCCAAAAAAAAGGGATGTTTAGGAAGTATTTCTTCAGACACAGGTGTCTGGAGTGGTATAGTTTGGGAAGTGATGTAGTGGAGCGGGATCCATAATTAGCTTTAAGCAGCGTACGTTATAAAGCTTCATGGTTTCAGGGAGTGACCTAGTAGCGCCAGTGAAGAGGTGGGGCCAGAGCTTGGACTTGACCCTGCAACTTCAAACTAGGTGAGTACAACTAGGTGAGTACAACACACACAAGTACACACACACACATACACAAGTACAACACCCACACACACACCACACACAACACACCACACACAACCACACAACACACACACACACACCCAACGAACACACACAAAGTACACACACCCAAAGTACACTCACACACACACAAGTACACACACACAAGTACAACACCTCCACACAAGTCACACAACAACACACACGTAACACACACACACACACACACAACACAACACACACATCACACACACACACACACTCACACCCACCACACACCACACACACAAGTACACACACACAAGTATCACACACACGTACACACACACAAGTACTCACAACACACACACACCCTACACACACACACACACACACACAAACACACACACACACACACACACACAACACACACACACCACACACTGAAAGTACAAAGGTTTGCAACAAGGTTAGTTCGAGAGATAAGGGGAATGTCATATGAAGAAGATTAAGGGAAATCGGCCTGACGACACTGGAGGACAGGAGGGTCGGTGGAGGACATGGATAACTACATATAAATTCTGCATGGGAACAGACAAGGTGACAAAGACAGGTGTTCCTTGGAGGGAACAGAATGAAAAACAAGAGGCCACAATTGAAGTTGAAGACAAATGAGTCAGAGAGATATTAGGCAGTATTTTTCGTCCCAGAGTTGTCTGGCAGTGGAATAGCCTAGAAAATGGACGTAGTGGAGGCAGGAACCATACCTCTCTCTCCGCTCAGGGAGCGGGGAGAGAGAGGGCCCCCAGTAGAAACGGTGAAGACCACACCCCTACATCTACCTCCCCTACTACCTTACCTCCCTACCTACTTTCCTCCCTACCTACCTCTACTCCCTACCTTACCTCTACCTCCCTCCCTACCTTACCTCCCTCCTTACCTACCTTACCTACCTACCTTCTCTACTACTACTACTACCTCCCTTACCTATCTACCTTACCTTACCTACCTTACTACCTACTACCTCTACCTACTACTACCTCTACCTACTACCTACCTCTACCTACCTACCTCTACTACTACCTCTACCCTACCTACCTTACTACCTACCTCCTACCCTACCTACTCTACTACCTACCTACATCTCTAACCTACACTAACCCCTTACCTACTACCTTACCTACCTACTCTTACCTACCTACGTACTCTACCTACTACGTACCTCTACCTACCTTCGTACCTCTACCTACGTACTCTACCTACTACTACCATACTACCTCTACCTACTTACCTTAACCTACCTACATCTACCTACCTCCTATATACTACCTACTCTACCTACCTACCTCTACCTACTACTACCTCTACTACCTACTACCTCTACTACTGCCTACCTTCTACCTACCTACCTCCTCTACTACCTACGTACTCTACCTACTACGGACCTCTACCTACCTACCTTACCTACCTACCTACCTACTCTCCTACTACCTCTACCTACCTACTACCTCTACCTACCTACCTACCTACCTCTACCGACCTACTCCCTCTACCTACTACTACTCTACCTACCTACCTACTCTACCTACTACCTCCTCTACCTCTACCTACCTCCCTCTACTATTCTACAACCCTACCTTACCTACCAACCTACTACCTCTACTCCCTACTACCTCTACTACCTACCTCCTTCTACCTACCTACCTCTACCTACAACTCTTACCTACCTACAACCTCTACCAACCTACCTTCCCCAACCTACCTCTATCTTACTACCTCAACCTACTACCTCTACTACCTCCTCTACTCTACCTACCTACTACCTCTACCTTACCTACCTACCTTACCTACCTACCTCCTACCTACCTCTACTACCTACCTCCTACTACCTACCTCCTACTACCTCTACCTACCTACCACTATACCTACCTTACTACTACCTCCTCTCCCTCCCTACCTACCTCTACCTACTCCTCTACTACCTACCTACTCTACCTACCTAACTACTCTACCTCCCTACCTACCTACTACCTCTACCTACCTACCTTACCTACTACTACCTCTACCTACCTACCTACCTACTACTCTACCTACTATACCTACCTCTACTACCTACCTACCTTACCTAACCTACTACCTACCTCTACCCTACTCTATACCTACCTCTACCTACAACCTCTACTACCTACCTACCTACCTCTACTACTACTCTCTACCTACCTACCTTACTACCTACTCTACCTACCTACTCTACCTACTACCTACCTACTCTACTACCTACCTTACCTCTACCTCCCTAACCTACTCTACCTACCTCTCTAACCTCCTACTACTCACCTATCTAACCTATCTACCTAAACCTACCTTACCTACTACTACCTAACTACCTCTATACCTACTATTCTCTACCTTACCTACCTTACCTACTACTCTACCTACCTACCTACCTACTACTACCTCTTCCTACCTACCTCTACCTACCTACCTCTACCTACTACCTTCCTACCTACTACTTACCTACCTACCTACCTATACCTAACCTACCTCTACCTACTACCTACTCTACCTACCCTACCTACCTACCTCTACCAACCTACTTAACTTCCTACTACTTAACTACCTACTACTTACCTATCAACCTCTACCTACTACCTCCCTATCTCTTCCTACCTTCCTCTACCTAACTACACCTCTACCTACCTACCTTTCATACTACCTCTACCTACCTACCTTGACCTACCTACCTGCCTACCTCTACTGATACCTACCTATAACCCTGCCTACCATACCTTACCTGCCTCCCTACTCTACTACCGTACCACCTCGACCTACTATCCTACCTTCTACCTAACTCTACTACTACTGACTCTTCCTACCTAACTACCCTCTACCTACCTACCTACTACCTCTATCCTCCATACCTACTCTACCTACCTCTACCTACCTACTCTACCTACCTACATACCTTCCTACTACCTACCTTCTACATACCTACCTACACCTACCTATACCTACACCTAACTACCTACTCTACCTATCTACCTACCTCAACTATTTACCTACCTCTACCTTACCTACCTCTACCTACCTACCTACCTCTACTTTATTTGCTGTTTTACTGCAGAACAGCGGTTTTAGTGCCGATGACGGGTAGGTAGGTAGCATGTTCGACGTGGACTAGTTTGGCTTTAATTGGTATAATAGTACCCAAACGGGCAGTGTGAGGGCGTGACCGCAAGCCAGTCTGTGGAGAGGGAGCCCTTGTGTTCTGGTCAAGTCGGTCGGCCTAGGAGTGAGGGCCGTTGGGGTGTCAGCTCCCACTGACAGTGGGGCGAGCTACATAGTGGCAGCACGTTAAAATGCGCCGAAATATGGAACTAAGCTTAGGGAGACAGCATGGGCTGTCTGTGCAGACAGTACAGGCTGTTCTACATACGCTCGGCTATCCTAACGCGTGTCGTCCCGACACGACAATATGGTGGGCTAAAGAAACTCGGTCTCTCTCTCGTAGGAACAGGGCACAGAACACACAATAACATAACATATATATACACATATGGTCATGGAAAAAAAAAACTTCCTTCTAAGGTGGGAAAGAAAAAAACAGGTGGGGGTTGTGTAACATCGTGGACATAGGCAATGAGCGTTTTCGAAGGGCATCACCTGACGCCTTCCGCGTCTTGACAGGATACTGCAAACAAGGAGGACATCGCTGCCTTGCGGCTGAGCTCTGTGACGTAACAGGTTACGGTCTCCTGGAACGGTGAAGCAGACATCATGGTGTCGCTGCAAAGCTTTTTTTCCCCCCCCCCCCCCCATCCACCTGGGACAACATGCTGGTGTGCCCTCGAGTGAGCATTCGACAAACTCAGAAAACTGGGCAGGACTTCTGGCAAGCGACTTGGGAGGACACTTCTTGGCTGGTTCTGTCGCTGGGCTATCACTGCCGGCGAGCGTGGAGTGAGTTGTGGAGCGAGTCATGGCAGAGACGACGGGGCGAAAACATCTGGGAGTCGTAACATCATACAACAGACTGCAGTGAGAGAGTACAGGTCATATGACATCATCTTTGTGCAGGCTGCTCATGAAGCTTGTGACCGAGGCTGACACAGTGCCTGCGGACAGGCTGACCTGCGGCTTGACGGTGTTATCATTCTCTCGACAGTTGGAGTTTTATTGCAGGGGTTTGCCTAAGAAAAAAATCGTCCAGATTGTATTCTCTACATATAACTGCACTCTGAAGGTCTGGAGGTGAAGTGAAACAAATCTCGATGGGAATGAAGGCAGTACGATTCTGCTAGGAACATAACGAGCGACGAGCATAAAAGCTTTCTGTACAGAGGGCTCGGGCTCAGGGCTCTGAGTAATAGCTGTCAAACGTTAGGGTCACACGGGTGACTTAGCACAGTGGGCTACTCAGGGTTGGCTCAGACCTCACTGGACACGGGTATCTTTACACACACACTGCGGTAAAACATGGCTTAAACTTTTAAACTAGAAATGATACTTTTCTGTGCTAAAATGACTAAGAACATACTAAATGTGAGAACACTGACTGAGAGTGAATTAATTAATCAACGACATATATTTTCTCTCAATCTTCTCAAACAAAGGAACTAATTACTAGAAAACTCGATGTGTGACATCATGTGATGTCAGGCGTGTTGATGACGTCAGCAGACATCTCGAGTGACGTCAGCAGACAATCTCGAGTGAGTAAGGCAGACAACGTGAGGTGACTTCAGCAGAATCTCGAGGTGATGGTCTGGCAGACATCGTGACGTCATGGAAGTCGGGCGATCGTGGGTGACGTCATTGGTGATGCGGGCAGCGAACCACAGCATGTGGCCTGGGACATTGGTAACTTCAATAGCTCGTAGGTTACGTGACTCGCCCACGCCCAAGTGGCGTCGTGATACATGGTTGTGATCTACGTGGCTTGCTGATCTACGTGGCTTCGGAGTGGCCTCGGGCACTGGATACACAGCTCTGGCAATATGATCACACGAAAAACAGCCAGAAAAACAGCAGAGGGAAGTGGGCAGTGGTGAGTGGTGTATGGCAGCTGAGTGAGCGAGGAGCGGGGGTGGTGTATGGCAGGGGAGCATCTGGCCATTCCTCCTCCTTCTCCACAAACACCGTGGAGAAGACTACACTGGACGCAGAAAAATCACCCAAAATACCTCTGGCTTGCTGAAACAGCTGTGCTAGCTGAACAACAACAGCAAAATACAAGTGACGTGAACACGTGACTTGAGAAACAGCGTGGGACACTGTAGCGTGGAGGCACTGTAGCGTGGGGTCCTGTGACGCACTTACAATTCTCGGGTGTTTTCGGCAAATTTCGGCCTGGAATCCTGCTTGATAACTGTGTCTGAATGCTCAAACGTGCAGACACGACATTAGGATAACTTGTTGAGAGCCGGTTGCTTTTTGGGTAGGGTGATGAAGGTGAAGCTGTCTTCATACTCTCCTTCCTCTCTCAGGCAAACAAACTGCTGATCCCACCGCTTTCCACCAAATTATAAACGAAACTCTTATTTTTGTTTTCTGGTGCGGGTGGTTAATGATACGTTATTCGGAGGTTCTTACTTTATTGTTAAGTGTAGTGGGTACACAGGCTTGTGTTGTGCCCATGGCCGGGAGGGCCATGCCACGTGAGAGTCCTTGTGTTGCTGCTAGCGCCGCTGTGAGAGTGAGGGGAGGCAGGGCTGGGCATTACGGAAGTGGCAAGGCCTTTAGTTGGCAGCACTGAGTGGCGAAATATGAGAACTAAGGGGCAGACAGCATGGGCTGTATGTGCAGCAGTAATGGCGGTCTACATCCTACTTACCTCGACCTACATTCCTCCGCCCTCTATCCGGCTTTCAGACGTCAGCGTCCAGTTCAGTCCTTCGGACGACCTTATTTACTTACCGCTTCGTACTTCCATCAGCGACCTTCTTACCTACTCTACGAGTTACCTACCGATACCGTACAGTCCGTTCCGACCGCGTCTAAGCGTCAGACCAGTACCGTCCGCGTCCTAACGGTACCGACCTTAACTCGTCCTACCTGTCCTACCTACCTTTACCTACCTACTTACTACCTACCTCTTACCTACCGACATCCTACTCTACCTATACCTACCTACCTTACTACCACTACCTACCTAACCTACCTACTCTACCTACTACTCTACTACCTACCCTACTTACTCTCCCTACCTACCTACCTACCTACCTACCTACCCTACTACCCTTACCTACCTCTACCTACCTACCTACCTCTACTACCTACCTACTACTCTACCTAATACCTACCTACCTCTACCTACCTAACTTCTAACCTACTACTCTTTTACTACCTACTACCTACCTTCATATAACCACCTACCTCTACCTACCTATCTACCTCTACCTACCTACCTACCTCTACCTACTACCTACTACCTACCTACCTACTCACTACCTACCTACTACTTCTACCTACTACCCTCTACCTAACCTACTCTACCTACCTACCTCTACTACCTACTACTACCTCTACTACCTACCCTACACCTACCTACTACCGTACCTAACCTTACCTACTACCTCTACCGACCTACCTCTACCTACCTACCTCTACCTACCACCTACTACCTACTACCTACTACCTACCATACTCTACCTATAACTCCTACCTACCTACCTACCTACCTACTACCTCTACCTACCTACCTCTACCTACTAACTCTACCTACCTACCTACCTTCTACCCTACCTACCTACCTCTACCGACTACCTCTCTACCTACATACCTACTACTCTACCTACCTACTATCTCTACCTACCTCTACCTACCTACCTACCTCTACCTACTTACCTACCTCTACTTACCTACACTACTCTACCTACCCTACTCTACCTACCTACCTCAACCTACCTACCTACACTACCTACTACCTCTACCTACCTACCTACCTCTACTATCCTACCTCTACTACCTACCTACACTACCTACTACTACTCTACTACCTACATACCTACCTACCTCTACTACTACCACCTACCTACTACCTCCTACCTACCTCTTCCTACCTACCTAACCTACCTCTTCCTACCTACCTACTACCTTTACTACTCTACCTTACCTAACCTACTTACCTACCTACCTACATCTTACCTACCTACCTCTACCAACCTACCTCTACCTACCTACCTTACCTACCTACGTCTACCTACCTACTAACATACCTGCTACCTTACCTACTGCCTACCTACCTACCTACTACCTACCTACCTGCCTACCTACCTACCTAAAACCTTACTACCTACCTCCTACTCTTACCTACCTACCTACCCTACCACTTACTACTATACTACCTCTCCTACCTACCTACCTACTACCTACTACCTTACTACTACCTACCTACTACTACCTACTACCTCTACCTTACCTACTACCTTACCACCTCTACCTACCTACCATACCTACCTACCTCTACTACTCTCCACCTACCTAATACCTACCTACCTTACTACCTACCTACCTACTACTACTACTCCTACCTACCTACTAATACCTGAACCTCTTCCTACTACTCCTACCTCTTCCTACCTACCTACCTACCTCTTCTACCTACTACTACTCTACCTACTACTCTACCTACTACTAACTACCTACCTACCTACTCTACCTACTACCTACCTTCTACCTACCTCCTACCTCTACTACCTAACTACTCTACCTACCTACCTACCCCTTACCTACCTACTCCCTCTACCTACCTACCTACCTACCTTACCTACCTACCTCCCTACTTACTACCTACCTACCTACTTACTATACCTCTGCCTACCTACTACTACCTACTCTACCTACCCTACTACCTACCTACCTCTTCCTACTACTACCTACCTCTTCTACCTACTACTACCTCTACCTACCTACCTCTACCTTACTACCTCCTCTACCTACTACCTTACCTCCCTACCTCCCTTACCTACTACCTCTACCTACCTACCTCTACCTACCTACCTCTACCTACTACCTCTACCTACTACTCTACCTACTACTCTACCTACTACCTCTACCTAGACTACCTACTCTACTACCTACCTAACCTACCTACCTACCTACTCTACCTACCTACCTACCTCTACCTACCTACCTACTTACCTACCTACCACTGCCTACCTCTACCTACTGCTACTCTACCTACCTACCTACCTACCCTACCTACCTACTACCTACTAACTACCTACTTACCTTCCTACCTTACCTCCCTACCTACCTCTACCTACCTACCTCCTCTACCTAATACCTACTAACCTCTACCTACTACCTCTACCTACATCCTTCCTTACCGACCTACCCTACATTACCTACCTACTCCCTACCTACCTTACCTACCTACCTACATACTCTACCTACCTACCTTACCTACCTACCTACTAACCTCTACCTACCTACCTCACCTACCAACCTACCTCTACCTACCTACCTACTTACCTACATACCTACTACCTTCTACTACCTACATACCTCTACTAACTACCTACCTCTACCTACTAGCTACCTCTACCTTTTTTTTACCTACCTACCTCTGCCTACCTACTACCTACCTACTCGTACCTACCTACCTACTCTACATACTACCTACCTACCTTTACTACATTACCTACTCTACTACCTACTACCTACCTCTACCTACCTACTACCTCTACCACTACCTACTCTAACCTAACTACCATAACCTACTCTACATACCTACCTAACCTACTACCTACCTCCCTACCTACTCCCCTCTACCTACCTACCTACCTCTACCTACTACCTACCTCCATCTACCCTACCTACCTACTCCTACTCTAACTACCTACCTACTACCTAACCTCTCCTACCTACCTACTACTCTACCTCCCTACCTACCTCTACCTACCTACCTACTCTACTAACTACCTCTACTACCTAACCTCTTACCTACCTACTCTACCTACTACCTACCTCTACCTACCTACCTCTACCTACCTACCTCTACCTACCTCCTTACCTACCTACCTCTACCTACCTACCTCTACCTACCTACCTCTACCTACCTACCTACCTACCTCTACCTACCTACCTACCTCTACCTACCTACCTACCTCTACCTACCTACCTACCTCTACCTACCTACCTCTGGATGATAAACTGGGGTATGCTGTTGTGCTGTTAATTAAGAAACATACACAAAGCTAGTTACATAAAGTAATTAATGTACAATAACCCACATTGTACATCACACATTATTGGTTTTATTAATTTAATGAGCTTTATAATTAAATTTGCAAAGTTCATTAAAGGAAAAGAAGGTTTTTTCATGGTAATTTACCAGTATGACGATGATTAATGTCGTTGGTTTGTTATTTTGAAAAACATGATCTTCATGCCTATGATAAATTGTTTTTCCTTTAGGCTAGCAACTATATATATCCTGAACTTGTGTTAAATTAATCTAGCTTAATCACAGCAGATTATGCAATATGCTAATTTGTTTGTAACTCAAAGGCCATTTTCCACAAAGACAGGGTGACTCAGAAGAAAAAATATTCACTCATTTGCTGCCTTTTTATAAGTGCACTGACATCACAGTCAGATTACCCCATGTGGCTGCAACTTACCTACTCCTCTTTTTAGTGTGTAGACACTACTGCCCTTTCCATTCCACGACTCAAGTCTGGCTAACTGGCTTCTTTGAATCCCTTCATAAAAGTTACCCTGCTCACCCTCCAACACTACCTCCATTAAAATTCACTTGTCTCCATTCACTACTTAACACACGCAAGCAGGATGCTTAAGCCCCTGATACTCGGCTTCTTGTACTCATGTAATTATTCCTGGGATGATCCCCCCCCCTCTTACTGTCCAGCTCAGATTTACACACCATCATCAACATAACCCAGTTACAGGGAGATTGTACTTCGGCATAAGTCCAGTCTGTAGGGTGACCATGTTGATCGGCTGTATGAACAAAACCTTGGTTTCTTGCCATTGGTATTAATGATATTTTAAGTTGGATTACAAGAGCATTTTCAGTCTTGTATAACTTAAAGCAACATTTCCAAGGAAGCAAATATACACAGTCCTGTAACATGCTGGAATTTCTTTTTCATCTATTCTACAGATGGTCAAGAGGATTCTTCAACTAGAAGTTTGACTTTATTGACAAGCCACATTTTTTGGTATTCTGTCTGAGAACTTAGACTCACCCTTCTTTGTCAAGCAGATAATTAGATGTACACTTAATGTACATATAAAGGTTCACAGGTAACCTACAGATTTGTAATGCAACTAGATAATGTTACGTTTTCTTATCTCTTCACGTGACGTGGTTGTCTTCCCTTTTTTTGTTTACTGGATAATGGATAAATGTCATCTGGTTTTATCTCAAATTTATGTTAATTGTTCTGATCAGGGTATTGGGGCTTATTCTAATTTCATGGCACTAATTTTTTTTTTTTTTTTTTTTTTTTCAGAAAGTGCAGCTGCTCAGGATGCTTTAAACGGCAGATACTTTGCTGGACGATTGATAAAAGCTGAACTGTATGATCAGAATATGTATAACCATAATGACCTCTCAGGGTAAAAATGAATATGCAATTAGTCATGCCTACCCATACGATATTGCTTCATGTTGTACAGTATATGTATAAATATGTATGTATAAATATGTAAGTAATATATATATATTATATATTATATATATTATATGTATAAATGTATGTATGTGTGTGTGTGTGTGTGTGTGTGTATATATATAATATATATATATAGGATGGGGTCCACCTCTGGTGTAAAATTGTGGGACCCATAGCCTCGGAGAAGTGTATATATATATATATATTATATATATATATATATATATATATATATATATATATATTATATATATTATTCAACAAGTCGGCCGTCTCCCACCGAGGCAGGGTGACCCAAAAAAGAAAGAAAATCCCCCAAAAGAAAATACTTTCATCATTCATTCAACACTTTCACCACACTCACACATTATCACTGCTTTTGCAGAGGTGCTCATATTATTATATATATATATATATATATATATATATATATATATATATATAATATATATATATATATATATTATATATATATATATATATTATATACACACACACACACACCACACACACACACACACACACACACACACACACACACACACACACACACACACACACACACACACACTTGGGACATGGATGTGTAGCAATAAGTTTTTCTTTTATTTTATCTTGACAGCCATTTCAAACTGACTAAACTAGGAGAGAAGACTACTAGTTCCTGTAGAACATCACCTCATCATTCATCTCTCACTTTTTTTTTCAGCTTGTGAGAGGGTCATTTTCTCATTCATTTCAATTATTCTTCATTTAATACATATGTAGATAATTATCCATTGTATGTTATAATTCCATCATTTGTAAATATATATATATATTTTTTTTTCTTCCTCTCTATAATATTTAATAAAAACATCATACAAATTTGTGTGTGATGTTATTCTTGGACTTGTCACAAACAGAGATTACCTTTGTAATAAAATTTTGAAAATAAAAGTAATTTTTCATTTGACATATTGCCCACACAGGGTTTTGGTGTATAGACACACCAAAACACCACACACACACACACACACACACACACCCCACACACACACACACACACACACACACACACCACACACACACACAACACACACACACAAGCACAAAACACACAAA
>NC_069402.1:68788837-68805196 GCF_026875155.1 Cherax quadricarinatus | reverse complement strand
GGGGGAAATTTGACCCCAAACTAACCATGAAGACCATGTTGAAATTGAAAAACAAGGCACCAAGAAGCTTACAGCACTTCGCCGTATTCGCATCTACTTGACAGTGGGGTTGCAAGATTCTGTACGAGGCACAAGTACGCTCGCACCTTGAGTATGCTCCACTTTCTTGGTTTGCCTCCCCCCCCTTCATCTGCGACTGCTTGACAGAGTAGAGAACAGAGCAAGACGTCTCATCTCTCGCCTGGACCATCCTGGATAATCTGTCATTTCAGCAGAGCCTTCAACATAGGAGGGATGTGGGTGGCCTTACTGTTATGTACAAGGCCAATATTGTCAAAGTACCACACTTGGATCCACTTCGAGGACAGCGTGAAACAAGCTTTTATGCCAAAGACGGGCAGAAAACAGCAACTTCACTCTGGCTGTACCCTTCTCCAGAACATCACTCCATCTGAGATCATACATACCCAGGATGACTCGAGTATGGAACACATTCGTACAGCATAATGATGTCAACGAGATAAAGTCAGTTGATCAAATGAAAATGCTGGCCCACAGATGGCTCCAGTTTCATCCTGTTCCCTACTGTATGTCTATAACAATAAAAATGCTTTCAAATGAGCTGATGTAGGTAACAGCTCTTAGTTTGCCAATAAAAGCTAGGGATCCTTAACCTTGTCAAACCCTGTGTAAAAAAAAAAAAAAAAAAAAAAGAAAAAAAAAGAAGAGAGAGAGAGAGAGAGAGAGAGAGAGAGAGAGAGAGAGAGAGAGTTAGGAATCCTTACCCTAACCTTGTAAAACCCTGTGTAAAAAAAGACAGAGAGAGACAAAGGGACAGAGCCAGCAAGACACTATTGTTGCAAGAGTGCCACAGGGAAGTATGCTTGGGCCACTACTATGGAATATCTACTTCAATGACCTCCTTCATCTCATCCCAGAATCCCATGTATATGCAGACGACTGTACTCTGACATTTATGTATCCAAAAGAGGAAATACCAGCTGCTCTAAGTTACATCAATCACCAGCTTACAGCTGTATCAGCCTGGGGATAACGATGGCAGGCCAAATTCGCGCCTGAGAAAACACAAATGATGACGGTTTCTAGGCATTATGATGGTAATGCTGGAGCAGTGGCAAGAATGAATAAGAGTGTTTGGTACCCAGGGACGAAGTTGATATCCTTGAGGTGAAATTTGACTGCAAACTGTCTATGGAGAACCATGTTGTAAATCTTTGTATGGACTGATGAAGCCACTGTGTGGCGAAACGTTTCCTCAATATAGATACCCAAGAGTTGCACATGTGTGTAATTTATCAACGTGTCGGTTCTCTGAACCATTCATCAACAATCCTGTCAGACACTGCAACTTCTTGGGATCTTAATACTTGGGAATTCTTCGCTTGCCTAACCCTTGGGCACGACCTACTTCCACATTGGGCAAATGTGACACCACCTACGACTGCTACACCTCTCCTGCCTACGGTTTATAAGCTGCTTCTCTGCGCATATGCCGTATTCTATTCAAGATTGATAGACTGACCAAATAAAGCTGCCAGGAAGCCTACAGCACTCAGACGTATCTCGCACCTGCTTGACAGTAGAGGCTGCAAGATTCTGTACGAGGCACAAGAGCGCGCACACTTTGAATATGCTCCACTTTCCTGGGTTGCCTGACCTCCGTCTCATCTGCGACTTCTTGACAGAATAGAGAACAGAGCAAGACGGCTCATTTCTAGCCTGGACCCCAATGGAAATAAGTCACTTTGTCTGACTTTTCTGGGTTATCCTAGGTTCTCTACACATATGCTGCTGTGTATGATAATCTATGTAACTGTATATGTGTATACCTGAATAAATGTATGTCATTTCAGCAGAGCCTTCAACACAAGAGGGATGTGAGTTCCTATACTGTTATGTATTATGAAAGTACCACATTTGGCTCCATTCCGAGGACAGCGAAGTCAGGTTCTACATCACAAGACGGGCAGCAAACAGCAACTCCTCTTTGACTGTACCTTTCCGGAACATCGCTTCATCTGAGATAATTTATTCCTATGATTAGTTGTGTCCGGAACATGCTCGTACAGCATAATGACATCAACAAAATAAAGTCAGATGACCAAATGAAATAGCTGGCCAACAGATGGCTCTAACTTCATCCTGTTCCCTATTTGTATGTCTCATAATAATAAAAATGCTTTCAAATGAGCTGGTGTAGGTAACAGCTCTTAACTTGTAAATAAAGTTACGAACCCTAAACCTTACATTGTAAAATCCTGTGTAAAGAGAGAGAGAGAGAGGGAGAGGGGAAAGAGAGAGGAGAGGAAGAAGAAGAGATGAGAGAGAGAGAGAGAGAGAGAGAGAGAGAGAGAGAGAGAGAGAGAGATGCACTCCACGTATTAAACTAAGTGAACTGAACAAATGAATAGGTAGAGATAACATAAACGAAGGAATGGTGATACAGGAGAAAGAATAATATTTACCACAACTAGAACAACAGGAACTAGGAAAGTAAATTAAGAGTGAAGAGAGTGAGTATGGTGACAAAGCTTCACTATAACACGGGAAGGAGAGGTGGAAGAGGATAAATCGTAACGGAATGGTAGAATTAGAGGATAAAATATAGGAAGTAAACAAGAGAGAATGGAAGAATTATCAGATGAAGAAGAGGAACTGAAACAAAGGAAAATGAGATCGCAGTTAATGCAAGGAGATAGGAATTTATATGATAAAGCAAAGAGAAGCAATTTTAAAGAAAAGTGGAGATAGAGGAAGTGTTCTTTAGTAACACCAACAACAGGAATATGATTCCATTTACCCAAGACTTTAATACTTCCAGCAGGTACTGGAGTGTCTTACACAGTATAACACTCCAGCAGGTACTGGAGTGTCTTACACAGTATAACACTCCAGCAGGTACTGGAGTGTCTTACACAGTATAACACTCCAGCAGGTACTGGAGTGTCTTACACAGTATAACATTCCAGCAGGTACTGGAGTGTCTTACACAGTATAACATTCCAGCAGGTACTGGAGTGTCTTACACAGTATAACATTCCAGCAGGTACTGGAGTGTCTTACACAGTATAACATTCAGCAGGTACTGGAGTGTCTTACACAGTATAACACTCCAGCAGGTACTGGAGTGTCTTACACAGTATAACACTCCAGCAGGTACTGGAGTGTCTTACACAGTATAACACTCCAGCAGGTACTGGAGTGTCTTACACAGTATAACATTCCAGCAGGTACTGGAGTGTCTTACACAGTATAACATTCCAGCAGGTACTGGAGTGTCTTACACAGTATTTTTAAACATTCCAGCAGGTACTGGAGTGTCTTACACAGTATAACATTCCAGCAGGTACTGGAGTGTCTTACACAGTATAACATTCCAGCAGGTACTGGAGTGTCTTACACAGTATAACATTCCAGCAGGTACTGGAGTGTCTTACACAGTATAACATTCCAGCAGTACTGGAGTGTCTTACACAGTATAACATCCAGCAGGTACTGGAGTGTCTTACACAGTATAACACTCCAGCAGGTACTGGAGTGTCTTACACAGTTAAACATTCCAGCAGGTACTGGAGTGTCTTACACAGTATAACACTCCAGCAGGTACTGGAGTGTCTTACACAGTATAACATTCCAGCAGGTACTGGAGTGTCTTACACAGTATAACACTCCAGCAGGTACTGGAGTGTCTTACACAGTATAACACTCCAGCAGGTACTGGAGTGTCTTACACAGTATAACATTCCAGCAGGTACTGGAGTGTCTTACACAGTATAACACTCCAGCAGGTACTGGAGTGTCTTACACAGTATAACACTCCAGCAGGTTTCTGGAGTGTCTTACACAGTATAACATTCCAGCAGGTACTGGAGTGTCTTACACAGTATAACACTCCAGCAGGTACTGGAGTGTCTTACACAGTATAACATTCCAGCAGGTACTGGAGTGTCTTACACAGTATAACACTCCAGCAGGTACTGGAGTGTCTTACACAGTATAACACTCCAGCAGGTACTGGAGTGTTCTTACACAGTATAACATTCCAGCAGGTACTGGAGTGTCTTACACAGTAATAACACTCCAGCAGGTACTGGAGTGTCTTACACAGTATAACATTCCAGCAGGTACTGGAGTGTCTTACACAGTATAACACTCCAGCAGGTACTGGAGTGTCTTACACAGTATAACACTCCAGCAGGTACTGGAGTGTCTTACACAGTATAACATTCCAGCAGGTACTGGAGTGTCTTACACAGTATAACACTCCAGCAGGTACTGGAGTGTCTTACACAGTATAAAAATTCCAGCAGGTACTGGAGTGTCTTACACAGTATAACATTCCAGCAGGTACTGGAGTGTCTTACACAGTATAACACTCCAGCAGGTACTGGAGTGTCTTACACAGTATAACATTCCAGCAGGTACTGGAGTGTCTTACACAGTATAACATTCCAGCAGGTACTGGAGTGTCTTACACACTATAACATTCCAGCAGGTACTGGAGTGTCTTACACAGTATAACATTCCAGCAGGTACTGGAGTGTCTTACACAGTATAAATTCCAGCAGGTACTGGAGTGTCTTACACAGTATAACATTCCAGCAGGTACTGGAGTGTCTTACACAGTATAACACTTTCCCGCAGGTACTGGAGTGTCTTACACAGTATAACATTCCAGCAGGTACTGGAGTGTCTTACACACTATAACATTCCAGCAGGTACTGGAGTGTCTTACACAGTATAACATTCCAGCAGGTACTGGAGTGTCTTACACAGTATAACATTCCAGCAGGTACGGGAGTGTCTTACACAGTATAACATTCCAGCAGGTACTGGAGTGTCTTACACAGTATAACATTCCAGCAGGTATGGAGTGTCTTGCACAGTATAACATTCCAGCAGGTACTGGAGTGTCTTACACAGTATAACATTCCAGCAGGTATGGAGTATCTTACACAGTATAACACTCCAGCAGGTACTGGAGTGTCTTACACAGTATAACATTCCAGCAGGTACTGGAGTGTCTTACACAGTATAAAAACTCCAGCAGGTACTGGAGTGTCTTACACAGTATAACATTCCAGCAGGTACTGGGTGTCTTACACAGTATAACATCCAGCAGGTACTGGAGTGTCTTACACAGTATAACATTCCAGCAGTTACTGGAGTGTCTTACACAGTATAACATTCCAGCAGGTACTGGAGTGTCTTACACAGTATAAAAATTCCAGCAGGTACTGGAGTGTCTTGCACAGTATAACATTCCAGCAGGTACTGGAGTGTCTTACACAGTATAACATTCCAGCAGGTACTGGAGTATCTTACACAGTATAACACTCCAGCAGGTACTGGAGTGTCTTACACAGTATAACATTCCAGCAGGTACTGGAGTGTCTTACACAGTATAACATTCCAGCAGGTACTGGAGTATCTTACACAGTTAAACACTCCAGCAGGTACTGGAGTGTCTTACACAGTATAAACATTCCAGCAGGTACTGGAGTGTCTTACACAGTATAACATTCCAGCAGGTACTGGAGTGTCTTACACAGTATAACATTCCAGCAGGTACTGGAGTGTCTTGCACAGTATAACATTCCAGCAGGTACTGGAGTGTCTTACACAGTATAACATTCCAGCAGGTACTGGAGTATCTTACACAGTATAACACTCCAGCAGGTACTGGAGTGTCTTACACAGTATAACATTCAGCAGGTACTGGAGTGTCTTACACAGTATAACACTCCAGCAGGTACTGGAGTGTCTTACACAGTATAACATTCCAGCAGGTACTGGAGTATCTTACACAGTATAACATTCAGCAGGTACTGGATGTTCTTACACAGTATAACATTCCAGCAGGTACTGGAGTGTCTTACACAGTATAAACTCCAGCAGGTACTGGAGTGTCTTACAACAGTATAACACTCCAGCAGGTACTGGAGTGTCTTACACAGTATAACACTCCAGCAGGTACTAGAGTGTCTTACACAGTATAACATTCCAGCAGGTACTGGAGTGTCTTACACAGTATAACACTTCCAGCAGGTACTGGGAGTGTCTTACACAGTATAACATTCCAGTAGGTACTGGAGTGTCTTGCACAGTATAACATTCCAGCAGGTACTGGAGTGTCTTACACAGTATAAAATTCCAGCAGGTATGGAGTGTCTTACACGGTATTTAACATTTCAGCAGGTACTGGAGTGTCTTACACAGTTATAACACTCCAGCAGGTACTGGAGTGTCTTACACAGTATAACATTCCAGCAGGTACTGGAGTATCTTACACAGTATAACATTTCAGCAGGTACTGGAGTGTCTTACACAGTATAACATTCCAGCAGGTACTGGAGTGTCTTACACAGTATAACACTCCAGCAGGTACTGGAGTGTCTTACACAGTATAACACTCCAGCAGGTACTGGAGTGTCTTACACAGTATAACACTCCAGCAGGTACTAGAGTGTTTTTACACAGTATAAAAATTCCAGCAGGTACTGGAGTGTCTTACACAGTATAAAATTCCAGCAGGTACTGGAGTGTCTTACACAGTATAACACTCCAGCAGGTACTAGAGTGTCTTACACAGTATAACATTCCAGCAGGTACTGGAGTGTCTTACACAGTTTTAACATTCCAGCAGGTACTGGAGTGTCTTACACAGTATAACATTCCAGCAGGTACTGGAGTGTCTTACACAGTATAACATTCCAGCAGGTACTGGAGTGTCTTACACAGTATAACATTCCAGTAGGTACTGGAGTGTCTTGCACAGTATAACATTCCAGCAGGTACTGGAGTGTCTTACACAGTATAAAATTCCAGCAGGTACTGGAGTGTCTTACACGGTATAAAAATTCCAGCAGGTACTGGAGTGTCTTACACAGTATAAAATTCCAGCAGGTACTGGAGTGTCTTACACGGTATAACATTCCAGCAGGTACTGGAGTGTCTTACACGGTATAACATTTCAGCAGGTACTGGAGTGTCTTACACAGTATAACATTCCAGCAGGTACTGGAGTGTCTTACACAGTATAACATTTCAGCAGGTACTGGAGTGTCTTACACAGTATAACATTCCAGCAGGTACTGGAGTGTCTTACACAGTATAACATTCCAGCAGGTACTGGAGTGTCTTACACAGTATAACATTCCAGCAGGTACTGGAGTGTCTTACACACTATAACATTCCAGCAGGTACTGGAGTGTCCTACACAGTATAACATTCCAGCAGGTACTGCGGTGTCTTACACAGTATAACATTCCAGCAGGTATGGAGTGTCTTACACACTATAACATTCCAGCAGGTACTGGAGTGTCTTACACAGTATAACATCCAGCAGGTACTGGAGTGTCTTACACGGTATTTAAAACTTTCAGCAGGTACTGGAGTGTCTTACACAGTATAACATTCCAGCAGGTACTGGAGTGTCTTACACAGTATAACATTTCAGCAGGTACTGGAGTGTCTTACACAGTATAACATTCCAGCAGGTACTGGAGTGTCTTACACGGTATAACATTTCAGCAGGTACTGGAGTTTTTCCTTACACAGTATAACATTCCAGCAGGTACTGGAGTGTCTTACACACTATAACATTCAGCAGGTACTGGAGTGTCTACACAGTAATAACATCCAGCAGGTACTGGAGTGTCTTACACAGTATAACATTCCAGCAGGTACTGGAGTGTCTTACACACTATAACATTCCAGCAGGTACTGGAGTGTCTTACACAGTATAACATTCCAGAGGTACTGGAGTGTCTTACACACTATAAACATCCAGCAGGTACTGGAGTGTCTTACACAGTATAACATTCCAGCAGGTACTGGAGTGTCTTAACACTATAACATCCAGCAGGTACTGGAGTGTTCTTACACAGTATAACATTCCAGCAGGTACTGGAGTGTCTTACACAGTATAACATTTCGCAAGTACTGAAGTGTCTTACACAGTATAACATTCAGCAGGTACTGGGAGTGTCTTAACGTATACATTCCACGGTACTGGAGTGTCTTAACATTACCTCAGAGGTACTGGAGTGTCTTACACAGTTATAACATTCCAGCAGGTACTGGAGTGTCTTACACAGTATAAACATTCCAGAGGTACTGGAGTGTCTTACAAAGATATAACATTCCAGCAGGTACTGGAGTGTTTTTACACAGTATAACATTCCGCAGGTACTGGAGTGTCTTACACAGATAACATTCCAGCAGGTACTGGAGTGTCTTACACAGTATAACATTCCAGCAGGTACTGGAGTGTCTTACAAGTATAAACATTCCAGCAGGTACTGGAGTGTCTTGCACAGGATAACATTCCAGCAGGTACTGGAGTGTCTTACAAGTATAACATTCCAAGGGGCTTTCGATTTCAGAGGTACTGGGTGTCTTACAAGTATAACATTCCAGCAGGTACTGGAGTGTTCTTACAAGTATAACATTCCAGCAGGTACTGGAGTGTCTTACAAGTATAACATTCCAGCAGGTACTGGAGTGTCTTACAAAGTATAACATTCCAGCAGGTACTGGAGTGTCTTACAACAGTATAACATTCCAGCAGGTACTGGAGTAGTCTACTACACAGTATAAACATTCCAGCCCGGTACTGGAGTGTCTTACACAGTATACATTCCAGCAGGTACGGAGGTCTTACACGTATAACATTCCAGCAGGTACTGGAGTTTTCACAGTATAACATTCCAGCAGGTACTGGGAGTGTCTTACACAGTATAACATTCCAGCAGGTACTGGAGTGTTCTTACACAGGTTTACATTCCAGCAGGTACTGGGGGTGTCTACAAAGTATACATTCAGCAGGTACTGGAGTGTTTGCAGTAACATTCCCAGTATGGTTTCCCTTTACACAGTATAACATTCCAGCAGGTACTGGAGTTTCTTAAACAGTAATATATCATGTGAGCGGTATGGTAGTATCTTCAAGTATAAATTCAGCTGGTGTTGGAGTGTCTTTAGTTTTCCAGCAGGTACTGATTTCAAAGTATAACATTCCAGGGGTGGAGTTCTAACAAGTATAACATTACAGCGGTAAGAGTTTTACTAAAGTATACTTTCCAGCACTTTATGGAAATTGTTCAAAGGTAGAAAAGCATGATAATGTGGCTTACAAAGGGTTTAATGTCAGAGGATGGAGTGACACAGGTTAAAACCGCAGGTACTGATGTTCACTTGACTTGCGGTAAATCACACTTCTACTGGAGTACAAGTGATAACATTCAGCTAGGCTACTTGGAGTTTGCAAACACAGTAAGTAACAAATAACAGGTTAAGAGTTTTAGGTAATCACATTATTTTTGTCGTATGGTGAACCCAAGTGGGAAGTGAAACAACGCAAACTCTTTTTGTGGCAATAGGGCAATGATGATACGCACCACAATGATTACAACCCTCTGGACTGAACACTAATAAGACTCACCCAGTACAAGCTTGTAGTCGGGAAATTGTGTAGAGCTGAGTGCCTGAGGTGAAACATTGTGAATAAGGGTAGTTTCAGTGTTCCCATTACTGGTTCACCATGAACACTTCTGCAGACAGTACACTTGAATCTTGCACACCAAATACTAAGGACAACTATAAATTAGAAAAATGTACCTGCCTTCCTTTATTCCCAAAATTTCCAGAACAGAAGAGTACTGTACTAAGCTGAAAGTTCATATCAGAAGATTTGACTATATGAAATATGGGTATCACAGCTTCAACTATATGCGACACATGTTACTCTATCTTGCAGTATCACTGCCATATGATTGACCGTCACACATGTACACTTTATCCGACAAGTTCTGCATACACAATTAAAGTACCTCAGCTCAATTACAGATACAAGTTAGAAGTGTCACTCCGTATTCAATGAGAATTTCTTATAGTGTTGAGAAGCTTTCATCAAGTATGAAGTAAAACATTGCTCAATAGCTTTGTTATCAACATGTCAGTCTTACCGTCACATTACATGCATACACCATGCTCACTATCATTGCCACATCTGTACTCACCATGTACACCAACTGCTACACTATTATTGCAGTTACACATGCTTCACTATCATTGCCAGTACACCATGCTTCACTATATTGCCATTACACATGCTTCACTATTTATTGCCAGTAACCATGCCACTAGTCATTGCCAAAAACTTCACCATGCTTCATTATTATTGCCAGTACACCATGCTTCACTATTACTGCCAGTTTCACCATGCTTCACTATTAATGCCAGTACACCAAAGCTTCACTATCATTCCCAGTACACCATGCTTCACTATCATTGCCATTTACACCAAGCTTCATTATTACTGCCAGTACCCCATGCTTCACTATTATTGCCAGTACCCATGCTTCACTATCATTGCCAGTACACCATGCTTCACTATTATTTCCCAGTACACCATGCTTCACTATCATTGCCAGTACACCATGCTTCACTATCTTTTGCCAGTACACCATGCTTCATTATTATGCCAGTACACCATGCTTCACTATTATTGCCAGTACACCATGCTTCACTATTACTGCCAGTACACCATGCTTCACTATCATTGCCAGTACACCATGCTTCATTATTACTGCCAGTACACCATGCTTCACTATTATTGCCAGTACACCATGCTTCACTATCATTGCCGGGTACACATGCTCACTATTATTGCCAGTACACCATGCTTCACTATCATTGCCAGTACCCCCATGTTTCACTATCATTGCCAGTACACCATGCTTATTATTATGCCAGTACACCATGTTTCACTATTATTGCCAGTACACCATGCTTCACTATTATTGCCGTACACCATGCTTCATTATTATTGCCAGTACACAATGCTTCACTATTATTGCCAGTACACCCATGTTCACTATCATTGCCAGTACACCATGCTTCATTATTATTGCCAGTACCCATGCTTCACTATTACTGCCAGTACACCATGCTTCATATTACTGCCAGTACCCCATGCTTCACTTTTTATTGCCAGTAAAACCATGCTTCACTATTACTGCCAGTACACCATGCTTCACTATTATTGCCAGTACACCATGCTTCACTATTATTGCCAGTACACCATGCTTCACTATCATTGCCAGTACACCATGCTTCATTATTATTGCCAGTACACCATGCTTCACTATTATTGCCAGTACACCATGCTTCACTATTACTGCCAGTACACCATGCTTCACTATTATTACCAGTACACCATGCTTCACTATTATTGCCAGTACACCATGCTTCACTATTATTGCCAGTACACCATGCTTAAATATTACTCCCAGTACACCATGCTTCACTATTATTGCCAGTACACCATGCTTCATTATTATTACCAGTCCCACCATGCTTCACTATTATTACCAGTACCCCAAATGCTTCACTATTATTGCCATTTACACCTGCTTCATATTATGCCATTTACACCATGCTTCACTATTACTCCCGTACACCATGCTTCACTATTATTCCCAGTACACCATGCTTCACTATTACTGCCAGTACACCATGCTTAAACTATTATGCCGTACCCATGCTTCATTATTATTGCCAGTACACATGCTTCTTTAAATTATTGCCAGTACCCATGCTTCATTATTATTGCCAGTACACCATGCTTCATTATTATTGCCAGTACACCATGCTTCATTATTATTGCCAGTACACCATGCTTAAATTATTATTGCCATACACCATGCTTCATTATTATTGCCAGTACACCATGCTTCATTATTATTGCCAGTACCCCATGCTTCATTATTATTCCCAGTTAACATGCTTCACTATTTACTGCCAGTACACCATGCTTCACTATTACTCCCAGTCCCACCATGCTTAAACTATTATTGCCAGTACACCATGCTTCATTATTATTGCCAGTACACCATGCTTCATTATTATTGCCAGTACACATGCTTCATTATTTTGCCAGTCCCACCATGCTTCCTATTACTGCCAGTACACCATGCTTCATTATTATTGCCAGTACACCATGCTTCACTATTACTGCCAGTACACCATGCTTCATAATTTTGTTGCCAGTACACCATGATTCACTATTATTGCCAGTACACCATGCTTCATTTAGTATTACCAGTACACCATGCTTCACTATTATTGCGTACACCATGCTTCACTATTATTGCAGTACACCATGCTTCACTATTATTGCCAGTACACCATGATTCACTATTACGGCCAGTACACATGCTTCACTATTATTGCCAGTACACCATGCTTCACTATTATTGCCAGTACACCATGATTCACTATTACTGCCAGTACACCATGCTTCACTATTATTGCCAGTACCCCATCCCTTCATTATTATTGCCAAAGTACACCATGATTCACTATTATGCCAGTCACCATGATTCACTATTACTGCCAGAAACACCATGCTTCACTATTATGCATTTACCCCATGCTTCACTATTTTGCCAGTACACCATGCTTCATTTATTACTGCCAGTACACCTGCTTCACTATTTTTCCCCAGTACACCATGCTTCACTATTACGGCCAGTAACCCATGCTTCACTATTATTGCCAGTACACCATGCTTCATTTTTTATTGCCATTTACACCATGCTTCATTTTATTGCCAGTACAACCATGCTTCTTATTTTTGGGCAGTTACACCATGCTTCATTTTATTGCCAGTCCCATGCTTCATTTTATTGCCAGACCCCAGCTTCATTATTATTGCCAGTACACCATGCTTCATTATTATTGCCAGTACACCATGCTTCATTATTATTGCCAGTACACCATGCTTCATTATTATTGCCAGTACACCATGCTTCATTATTATTGCCAGTACACCATGCTTCACTATTATTTGCCATTTACACCATGCTTCATTATTATTGCCCAGTACACCAGCTTCATTATTATTGCAGTACACCATGCTTCACTATTACTGCAGTAACCATGCTTCACTATTACTCCCAGTTAAACCATGCTTCACTATTACTGCCAGTACACCATGCTTCATTATTATTGCCAGTACACCATGCTTCATTATTATTGCCAGTACACCATGCTTCACTATTACTGCCAGTACACCATGCTTCATTATTATTGCCAGTACACCATGCTTCACTATTATGCCAGTACCCATGCTTCATAATTTTTTTCCCAGTACACCATGCTTCATTATTATTGCCAGTACACCATGCTTCACTATTTAATTAACCAGTACACCATGCTTCACTATTATTGCCAGTACACATGCTTCACTATTTTGCCAGTACACCATGCTTCACTATTATTGCCAGTACACCATGCTTCACTATTATTGCAAGTACACCATGCTTCACTATTATTACCATTTACACCATGCTTCACTATTATTGCCAGTACCCCAAATGCTTCACTATTATTGCAGTACACCTGCTTCACTATTACTGCCAGTACACCATGCTTCACTATTACTGCAGTACACCATGCTTCACTATTACTGCCAGTACACTAGGGGCGTACTTCCATATGAGCGAATGAAAACCAACAAGAACGTAATATTTAATACCATATAATGTTTTATAAAGGCCTAATATTTTCAAGAAACCGCCTAAACAGCGTCCTAAATTTACTGAGCAGCCAGGACCCATTCTGAGAAAAGTACAGCCCCTTTCTAACTAGAGGCGCCTAAGAAAAGGGTCACTCCTAGGGAAACGGCGTGTCTAGAATACTAGTTATAACCCCTTTGACCTTGCTCGTCTCGCCCCTCCCCGCCACCTGTTCAACCCTCCCTCCACGCTTGATACCTTGTTCTCAACGCTTGACATCTTCCCTTTTCTTCCACGCCTGTGCCTTCCTTGTTCTCCCCGCTTGAATCTTCCTTGTCTTCCACGCCTGATGCCTTCCTTGTTCTCCACGCTTGACATCTCCTTTCCTCCCGTTTGACACCATTCTTACCCTGACTGTAAAATCGTGGGCGGCCCGCCCTCCCACACCCCCTGACTGCCCAAAATCGTTGGCGGCCCGCCCTCCCACCCTCTGACTACAACATCAGGGCGGGGCCCGCCTCGAAGTCAGGTGTTTTCCACGCTTGCAGAATCATCCAGAAACATCCTGGGTGCCGAGATCTGTCTTGTCTTACCATTCCACATCATCTTCATCTATACTCCTCTTGTCTGTTACTCTCCCACTCAACCTGTTAGCGAAACCCGTCACTCTCCCACTCAACCTGTTAGCGAAACCCGTCACTTCCCCCTCAACTGTTAGCGAACCCCTCACTTCCCACTCAACCTGCTAGCGAACCCGTCACTCTCCATACAACCTGCTACCCAAAACTGTCGCTCTCCCACTCAATCTGCTACCGAACCTGTCACTCTCCCACTCAACCTGCTACCGAACATGTCACTCTCCCACTCAACCTGCTACCGAACCTGTCACTCTCCCACACAACCTGCTACCAAACCTGTCAGTCTCCCACACAACCTGCTACTGAACCTATCACTCTCCCACTCAACCTGCTACCTAACCTGTCACACTCCCACTCAATCTGCTACCGAACCTGTCACTCTCCCACACAACCTGCTACCGAACATGTTGTTAGGTAAGACACATATGCAACAGTTAGGTATCTTTATTTCGAAACGTTTCGCCTACACAGTAGGCTTCTTCAGTCGAGTACAGAGAGGTTGATAGAAGCAGAAGATACTTGAAGACGATGTAATCAGTCCATCACCCTTAAAGTTTTGAGGTGGTCAGTCCCTCAGTCTGGAGAAGAGCATTGTTCCGTTGTCTGAAACAATATGAAGTTGAAGTGACAGAATGGGGCCTTTATATAGTGCCAGGAGGTGAGACGTAGGTTGCTTTGGGAGGGCAGGTCCTTCTCAAACCAGCCGTTCTCACTAGTAGAGGTTGTCGAAGTGGTCTGTACCAAGATACCCTTGTGTTGCAGTGTCTGACAGAATGAACATTAAAATGGTATGAAATACCGACAGATTGTTAGGTAAGACACATATGCAACAGTTAGGTATCTTTATTTCGAAACGTTTCGCCTACACAGTAGGCTTCTTCAGTCGAGTACAGACCACTTCGACAACCTCTACTAGTGAGAACGGCTGGGTTTGAGAAGGACCTGCCCTCCCAAAGCAACCTACGTCTCACCTCCTGGCACTATATAAAGGCCCCATTCTGTCACTTCAACTTCATATTGTTTCAGACAACGGAACAATGCTCTTCTCCAGACTGAGGGACTGACCACCTCAAAACTTTAAGGGTGATGGACTGATTACATCGTCTTCAAGTATCTTCTGCTTCTATCAACCTCTCTGTACTCGACTGAAGAAGCCTACTGTGTAGGCGAAACGTTTCGAAATAAAGATACCTAACTGTTGCATATGTGTCTTACCTAACAATCTGTCGGTATTTCATACCATTTTAATGTTCATTCTGTCAGACACTGCAACACAAGGGTATCTTGGTACAGACCACTTCGACAACCTCTACTAGTGAGAACGGCTGGGTTTGAGAAGGACCTGCCCTCCCAAAGCAACCTACGTCTCACCTCCTGGCACTATATAAAGGCCCCATTCTGTCACTTCAACTTCATATTGTTTCAGACAACGGAACAATGCTCTTCTCCAGACTGAGGGACTGACCACCTCAAAACTTTAAGGGTGATGGACTGATTACATCGTCTTCAAGTATCTTCTGCTTCTATCAACCTCTCTGTACTCGACTGAAGAAGCCTACTGTGTAGGCGAAACGTTTCGAAATAAAGATACCTAACTGTTGCATATGTGTCTTACCTAACAATCTGTCGGTATTTCATACCATTTTAATGTTCATACCGAACATGTTACTCTCCCACATAACCTGCTACCGAACCTGTCACTCTCCCACACAACCTGCTACCAAACCTGTCACTCTCCCACTCAACCTGCTACCAAACCTGTCACTCTCCCACACAACCTGCTACCAAACCTGTCACTCTCCCACACAACCTGCTACTAAACCCTGTCACTCTCCCACTCAACCTGCTACCAAACATGTCACTCTCCCACACAACCTGCTACCAAACCTGTCACTTCCCACACAACCTGCTACTAAACCTGTCACTCTCCCACTCAACCTACTACCAAACATGTCACTCTCCCACTCAACCTGCTACCAAACATGTCACTCTCCCACTCAACCTGCTACCAAACATGTCACTCTCCCACTCAACCTGCTACCAAACATGTCACTCTCCCATACAACCTGCTACCAAACATGTCACTCTCCCACTCAACCTGCTACCAAACATGTCACTCTCCCACTCAACCTCTACCAAACATGTCACTCTCCCAATCAACCTCTACCAACTGTCAC
>NC_069402.1:68698233-68788337 GCF_026875155.1 Cherax quadricarinatus | reverse complement strand
TGGTGGCAATGGCAGATCAGAACGAATAATGACTATTTTGCCATAAGGCGAAGTTGTTATTAGAGGTGATTTCGTTACCCCAGATGCTCCAGGTTTAGGAGAAGGTGGTCTTGGAGGCAAGGGGGCAGACGAAGTGAGAGATGTGGATGGTACTGGAGATGCTGAAATATTTTTATTGAGAGATGTGGGTGAATGTGGAGAAAGTGCTGATGAAGAAGTTGCCGAAGAGCTAAGGTCAGGCATGAATTGTGAATGGGCTGCTGGCACTTTTGCTGCGGGCTGTGGTGTTGACGTTGGCATAAACATTGAAGGCGTAGTTTCAGACTCTGAAGGAGGAATACTGCAAGAATTAGAGGATAAAGCATCTTGAGCAGGAAATGGTACAGAACGTCTTATTGAATCTTCTTGATTAGAGAAAATAATATTTGGAGGAGGAGGAGGAGGAGGAAGTTGCGAAGATGCAGACTGTAATCTAGATGGCGATGGTGGTAAATCATCAGGTGGAAGAGGAAGTGGAAGCACAGGTTCAACCTCAGATTCTTCCAGAGGAGGAGGAGGAGGAGGAGGTGGAGGTGGTGATGGTTCTTCATAATCCTCTACCGGAGGTGGTGGAACAGCTGGAGGATCATCTTTATATGTAACATTTAGTTTAAAAGATGTGCTTCCTGTTACAGATGAAACAGACTGTGAGCGAGTGTTGCACGTTAAAGAGCCCGTTTGTCCTTTCTCGTCCACTTGTGCCAGGAGTGTCAAAGCAATCAAACTAGGAGGATCTGGTGCTTCAAGTGAAGAGTTTATTTTAGAGAGAGATTTCTTAATGGTAGAGAATGCTGCCTGAGAGTTCCTAGGTGATGGTCGTGTTGAAGGAAGAGGTGTAGTTGGAGACGAAGACTCTTCTGGCACAGGAGTCAGCTTTAGTGGAGGAGTAATTGGGGTGTTGATGCATGAAGTTGGAGGGGGAGGAAGTGGAGGAAAATCAAGCCACTCATTCTTTCCCGCTGGAGTGTGAACAACAGATCGTGGTGGGGGTGGTGGTGGGGGAGATTTACGAATGGATGTGGATCGAGGTGGAGCAGGTGGAGGGCTAAATCTTCTGGGTGTTCCATGAGTTTGGTTAATAGGGACAAGGATGTATTGCCTTGGAGGAGGTAAAGGAGCTGCCGTAGCTGGTCTGGGTGTGTTGATACCAGAACGAGGTGGTGGTGGAGGGGGAGATCTGGCGCGGGTGACTGGCCAAGGTGAAGCAACATCTTCCACGATGCTGCCAAATGGGGAAGAAGACTGTGAGGCATGGCAATCATTGCTTATTTGAGATTTGGTATCATCGATGACTGAATGGATTTCTAAATTACTATTTTCACTACAAAGATGACTTTCAGGAGTATATTCAAAACAAGTTCTTACCAAAGATGATTGAGTGGGAGAATAAGCTTCATGAACGTGAGTCTCAAGATCTAAAACTTTAACATTTTCTCCTGTACTGGTTTCAACAAAATGTTTATGATCAGTAAATGAAGGTACATTAACTTCATCTTTCTGCATGGTTCCAACCTCTGGCAACTTATCACTACTTAGTGACATATATTCTGTATGAATTTCGCCTTTGGTATCAGTATTAGTAGAAGCCACTATGTTATCTTTACAGTGAGCTGATGAGACAGGTGAAACATTGACACGACTACATGCACTAGACAAATTAATATCAGAGGCGTTATGTGTACTACCACAAGGTATTCTATTACAATACGAATCTGCAGTGACAGGGGATTGTGTTAACATATCTGAATGTAACTCAGATATTACATCAGAATGAGCATCATCCAAGGATTTGGATGTAAGTGGAGGCTGAGGTGATCGTGTAACAAGCGAGTTCTCAGGTGGGGAAGCCACCAAACATATAGTTACTGAGGATACACACGTTTGCTTGTGTTTGGTATCATCCCTCCGGGTGTGTTTTCCCTCACATAATTCGTGAGAGCTAATAATGGGAATTTTAGTTGCCAAATTACTGTCGTATGTAGCATCAACCTCTGCTTCTCTGTCTAATGATCTGGTAGGATGTTGAAGGGCACAAGATTCCGACCTTGATATCGTATCAGATTCTGTATACAAATATTCTGTATCTTCCTGTATCAAATTTTCAATAACAGACGCTTCTCTGGTTTCTGAATCTAAGCAAACTGTATTTACCTGTAGAGATTTTTCTGCAGTATGAGCGCAACTATCCTCATATATAAGTTTACCGCAATTCACATTAGCAGGTCTCATCTGCTTCGGACATGAAGCTGGAAGGCCTGCAGTAATGTTTTCTAAATCTGCAACAACGGCATTCAGGAGCTGCAGGGGTTCCTCAGGTGAAGCTGAAAGTGAGCTGGTCTTATGTATTTTATTAGAAGCAGGTACACTAGAGCTTACTAAACGACGAGGTGTATAAGATGGACAGTCTTTCCTCGGGTACATGCTCCCACCTACACTAGCACTCATGTACGGAACAGGTGATGAAGGAACTGACATAGATTCTCGACTTTAGTGGATAAATGGCACGAGAAAATACACAAGACTGACTGGAAGCACCGCTTCTTGGAGTTGGAGAGGAAGGTAAAGAAGATCTTGTCCATCCCGAAGCTGGAGACCTTGGTGGAGTAAGTGAAGCACTTAATAAAACAGGAAGTGAATTTGCCTTGGGAATTTTTACTTTTGCCGAAGATAAATATTCGTTTTGTACTTCATTACATTTGTTTTCACATATACATTCTTTAGAGTCCTTATTATCTGGTTCATCGTTCAGTGTTTCTGGTGGTTTAGAGATTTCTTTTTCTCTGTTTCCTGAATACCTTCAGTAGATTTTTTATCATCCTTTGTTTCTTGAGCTAAATTCGATTCCTTTGTCTCGCAGCTACTTACAGTAGCTTTTAGTTTATCTTCCAATACGTAACTTAAATTTCCATTAACATCTTCCATTACTTCATAAATTTCCTGAGTGCTTTCTTGGGATTCATCTTGGAACATTTTCTCTTGGTTGATGTCCATTTGTTTAGATGGAACTTCTTCAGTCTTGACATGGAAATCTGCGTTTTCTTTCGTTACCTCAGAGTCTTGTATGTTCATTGCATCGCTGTCTGTTTTTTTTCTCATGTTTCCATTTATCATGTCATTTATTTCCAAATGAACACTGCTTAACCGATGCTCACATGTTCTGTTTATTTGTTGATTCTGCACATTTTGTTCGCAACTATCGTTATCTTCAAATGAAGCGTTCTTTAACTTTTGGCTTACGTTCCCTATATTTGGTTCATTTTCCATGTGCAGCAGTTCATAATCTGAGTCTTTTTGCAAGCTTATCTTTGTTTGCAGCACTGTTATTTCATTTTCACTTTGTTTAATTGTCATTTGATCTGTATAATCAAGTTCGGAGTTTTGCTTTTCCTCCGACTCCTGTATACCCTTCAAATCATGTTCATCATTCTTATCTGATTTATCCTCAGCAAGTTGTTCATCAGCGTTTAAATCTGGTACCTCCAGATCAGGGTTCTGAGTATCTGTGGGAAATACTGTGTGTTGTGGGGTGGTGATGGTAGATGTAGCTAAAGGCGAGAGTAACATTACCTGTGAGCTCTGTAATAAGGTCTCGCTTTCAATAGTTTCTGAAGTCTGATATCTGACTAACCTCTCTTCATTGCTGGTTTCACAGTGAAGGAGACCTTGCGATGACGTTACCGATATGTTGGTGGTTTCCTTGTTGGAGGATGGAGAACACAGAGTCGGCGATGGTGATGGCGGCATGTGTTCTATAGGAGGGTATGCATCAAAGTAAGGTAGAGGTGAAGATGGTATTGGGCTAAGAGCTTCAGTAGCAATGGGCGATGGAATGGGTGTTGTAGAGGGGTTTGTAGAGATGGGTGTGAAATAGTCAGCGGGCAATGGAGTAATAGTGCAAGATTCAGTAAATGATGGAGACATTGTAGCTGAGCCTAGGGCGCTGTCAGCCGTGGCATAAGCTGTGTCGGAGAACCCCGGAGAGGGAGAAGTGTGGGGCACGTCTGCTGTTGTCGCTGTCACAAGTTTGTCACTGCTGAACGTCTCCACCTCAGGTGTAAAAGAGTCAAACTCGCCGGACGGAGACAAAGTATCAGCAGCGAAGGAGTAGTCAAAATCAGCAGAGATTGTATCACTGTCAGTTGGAAGAGAAAAGAGAGATGGAAGTTCAGTGGACACGGGGGACAAAATTTGGGCTTGTCCGGCAGTGGTGGTGGTAGCTGTGTTCGGGCCAACCAGTGTCTCAAAATCTGATCTTTCACTAAGTGCATTGTTGGTTTTATCTGATTCACTATCATATCTCTGTAAGCTGCACTCGCTCCTTAAAGAATGTGGTGATATTTCGGAAGTCGTTGGAGATGAAAGACGAGGAGGTAGTAGCAGTGTATTTGGCTGAATTTTAGTAGGTACAAGAGAGAGTAAGAATGCCGGAGAAGTAACAGGAGTTCCTGGGGTTTCTGAGAGTTGTGGCATGGCCTCAGGAGTGTCCATGTCAAGAGCTGAGGTCTTACTGTTGTCGTAAAAGTTAGGTGTAGAGGTGACATCACTGAATGTAGGGGTCATGGTGAAATCATCGATCTCAGTAGTCTGCGATGATGGCGTGATGTCATCAGTGGGAACAGGAGAGACCCTGAGAGCGTGTGGTGGCAGAGGAGACATCCCAGATTCTGGTGTCTGAAGAAAAGTTGCCGTGAGTGTTGATGAAGACATTATACTGGAGGGTGACCGGTCATCAGGTGTACGGTTTTCAATGTGTTTGTGATATTCACCATCAGATGATCTATTACTTTCAGATCCTTTCCATGTTGTAAACTCACTCACGTCTAAATCATCAAACTTATCACCTGAAGGCTGTAGATGCACCGCCAGATTTTCGCTTGATGCCTGACGGACTGGTGGCGTGGGGGGAGGGGGAGGCGAAGGTCGTGGAGGAGGGGGAACAGGAGGAGGGAGAGGGGAAAATGTTAACTGTTGAGACTTCGAAGAAAATCCAGGTGGAAGCTGTGGATCATACACAGACTTTATTTCAGGAGAGGGTGGATCGTAACAACAG
This sequence comes from Cherax quadricarinatus, assembly GCF_026875155.1. Taxonomy (NCBI): domain Eukaryota; kingdom Metazoa; phylum Arthropoda; class Malacostraca; order Decapoda; family Parastacidae; genus Cherax; species Cherax quadricarinatus. Next base: position 68,783,248 of record NC_069402.1, on the reverse strand, counting down.
ATGTACAATGGAGGCGGCGGAGTTGATACATCCACCAGCATATGGGCAGGAGGTGGAGGTGGAAGGTCCTCCGAAGACAATTCAGGGAAAAGGTAAGAAGGAGGTGGTGGCGGAGGTGGAGGAGATGAGGATGGATAAAATTCAGGAGATGGAGGAAGGTCAAGAGGCGGAGAGGACGTGTCAGGCTTAGACACTGGTAGTGGTGAGGAAGAGGAAGGGGGCTGAGCAAGTGTTCGAGGTGAGGCATCTTGAATCGTCTCCATACCAAGTATGACGATGGATCTTAAAGTTTCTGATGGCGTCTTGCTACTTTTGTTATTTTCGCCGAGAAATCTGCGAGGAGGAGGAGTAGGAGGGACGAGTAAAGGAGTATGTGAAGCAGTAGCAGTAGAAGCAGCGGTAACAATGTCAGCTGGGCCGCCTCCCGCTACCCACATTCTACCATCTGAGACAAGAGAACAAATTACATAACAGTGAAATACCACTAAATCCAGATCCAAACAAGTAAGTGCAAGCGTTCATAATCTAATACATTACACTGAAAATTTTGGAGCAATATATGGTATGAGACTGCTTCTCAGCGGATATCGGGCATTAATTATATAGTAGTCTGAATTGTACAATATTACGTTTGTTTCATAGTCTAGACATTATTTGGTTGTATAAAATGTAAACTAACTTAACAAAACCCCCTAACCCAGCCTAAAACAATCGAACGTAACTTCACTCCATCTGCACTAGTGCATATATCTTCTGGCAGGAGCATGACATGACAACAATAAGCGTTGACTGGTTCAGAGATGCTGTGCAACAAAAATAAAAAGTGCCATTTTCGCTAATATTTCCCAAAATAATGTCCAAGAGAAAAACTTACTTTTCCCGTAGAATACGTAAGTTGTTGTATTGTAAAATGTAAACTAGCGCTCAACTTCCGCTGAGAAGTAATCATAAACCTTAGCACAGTATATTGCAACACGAAACAGGACATTAAAGCTACTGTTTTCATGGTAAAATTTTACCACGAAGATACCACCAAAAGTTACATGTTCAAAACAAGTAAAAAATAAAATTTTATATGCTATTCTATACAAAAAAAAAATACCAACATACTAATATTACACTAATAACTAATTGTGTTTTAAAGAAAAACGTTAAGGTTAAATTCAAAGCTAGTAGATTCGGGTTCAGACACATGATATTGCCATGCCAACAGGCACAAAGCAGTTACTTCAATAGAGGCTAAATTAATACAATTAAAGCATTTTGACTTATTTCGTGATATCTGTAACTGAGCAGCACAGGTTCACCCTGACTTCTGTATTTATAGTTACATGTAAATTCAGCAGTACCATCATGTAGTGATGGACGACACAGGACGTGTAACGTTACAATAACTCAGGCTTGTTACAATGTTTCTCGATATATGAGCGAGCTGTTCTAGCCTCGTGCAACGTTCAAACTTGTGATATGTGAAACGTGCGCCTGTTGCTCATGTACCTATCTCTGTCTTGTAATTAATACACTTCAGTGTTTGTCCTTTTGCGCTTGATTCGTAGTGTGCAAGGTTGGTAGTTATTTACTTAAAATATTGTACTGTTCTGTATACTGACTTCTGACATGTAATGTGACAATGTTGCGATGCTTGTTCATCCTCTCTCCCCCCCCCCTCACCATACTAACAGTAGATGAATAAAACACTTGTACAACACTATGACATCTTCATTAATGAAACGTTTCGCCTGCTCAGCAGACTTCTTCAGTCGAAATACACAGGAGACTGGAGAAGTCGTGGAGGTGTAGATATAATGAGATCAGTCCCTCAGCCTAGAGGGCTAAGTTTGAGGTGTTCATTCACACCAAGGCTAACTTGGTGTGAATGTCTTATATATTCTGACTGAGAAGCCTGCTGAGCAGGTGAAACGTCTCGTCAATAAAGATACCACACTGTTGCACGTATCCTACTCATCTGCTTGCCGGTAGAGTATACCATTAATATATTGATACCCACCATGTTAACTTGTCTTTACATCTAACTGGCTATAAATATTGTAGTCCTTGTTTGTCGGTTATTTATTAGTTGTTAGGTATACGCTGTCTGCCAATGACTGAAATATGACGTAGCACGTACAACGTTATTTGTCAATGACTGAAATATGACGTGGCATGTACTTTTTTTTTTATTCGCCGGTACTCTTCCGGTCCGGGTCTTTTTCTAAAATGTTCTAAACAGTAATGGTGAAAACTAAATTTTAATATGTAAATGACTTACTAGGACTAGTTATATCAACTCATGGAAGTAACTCTCACATCAATGTTTTCACAATCTCTAAATATATAAAAATTTCTTACCAAAATTACTGAAAATATAGTATTTGAAATGTATCCTATAGGGATTCCAATCGACTTGAGTTTAAGTTTAAAACCTAATGACAGTACGTGGGTCATTAAGGCCACAATTAACCTGTATAATAATATTAAGAAAATTTTAATGTCTATACACAAGATATAAACCTTTTGGTGTATACCAAGTAAAGTGCCATCATTTTTTTTCTTTTGGTATATGATGACGAAATAGATTGTAGCATGTTTTCAGTGTGAACAATGAACACCAGGATAAACTTGAGTCTTCGTTAAGTCCATGTAGTAATCCAAGAAGAAATATTCACAAAGTTAATAATGTAAACCAATATCTGATATATTTCTTTTAAATGTCACACCGATTGATTTATTGCTGTATTATAAAACATCTGCATTTGCAAACCGCCTTCTACTTTGATAAAAAAAAATACCAGTTTGAATTTGCAGCCAGTCTCTGGTATGTGGTAAGATTTGATATAGGTTTAATATGCACCCAACTTTCGTGTGAGTGGTAGTCAAAAGAGTATCTAAGTATAAAACAAGTTCAAAAAATGAGCCAAAAAGTTACTGAATGAGCAAGTAATAGTAGTAATAATGAGTGTTGTGGACGGAGTCTTAAGAGATAATGTTTGTAGGTAATTTCACCCATTTGAGAATTGTTAAGCATTCCAAAATTCTCTCGAAGTTCACTGCATGTGGCAGGATTTGACGAAATAACTGCACAAGCCCGGTACTCTGGGATATGGGAGTGACCGTCTATCTTCGGCTAGAGGCCCATACATGTATGGGGTCCGGCTGTACTCCCCTAGTTGTGGTTGCAGGGGGTCGATTCACAGCTCCTGGCCCCGCCTCTTCCTGCCCATGAGCATCATACCTCTTCTTAAAGCTATGTATGGATACTGCTTCCACTACATCACTTCCCAGACTATTCCACTTTCTGGCAACTCCGTGACTGAAGAAATACTTCCTAACATCCCTGTGATTCATTCCGAGTCTTCGACTTCCAATTGTGACCCCTTGTTGCTGTGTCCCATCTCTGGAACATCCTGTCTGTCCACCTTGTCAATTCCTCTCACTATTTTATATGTCGTTATCGTATCCCCCTCTCTCTCCTGTCCTTCAGTGTCGTCATGTCGATTTCCCTTAACGTCTCCTCGTGCATGCCCCTTAGCTCCGGGACTAGACTTGTTGCTAACCTTTGCACTATCTCTAATTTCCTTACGTGCTTGGCTAGGTGTGGGTTAAAAACTGGTGCTGCATACTCCAATATAGACCTGACATACACAGTGTACAGGGTCCTGCATGATTCCTTGATATCGGAATGCTATTCTTAGGTTTGCTAGGCGCCCACATGCTGCAGCAGTTATTTGGCTGATGTGTGCCTCAGGGGATATGCCCGGTGTTATACTCACTCCAAAATCCTTTTCCTTGGGTGAAGTTTGTAGTCTCTAGCCCCCCCCTAGACTGTACTCTGTCTGCGGTCTTCTTTGCCCTTCCCCAATCTTCATGACTTTGCACTTGGTGGAGTTGAACTCCAGGAGCCAGTTTCTGGACCAAGCCTGCAGCCTGTCCAGATCCTTTATAGTTCTGCCTGGTCCTCTTTCGACTGAATTTTTCTCATCAACTTCACATCATCTGCAAACAGGGGACACTTCTGAGTCTATTCCTTCCGTCATGTCGTTCACATATACCAGACACAGAACCGGTCCTACGGCTGACCCCTGTGGAACCCCGCTCGTCACAGGAGCCCACTTTGACACTTCGTCTCGTACCATGACTCTCTGATGCCTTCCCGACAGGTATTCCCTGATATATTGCAGTGCCTTCCCTGATATACCTGCTTATGCACTAATCTCTTGTGTGGAACTGTGTCAAAAACCTTCTTACAGTCCAATTATTATTATAATCAGAAAGATTTCTTACAGTCCAAGAAAACACAATCTACCTACCTACCTACCTCTCTCGTCTTACTGCTGTCACCCTGTCATAGAACTCCAGTAGGTTTGTGACACAGGATTTCCCATCCCTGAAACCGTTCTGGTTGTCGTTGATAATCTCATTCGTTTCTAGGTGCTCCACCACTCTTCTCCTAATAATCTTCTCCATGACTTTGCATACTATACATGTCAGTGACACTGGTCTGTAGTTTAATGTTTCGTATCTGTCTACTTTTTTAAAAATTGGGACTACGTTTTGTCTTCCATACCTTAGGCATCGCCCTGTTTCGATAGATGTTTTGAAAGTTGTTGTGAGTGGCATGCATAGCGCCTCTGCTCCCTCTCTCAGGACCCACGGAGAGATGTTATCCGGCCCCATCGCCTCTGAGGTATCTAGCTCACTTAGAAGCCTCTTCACTTCTTCCTCAGTTGTATGTATTGCGTAACAATTGATGGTGGACCCCACCTCTCCATCATTTCTGGGGTCCCCTCTGTCTCCCCTATGAACACTTCTTTGAATCTCATGTTGAGCTCCTCACATACTTCTCGGTCGTTTCTTGTAATCTTCTCTCCTTCCTTCCTCAGCCTGATTACCTGGTTCTTGACTGTCTTCCTCCTGATGTGGCTGTACAACAGCTTCGGGTCAGATTTGGCTTTTGCTGCTGTCATTTTTGAATTGTCGTTAGGCCTCCCTTCTTACCTGTGCATATTCGTTTCTGGCTCTACGACTGCTCTCCTTATTCCCTGGGTTCTTTCCCTTCAATACTTCTTCCATTCTCTAGCACACTTGGTTTTGGCCTCTAAACCTTTGAGTGAACCAAGGGCTCATCCTGGCCTTCTCGTTATTTCTGTTACCCTTGGGTACAAACCTCTCCTCAGCTTCCTTGCATAGTGTTGTCACATATTCCATCATCTCATATACTGACTTCCTTGCCAGCGCCCTGTCCCACTGAACCTCGTGTAGGAAACTCTTCATGCCTGTGTAGTCCCTTCTCTTGTAGTTTGGCTTCATTTGTCCTGCCCTTCTTGCTTCCCTATCCACTTGTAACTCTACTATGTATTCGAAGCTCAGAACCATGTGGCCACTGGCAATGAGGGGTCTTTCATATGTGATATCGTCAATATCTGCAATACTACTGGTTCGTCCTCTCCTCTCTCTTACGTGTTGGTAAATGAGGTTTTCCAGTACCACCTCCTTCATCTTGGCCCTCCAAGTTTCTGAGCCCCCATGTGGCTCCAGGTTCTCCCAGTCAATTTCTTTGTGATTGAAGTCACCCATAATCAGCAACGTTACCCTGCTCGCATGAGCCCTTCCGGCCATCAACCAGTGTGTCAGCCATCGCACTGTTACTCTCATCATATTCTTGCCTTGGCATCCTGCTGTTCTGTGGTAGGTTATACATCACTGCAATTACCACCTTGGGACCACCAGACTGAAGTGTTCCTATTATGCAGTCTCTTGGGTTTCCTTTATCTCCTCTCTCCAGCTCATCAAAATCCCACTGGTTTTTGATGAGCAGTGACACTCCTCTACCCCCTCTGTTCCCTCTATCTTTCCTCAAGATATATCCTGTTAGAAAGATGGCATCTGTTATCGTTCCTGTGAGCTTGGTTTCGGTGAAGCTATGACGTCCGGTGATGCCTCTGATTCTCTCGTGCCACTCCCACTTATTCGTTATTCCATCAGCGTTGGTGTAACATACCTTCAGTTTCCTCTCCAACACTGTGTTCTGGGAGGTCTGTGGGAGTGGGGGACCTGGCAGTGTGCTTTAGGGTTTTACAGCATAGTGTGGGGTGGGAGCTGTAAATGTGGACTGTGGTTTGTGTTGGGACAGTGTGTTTGGCTGTGGGGTTCTGAGAGTGGTTCTGTGTGTACTTGCACTTGTTGCTCTGCCCGGCCCTGGTTGCCCTCTGTCCTTGTCTCTTTTCCTAGCCCCTTTTGTTTCTGTGTCTTCTCCCACAGCTGCTGTGTACTTTGATGCAGTGTGAAGTTCGAAGCATTCATGCATTTATTCTATTATAATTATATTATATATATATATATATATAGTATTATATTATATATATATATATATATATATATATATATATAATGTATATATAATTCGATATATATCTATATATAGCTTTATATAACAGATAATGATATGATATATATATATATATTTATAATATATATATATACTTATATTATTATATATGTATATAATAATTATATTATATATATAATATATATTTATATATACCTGGAAGTTCCGGAGTCAACCCCGGCCGGTCTGTACAGCCACATGGTGGATCAGGCCTGATCACGGCTGTTACTGCTGCCGCACGCAATTCAACGTACGAACCACAGCGCTGGTCGGGTACTGACTTTAGGTGCCTGTCCAGTGTCTGCTTGAAGACAACCAGGGGTTTATTGGTAATCCCCCTTATGTATACCGGGAGGCAGTTGAGCAGTCTTGGGCCCTATCACTTTATTGTGTTGTCTTTATCATGTAGTGCACCCCTGCTTTTCACTGGGGGATGTTGCAAACCGTCTGCCAGTTTTCGTAGGGAGTGATTTCGCTGTGCAAGTTTGTGTACTCTTATATCCTCTAGGATTTTTCCAAGTGTAAATAATCTGTAATCTCTCTCTCCTCATATATTATAATGTTATAGTATATATATATATTTATATATTATTATATATATATATATATATATATTATATATATATTATATATATTGTGCCGAATAGCAAACTTACAAAATATGATCATTAGATTAAAAAATTACCAACAGACTAAATTATGACCCACCTTAAAACCACCGTGACACACACCTTAACAACCCACCGTGACCACCCACCTTAACACAACCACCGTGACACACCCACTTAACAAACCCACGTGACACACCCACCTTAACACAAACCACCGTGACACACCCACCTTAACACAACCCACCGTGACACAACCCACCGTGACACACCACTTAACACCACCGTGACACAACCCACCGTGACACCTTAACACAACCCACCGTGACACACCCACCTTAACACAACCCACCGTGACACACCCACCTTAACACAACCCACCGTGACACACCCACCTTAACACAACCCACCGTGACACACCCACCTTAACACAACCCACCGTGACACACCCACCTTAAACAACCCACCGTGACACACCCACCTTAACACAACCCACCGTGACACACCCACCTTAACACAACCCACCGTGACACACCCACCTTAACAAACCCACCGTGACACACCCACCTTAACACAACCCACCGTGACACACCCACCTTAACACAACCCACCGTGACACACCCACCTTAACACAACCCACCTGAACAACAAACCCACCGTGACACACCCACCTTAAACAACCCACCGTGACACACCCGCATTAACACAACCCACCGTGACACACCCACCTTAACACAACCCACCGTGACACAACCCACCGTGACACACCCACCTTAACACAACCCACCGTGACACAACCCACCGTGACACACCCACCTTAACACAACCCACCGTGACACACCCACCTTAACACAACCCACCGTGACACACCCACCTTAACCCACCGTGACACACCCGCATTAACACAACCCACCGTGACACACCCACCTTAACACAACCCACCGTGACACACCCACTACACACCACCTTAACACAACCCACGTAACACACCACCTTAACACACCACCGTGACACACCCACATTAACACAACCCACCGTGACACAACCCACCGTGACACACCCACCTTAACACAACCCACCGTGACACACCCACCTTAACAGTGAACCCACCTTAACCACAAACCCACCGTGACACACCCACCTTAACACAACCCACCGTAACACACCACCTTACACAACCCACCGTGACACACCCACCTTAACACAACCCACCGTGACACACCCACCTTAACACAACCCACCGTGACACATCCACTTAACACAACCCACCGTGACACACCACCTTAACACCACGTAACACACCCACCTTACCACAACCCACCTTGACACACCCACCTTAACACACCCACCTTAACACAACCCACCTGATACACCCACCTTAACACCAACCCACCCTACACACCCACCTTAACACACCCACTGTGACACACCCACCTTAACACAACCCACCGTGACACACCCACCTTAACCCACCATGACACACCCACCTTAACACAACCCACCTTGACACACCCACCTTAACACAACCCACCATGATACACCCACCTTAACACAACCCACCATGACACACCCACCTTAACACAACCCACTGTGACACACCCACCTTAACACAACCCACCGTGACACACCCACCTTAACCCACCATGACACACCCACCTTAACAACCCACTGTCGTAGGGGTTCTTAAGGAGATACGAAGGTTGAAGGTAAACACCTTGTTGGATGGTAACACTATATATTGTCAGACTGTGGATGAGAGGTAGGGAGCCCAGGCCTGCCCTGTTCTGCCTGCTTCTATGTCTATCCGTCGAGTGAGAAAGAGGCAGCTCGTCACTCACTCACGCTGCATCCCGTGACGTCATAGTCACTCGGCCTAATAGGGATCTTCTATATAAAGCACATGGATGGTACTATAATATGCTATACAACACATATAAGGGGATCAGCAACTATGCTGACAGCTCGGTCATGTTACGTATGTCGTCTCGACATACACTACTATGCTATAGGCTGAACAGGCAAGTGGCTCTGGGCTGATTCTATACAATAACAAATTCATATATAACTAAGAACTAATGACGTCACGGGATGCAGCGTGGGTGAGTGACGAGCTGCCTCTTTCTCACTCGACGGATAGACATAGAAGCAGGCAGAACAGGGCAGGCCTGGGCTCCCTACCTCTCATCCACAGTCTGACAATATATAGTGTTACCATCAACAAGGTGTTTACCTTCAACCCTCGTATCTCCTTAAGAACCCCTACGACAAATTGGTGGCAATGGAGGGCCTGTAATCCTGACGATTACAGCGATTTCTGGAGATAAATTTCTACTGAGCCGGTCGCCATCTTGTGACTAGGCCTGCCGAGCAGGGTAACGCTCGGCCTACCTCAAGCCAGCCAGCTACCCCGACCAAGCTTCTACCAGCCTCTACAATATTCACTGGTCAGTCTTTGTATTAGTGTTTATCTGCTTATTTGCATCACTCCCGAGGGGTTGACCCGAGTTTGCAAAATAAGCCAGCAACCAGTCTGTGGTGAGGGAGTCAGTCCAGCCTAGCCTTACATCATCCAGCCTTTGCCTGAGAAGCCAGCTTTCCACCCCTGCTGTGCTCATCGTTAGAAGTTATCAAGCTATTCTGTGTGAAGGGTTAAGATAAGCCAGCCAGCAACTAACCCAGGTGACTAACCGAGGTGACTAACCCAGTACTCAAGCAAATCACGTGGGTACAGTCTTCTACACGCACCTTAACACAACCCACCGTGACACACCCACCTTAACACAGCCCAGCCCACCGCGACACACCCACCTTAACCCACCGTGACACCAACCTTAACACAACCCACCGTAACACACCCACCTTAACACGACTCACCGTGACACACACACCTTAACACAACCCACCGTGACACACGCACCTTAACACAACCCACCGTGACACACCCACCTTAAAACAACCCACCGTGACACACCCACCTTAACACAACCCACCGTGACACACCCACCTTAACACAACCCACCTTGACACACCCACCTCAATAAAACCTCCATGACACACCCACCTCAATACAACCCGTAACACAACCAACTCAACACAACCCACCGTGACACACCCACCTTAACACAACCCACCGTGACACACCCCCGTCAATAGACCCACTTCAACACAACCCACCGTGACACACCCACCTCAACACAACCCACCGTGACACACCCACCTCAACACAACCACAGTGGTAGACCCACCTAAACAAAACTAATGGTAGTCAAAGTGTTACACTGCACACCTGACCTTGTTAAGGTGTTGTAGTACCTGAAGTGGACTTTTACATGCCAGCCACAGCAGCAGCCTACCAAAATATACACACTATCTGGCCGGTGATGCTAAAACGCACACATACACACACACACCTACCAGCTGGCAGACGCTTTAGCTCTCTTCCTTGGACATTACAGCACTCTATTATTGAATATTACAGCATCAGGCATATTACAGCACCTCCATCACTGAATATTACATCACACAACAACTCTTGTAGCTACTTGCATATCCGTGGAAACTAAAATCTTGCATAGTAATAAATTATATGTTTTCTAGGAAAGACTATCGAGGAAAAGAAACTCGTATTAAATACAAATAACAAATACACCGAAAATTTCTCAATGTTATACAGCAATCTTACTCTTTTATTAGAAAATTATATAATGTATTTAGCAATATCATTCATATAACAATATACTATACATTGTAATCTCATTATCTGACAATTATCTACCATTGTGTCGCAATCTCATACTTTTATATATATAATTATATACTGTGTACCGCAATTTAATTTGCATTATCTCAATCTTCTCCTGTTATACTGCAGTACTATAGTAAAAACCATCTGCAGCTGACAAAGTTTTGTCGTCAAACAGCTGGGAAGAAATGACCCATCAATGAGGGGTGCCTTGTTACTAGATTTAGGTTAGGTAGGGTTTGGCAGGAAACAGGACAAGTATTTCCTGACGCGGTTCTTTGTCATATGCTGACCCACAGCTGGAGCTTTTGCTGGAGGAAAGGTCGAAATTCAAGGAAGTAGAACTCCCTTCCTCGGATCAATCCTAACTGATCATTTCCCAAACTTTGTATAACCTCCCTGTATTTAGTTCTTCCCCATGTATATATATAATAATGAGAAGAGTTCATGTTCCATTACAATTACACTACCAACCACGTCTCATTCACCACTTACCATGTCTAAAAAAAAAAAAAAAAAAATGTCTGCCCGAAATGCTCATACCAGTGGCTTTCTTTGTGTTTAACAATACTTTATGTGTAAACTGCAGTTTGTAAACTACATAAAGAAATAAGAAAATCTTTTATTTTTTTATTTTAACACAGTCTAGTATGGGCCAACAGGCCTGCTGCAGTGTTCTTCATTTCTTATGTTTTAAAATATGTTATCTAGCTGAAATGGCGACCCCGGCCAAATACGTTTGAAAACAAACGCTGGTTACGAGGAAGCTGCTCGTATTGAAGGAAACCCGTCACTCCAGAGGTTGGATGTGACCTAAGATTGAGAGAGTTGCCAGGTACGAGTCACAGCTGGGAATCCCCAGCAACCAGCAGTGGCAAGGACCCCATGATCTAATACTCAGTGGCAGGCCACCTCATTATATCCGCAACTTCGCTATCTACACATTTTATTTTTTACTCTGTATGACCGTTACATAGTGGGAACAAAAGCTACGTTTCCCTCATCACACAGGATAGGTTTCGTACATTTGTGTATAGGTGATGTATATCTTTAATGACGCACATGTAGTCCATAGATTTTACACCTAACTTCACTCCTCAAAATAAACTGTTATTCTAATGCGTCCGTGTCTGGATGATTTAATTACTATACATACTTAAATATTAGTTATTTCAGGTTAGGATGTTTTACTTTAACCCAAATTATACTTGGTTTATAGTTAACCACAAATGATATTATTTTATTACGGAGTTATCGACTATGTTAGCCTTCACTGTTATTGAGTTAACGACTATGTTAGCCTTCACTGTTATTGAGTTAGCGACTATGTTAGCCTTCACTGTTATTGAGTTAACGACTATGTTAGCCTTCACTGTTATTGAGTTAACGACTATGTTAGCCTTCACTGTTATTGAGTTAACGACTATGTTAGCCTTCACTGTTATTGAGTTAACGACTATGTTAGCCTTCACTGTTATTGAGTTAACGACTATGTTAGCCTTCACTGTTATTGAGTTAACGACTATGTTAGCCTTCACTGTTATTGAGTTAGCGACTATGTTAGCCTTCACTGTTATTGAGTTAACGACTATGTTAGCCTTCACTGTTATTGAGTTAGCGACTATGTTAGCCTTCACTGTTATTGAGTTAACGACTATGTTAGCCTTCACTGTTATTGAGTTAACGACTATGTTTAGCCTTCACTGTTATTGAGTTAGCGACTATGTTAGCCTTCAACTGTTATTGAGTTAACGACTATGTTAGCCTTCACTGTTATTGAGTTAACGACTATGTTAGCCTTCACTGTTATTGAGTTAACGACTATGTTAGCCTTCACTGTTATTGAGTTAGCGACTATGTTAGCCTTCACTGTTATTGAGTTAACGACTATGTTAGCCTTCACTGTTATTGAGCTAACGACTATGTTAGCCTTCACTGTTATTGAGTTAACGACTATGTTAGCCTTCACTGTTATTGAGTTAGCGACTATGTTAGCCTTCACTGTTATTGAGTTAACGACTAGTTAGCCTTCACTGTTATTGAGTTAACGACTATGTTAGCCTTCACTGTTATTGAGTTAACGACTATGTTAGCCTTCACTGTTATTGAGTTAGCGACTATGTTAGCCTTCACTGTTATTGAGTTAACGACTATGTTAGCCTTCACTGTTATTGAGTTAGCGACTATGTTACCCTTCACTGTTATTGAGTTAACGACTATGTTAGCCTTCACTGTTACGGAGTTAACAACTTTGTTAGCCTTCACTGTTACGGAGTTAACGACTATGTTAGCCTTCACTGTTACGGAGTTAACGACTCTGTTAGCCTTCACTGTTCTTACTGTAATCAGGAGGAAGCGATAAAACCCGTGGCTGTCAGAGCCTGGAGAATGGGAAGCATTCAGGTTGATCCAATGAAGCGGAGGATAAGTCCAGCTCCTTGGATCAAGAAAGGTTACCTTCACTAGCAATCTTCAGATGGACCACGAGGATAGCGTCGTGGTCCATCTAAAATGATTACAAAAAATCTATTTTTTTTACATGTCTAGAACCTCTAATGAATGGAAATTAAAAATCTAATATTCAAGAATTTATATATGTATACATCTATATATTTATATTTGACATGTGGCAATAAAATAAATCAGTCTAGTGCAATGGTATTTAATTTAATAACATTTTCACCCGAGGAGGGAGGGGGGGGGGATAATTTTGTCTTTTCGGTGGTTAACCAGTTGGCGGCATCGTTATGATTATTATTATTTATTTATAAAATATGGGATACTTACAGTTTAGTTATAAATGAACTCGAATAATTATATTTTAATGCTTACCATTGAGGCAACTGAACCATAAAGGTAATATCCGGTCTAGTAGATCCCACGGTGTATAATCTTAATATCAGGAACCAAAGTCTAATTATATTTCTTGATTATTACAAACGTTGGAAGTACAAGACGAATATGTTAGGTACGTTTTTATATATCTGTCATGGCTATTATATTTTCATGCCGCATTACGACAGAGTACTGATAAATACCCTGAATGGTCAAGACATCCCTGGAAAGACGTAGGGTAATTATTGTTTGCTTTGAGTTTTGATATATTGAGAGATTGCATTGTGTATACGTATATATACCGATTTAACGCCCCCCCCCCCTTCCATACAATTTATTGTGAATTACCAGACTTGTAACAACAACAATAATACTTTAATACCGTAATAGTTTTACTAATAAAAATAATACTGGTAATAATAATAATAGTAAAAATAATAATAAAGAGCGATTGGTGGAACGACAAGGTAAAGGAGGAGGTAAGGGAGAAAAGGTCAGTATATGAGAGGTTTTTATAATGTAGACGTGGTATGCGGAGGAAAGAGTACATGGAGAGAGAGAGAGGGGTTAGAGAGTGGTGAGTAAAAAAAAAAAAAGGAGAGCTAATGAGAGAATGAGGTTTTATCAACAAATTTTGCTGAGAATAAAAAGTTTTGGAGCTCAATAAATTGAGAAAGCCTAGTGAACAAATGGATTTAACAGTTAAAATCAAGAGGGGGGCCATTAAATGGGGAGATGGAGGCACTGGAAAGATGGAAGGAATATTTTGAATTGCTGAATGTTGATGAAGAGAGAGAGGCAGTGATTTCATGCCTTGGCAGGGAGGTAAAAACATCGAGTGTTGGGGGAAGCGCTTGAGGCAGTAGATACAGTAAAAGAGGGTAAAGCAGCTGGGATAGATGTGGTAAAAACAGAAATGTTAAAGGCAGGCGGGGATAGAATTTTAGAGTGGTTGGTGTGTTTGTTCACTATATGCATGAAAGGTGAGGAATGTACCTAGTGATTAGTAGAGAGCACACTTCCTTTGTGTAAGAGAAAATTGGATAAGGAGAGTGTAAGAGTTATAGGAAAATCAGCTTGTTGAATATACCCGGTAAAGTGTATGGTAGAGTTGTTACTAGAAGAATTATGGGTAAGACAGTATGATAACAGAGGAACATGGAGGTATTAGGAAGGATAGGGGATGTGTAGGCCAAATGTATGCACTGAAGCTTGAAAGTGAACAATACCGAGGAACTTTTCATTGCATTTACGGATTTAGAAATGGCATATTACAGGGTGGATATGAGAACAATGTGGCAGATGTTTCAAATATATAGAATAGGTGGTAGGTTACTTAAAGCAACAGTGTTTTTATGTAGATAGAGACTCAGGATGGAGTACTGAGGAGAGAGGGAAATTATTTTCCAGTAAACGGAGGCTAAAGACAGGGATATATGATGTCACCATGGCTTTTTCACATATTTATAGATGGTGGTTGTAAAAAGAAGTGAATGATAGGATGTTGTGGAGAGGTGTGGGATTATAAGATAATGAATCTAATATAGTGTGAGAGTTGTCACAATTGCCTCTTGCTGATGACAGTTCTTCTGGGAGATTCTAAACAGAAGTTGCAAAGAGGTTGGTAGACGAATTTAGGAGGTTAAGTAAGAGAAGGAAATTAAAAGTGAACATAAAGCAGTGATGAGAATATCAAAAAATCTAAGCAAAAAGATATTCGATATCAGACTGGAGGGAGGGAGTATGGAGAAAGTAAATGTGTTCAAATATTTGGTAGTAGTAGTAGTGCGACAGTGATAGAGGTAGCAATAAGAAAGTAGTAGTGGTAGTGAAAAAAAGGGACACAGTGTAGTGTTAGCGAAGAAATAATAGTAGTAGTAATAATGGAAGAAATCTAAGGAACACCTGAACATAGGAGCACTGCAGAAAGCTAATGTTCCTCGGGGAAAGGGCAAAACACCACAGGACAGAACCCCCCCTCCCCCCAGCACGGTATTATGCCTTTTTATTCGTCATATTCTAAAATACAAATAGTTGGCCGAGCAGGGAATGGCCACGTTTGTGCGGCTGCCAACATCGTACCTGTGTGAGCAAGGCTTTAGTTTTAATACAGTCAAAGAAAAGATAAACAACTTTTAATGCGGATCCCTTCATGTGGGGCGCACTCGAAACTAGTCTGATGCCATAATTTCAGATGATGGCAAAATGCAAAAGCGGTCAGGCTACCACATACACATGCATAAAGAATAAAAAGGCACAATCCCATGACTGAAACATTACACAAATAACTCCCACAAGCATTTTACGTATTTTTTTAATTCAGTATTGCTCATTAGAAATTAATTTTGTTCTGAATTGCAACCTATATACCTAATTATAGTGCAGTGCAAAACGATAAATAAATTAAAGTAAAACTGCTGTTTTTTTTTCTCTCTCTCTCAAGCCGAAATTAGAATTTTTGATAAATCTAGAAAAAAAAATTGCCGCCAGTTGGGGTGGATAGTTTTCTTTAGTTTCTCCACTAAGGGGGGGGACAAAAAAAAATCAAGTAACGATGAATTAGACAAACATAAGGAGTCCAAGGGCTAGGCTCCAACGTCCAGTTGGCTAAGTTACAGTAGTAATTTATTTCATGGAGAATTGCAAAACCCGTAGAGGTCCCAAAGCTCCTTGTGGAATGGAAGACAGCCAGATTCTATCCCAAGGGAGTTGCAGTTCTTTTGATCAAGAATCCTTCACCGTTGTTTACAAGAAATTAATTCAGCCAGAAATTATCAATATCATTGATAATTTCATGAAATCTTGAATTTGCTATGTAATACATCAAAGATGTAAACATTTGGCTTAACATTTTGATTTGAACATTGCAAACCATATAAAGGCACAATGGGCCATAGCCCATAGGACTGGTTAATTAATGTTACAGTGGTAATGAGTTATTTAAAGTAAGCGAAGTTATTTACCATTTTGGCAATAAACTTGGGATATCTATCATTATGAAAGAAATACTTCCAAATTTCTTGAACATTTGTGAGGAAGTTGTCTTCAAAGTCTTGTTTCATGCAACACATACACATGACGCTAGTAATATTCACTAACAAAGTTTACAATTGGTTACACCTGCAACGACTGGTGATACAATCATAAGACGCACTTACCTGGTAACCGTTACAGAGTTAACAGATAAAAAACGAGGAATAGCTGATTTGATCACATTCGAGATAGAAAGCAAAATCAATTGATGATACTCAATGTGACAAAGAGTGATACGTATAAAATTAGTTTGTTAGGGTTAATCCTATTCACTGTACATGTATCATTAAAACTGTACCTTAAGATTAACAAGAAAACATTAATCTCCAAAATGGAATATAAACTCAATGTATATTAATGAACTTTACGCAGATTTGGAAAGGATATATGAAAACACCCGTTAACTTAGGCCAATAAACCAACTGTTTCTTTATTCTTGTGTCAGCATATCGATGAAGGATGAAGGTGTAGAAAAGAGGCTCCATAAAAAAAAATACCTTGTGTGTTAAAAAAAAAAAATGAAAGTTCTTTGAGTGATTCTGGCTTAGCGCTTCTTTTTGATTATAATATAATAATAATAATAATAATAATAATAATTTGAGTGATTCTAAACAATGTCCTATCACCGGAAGACTATACATGTGCACTAGTAAGGTACTCATTTTATATAATTAAACTTTAAAATGATACGAGAAAATAATATAAATTAGATAGATTTCTTGGTAAAAGCAACAGGGAGAGCGTCTAGGTCATATTTTCAAATTATGGAAACAATAATGCAAAAAAGTAAATTATAAAATATTTTAATAAATCTGAAAGACACCTGGTATATAATAAATAAGGAGGTAGTGTGAGTTATACCTGTTAATTTTTTTTTTTAAATGTTAACGTCAAATGTATTAAAGAAGATCGAACACCACGAGTTAAAACTATATTCCTGCACCTACGAGTACAGCTGCACACTTCCTCCTCACCACAATACATAGACGGGGGGGGGGGGGGAGAGTGTGCGGCGTCAATACTGGACCTCTGCGGCGCCAGCCGTCGCCACTCATGCAACTGACCTTGAGTTGCGTCTTATTTGTTCATCATGACGCTTCCTCCTTAATGCTATTAAACAAAAAGAGGAAATGCTGGTCCAGGAAAAGTTATGGCTCAGGAGGCTATATTACTCTGACATGCCAATGGAAGTTTCAATAAATTCACTAATGGGATTTTACTCAGAAGTCTAAACAATTGTAAATAATGCAGAATAAAACAGCAGGATAGCAAAGTAAAAATGGAAGTACATGAAAAAAAATTTAGGCGTTAAAACTCCTACGAATGTATAATTAAGCAAGTCTCTCTCAAACAAAGCACTGAGTTAGTCACCATTCATCTTTATTGCCATTCTCATTCTTTATCAATACTTTACTGCTCTCATATCTTTAATAATAATAGTGGAAAAACGATAAGTACGCAAATTACCATGGAGTTTAACAGCATTATAGAAACGAATCAAACAAAAGTGTGGACAGTAAGAAATATACAAAGGAAGAACACACAGAAAGTTAAGATTAAAGACTATCTACTATCCCTTGGTCATTAAGGCTTAAATACGCCTATACACAATCAAGAATATGGAAATACCTAAAAGTGCGTTTAAACTCGAGAGTATATATACAGATGCACATACCTCTGATGAGTTCCGAGAACTTTTGTACTCCCAGAGCCCGGACTTGGACCAGGCTCGTCTGGTGCTTGCCTGGTCAATCAGGCTGTTACTGCTGGTGGCCCGCTGACTCATATCCATCACAGTTCTCGATGTATCCACATATACCTGCATATATATATTCATCCCCACACTCACTGACAACTTTATTAAATACACCCTTCTAGTATTGGGAAGGGATTCCCTTTGTCCCCAGAGCGGCCTGAATTCTTTGTGGCATGGATTCAACAGGTTGCTAAAACCATTTCTTAGAGATCCTGGTCCATGTTGGCATGATAGCATCACGCGGTTGCTGTATATTTGTCGGCTGTACATTCATGCTGCGAATCTCCTGTTCCACCACATTCCAACATTTACGGCAGATTCTGACCCTACCATCTGCATGTCGCAGCAGGAATCACGATTCGTCAGACCAGGCGACGTTTTCCAATCTTCAACTGTCCAGTTTTAGCCTGTGCCCACTGTAACGTCAGTTTTCTGTACTTAGCTGACAAGAGTACAACCCGGTTAGTTTTGGTCTTCTGATGCTTAGTTTCCCATCCACTTCAGTTTACCTGGAGTTTACCTGGAGAGAGTTTCGGGGGTCAACGCCCCCGCGGCCCGGTCTGTGACCAGGCCTCCTGGTGGATCAGCGCCTGATCAACCAGGCTGTTGCTGCTGGCTGCACGCAAACCAACGTACGAGCCACAGCCCGGCTGATCAGGAACTGACTTTAGTTGCTTGTCCAGTGCCAGCTTGAAGACTGCCAGGGGTCTGTTGGTAATCCCCCTTATGTGTGCTGGGAGGCAGTTGAACAGTCTCGGGCCCCTGACACTTATTGTATGGTCTCTTAACGTGCTATGTGACACCCCTGCTTTTCATTGGGGGGATGGTGCATCGTCTGCCAAGTCTTTTGCTTTCGTAGTGAGTGATTTTCGTGTGCAAGTTGGTACTAGTCCCTCTAGATTTTCCAGTGTATATAATCATGTATCTCTCCCTCCTGCGTTCCAGGGATACAGGTTTAGAAACCTCAAGCGCTCCCAGTAATTGAGGTGTTTTATCTCCGTTATGCGCGCCGTGAAAGTTCTCTGTACATTTCTAGGTCGGCAATTTCACCTGCCTTGAAAGGTGCTGTTAGAGTGCAGCAATATTCCAGCCTAGATAGAACAAGTGACCTGAAGAGTGTCATCATGGGCTTGGCCTCCCTAGTTTTGAAGGTTCTCATTATCCATCCTGTCATTTTTCTAGCAGATGCGATTGATACAATGTTATGGTCCTTGAAGGTGAGATCTCCGACTAATCACTCCTAGGTCTTTGACGTTGGTGTTTCGCTCTATTTTGTGGCCAGAATTTGTTTTGTACTCTGATGAAGATTTAATTTCCTCATGTTTACCATATCTGAGTAATTGAAATTTCTCATCGTTGAACTTCATATTGTTTTCTGCAGCCCACTGAAAGATTTGGTTGATGTCCGCCTGGAGTCTTTCAGTGTCTGCAATGGAAGACACTGTCATGCAGATTCGGGTGTCATCTGCAAAGGAAGACACGGTGCTGTGGCTGACATCCTTGTCTATGTCGGATATGAGGATGAGGAACAAGATGGAGCTAGTACTGTGCCTTGTGGGACAGAGCTTTTCACCGTAGCTGCCTCGGACTTTACTCTGTTGACGACTACTCTCTGTGTTCTGTTAGTGAGGAAATTATAGATCCATCGACCGACTTTTCCTGTTATTCCTTTAGCGCGCATTTTGTGCGCTATTACGCCATGGTCACACTTGTCGAAGGCTTTTGCAAAGTCTGTATATATTACATCTGCATTCTTTTTGTCTTCTAGTGCATTTAGGACCTTGTCGTAGTGATCCAGTAGTTGAGACAGACAGGAGCGACCTGTTCTAAACCCATGTTGCCTGGGTTGTGTAACTGATGGGTTTCTAGATGGTGGTGATCTTGCTTCTTAGGACCCTTTCAAAGATTTTTATGATATGGGATGTTAGTGCTATTGGTCTGTAGTTCTTTGCTGTTGCTTTACTGCCCCCTTTGTGGAGTGGGGCTATGTCTGTTGTTTTTAGTAACTGAGGGACGACCCCCGTGTCCATGCTCCCTCTCCATAGGATGGAAAAGGCTCGTGATAGGGGCTTCTTGCAGTTCTTGATGAACACAGAGTTCCATGAGTCTGCCCTGGGGCAGAGTGCATGGGCATGTCATTTAATCGCCTGTCGAAGTCATTTGGCGTCAGGATAACATCGGATAGGCTTGTGTAGTCAAATTTTGTGGCTCTCTCATAAAAAATTCATTTTGGTCTTCGACTCTCAGTCTGGTTAGCGGCTTGCTAAAAACTGAGTTCATATTGGGACTTGAGTAGCTCACTCATTTCCTTGCTGTCATCTGTGTAGGACCCATCTTGTTTAAGTAGGGGCCCAATACTGGACGTGTTCTCGATTTTGATTTGGCATAGGAGAAAAATACTTTGGGTTTCTTTCGATTTCTTTTTAAGGTTTTTAGTTTTTCCCCGCGATTCCGACTCCAAAAGGATCTTTTAGCTTAATTTCGTCTTGCTTTTTTCTCTGACCATGTCTCCCTGCGTTTTTTCAGAATATTGACCTTTTTAGCCGCTCTTTATTTTTTTTCCGTCGCCTTAAAGGACGCCTGTCTCTTTCTATTTTCACTATCCTCCTTTTTCTTAAGAAAAAACCTTGTGCATACACGAGTGCCACCCGATTTAATCTTTCTAGGCAAAATTTTGGGGTCTTGTTGCTTAGTATATCTTCCCAGTTTATATCGTTGGGACTTGGTTTACTTGGCCCCATTTTAGTTTTTGTTATTGAATTTAAATTTGGGTGAATCCCCTCGGACTATCCTTTTTGTCGGTCTGGGGCTCCAGCTACTTTCTGAACCTCAATTAGTTTGATCTATATATGTTTTTGATTGGTGACATTTTTTATAAATCACTTGTTTGAAATGGGGTCTAGTTTCCCATTTTGTAGGCCATTATTTCTGGTTTAAATTGAATTTTTGCAGAATTTAAAAGCTCGGTAGGTGATTTTCACAGACTGCCTCCTGGGTTTTTACGCAACAAATTTTTTGCTATATTCCCCCTTTTAGGGCCCTTTAAAAGTTGAAATCCCCCGGGACAAATGGGGGGGCAGGACGGAAGTTTTTCCAGACAGTGGCTTTTTTAAACAGCTTTCCGGGAAATTGCTGGGATTTTGCATCCGGAGGCTTGTAGACTACCACAATGACTGGGTTTTTGGGGTTCTCACCTTTACGCTAAAACTTCCACTACGTCTTTTTGAGGCATTAAGCATTCGTGCAAACAAGTACTCGCAATTACGGGGCCAAACCCCCCCCCTTTTTCCTTTTTCACTCTTCACATCTGAAGTTGTAACCGGGGATCCATACTTCTTGTCCAAGTGATCCTTTAGGGGTCTCAGTGAAAGCCGCGAACATTGCCTTTGCCTCTGCAAGCACCCACAAAATAAAAGGATTTTGTTGTTTGTGCGGCTTTAACCCATATTTCAAAGAAGAATTTATGGGGACTGGGGGATTGTTGGTACGGGGGGGGGTTTTTTTTTTCCGGCATTTACTGAAATCTTTTGGGTTTTGGGAGTGGGCCACGACGGGTTCCACCCAGGAATGACTGGATTTTGGTGTACGTTTTCTCCCATTTCCTCCCAGTTTTTTTTCCTTCCTCACAAAAAAACCTCTCCCTCTTAGTGGCTGGGGCCCCCGGTTTTTCCCATGGCCTGATTTTGTATCTTTTGCCCCCTTTAGTGGTAGGTTTGACTTTTGTGTTTTCAGAATGCTTTTCTCTACCCTGTTGAAACTTGATTTACTTCCCTTTTCCTGTCAGCCTAACCCCCTGACCTTTTCTCTGACCCTCTCATAAAAGCATTTTTTTTTTCCTTAGAATGCCACCCTGAATGTTTAGTTTTTTTTTCACACCATTCTCTGAAACTTCTAGAGACTTTTTTACGTGAAAATCCCAGATCATAATTTCTGAGTATTTTAAAACCAACCCATCTGCCCCCACTTTATTCCACAAAGCATTTAGTCACTTTTCTTCCACTTCTAATGTTTGGCCCTGCACAAAAATAATCTTTTGATCATGTCACATGCTTTGGGAGAGCCTGCCCGTGATTGGTTTTTTTAAAATTTGTACAAAGAGCGGGTGTACCTAAAAAGTAACCATGATTATGTGGTTATTACCCCTAAACACACCTATGGACCAGAAAAGAGGGGGGCCAGAGCGCGAATCGTCTCCTGCAACCCATAGGTAGTACATAAAACATACAAATACCTAGTTTCCCCTTCACATTTATTTCCCAAAGGGCGACGACCCCTTGCTTACTCGCACGCTACATTTTTTTAAAAAAACAATGTTTTTTTAAGAGAGTGCTGCTACTTACAAGTAGCAAGCTAAAGGAAGGTAAACGTCCATGTTGAGTCAGTAAGCATCATGATTTTAAGTGCAGCGGGCAAGAAAATACTTCGGTTACTTCATTAATTTAAAGGTTTGAGCAAAGCTTTCAAGAGGAAAAAATTTTTGGAATGTATAATAAACTAATTAAAAACAGCCTCACTTTTTTTTTTTTTGTAAAAGGGAAATTAGCAAGATAACGCTGAGGGCCTTTACTTAGCAAGGGACTGTAACCAAACTTTCGCCCATAGTGTTTTATCAAGACTTGATAAGCCCACGGGAAAAAAAAAGGGAAACTTTTTAAAAAAATAAATAAAAAAAAGGGCCCACAAAACCGGACTGGAACGTACACAAAAACCCCACATAAAAAAAGCTTACGACACGTTTGGGCCAATGGGACCAAACCCGTCGAAGCTTCCTCTTATGTCTTTTATTTGTTTTGTGTTTTTATTAATGTTTGTTTCGCATCAAATTTGTACCGAACAAAATTTTTTCACCGAAATTTTTCAATCGGGGAAATTTGTAATTTTCTCTATTTTTATTTATTTTTAAAAAATACCGAAGCTACAATTAAAATCATAAGAAAATATTATTTGATCTTAAAACCGAAAATTTTGTTTTGGCCCCAAAACAATTTTTCTATGAGCACGGAAAAGGAGATTTAAATATTACTATCTTTCTGTAGCCACCATCTAGTAAAATGTGCACCGAGTTAGTCAAGATTTAAAATATCTACCTAAATTTACTTTCTGGTTAAAATTTGTCTTGTAACCAAACTTTCGCAGGGGTAAGTAAAATCGTTGAAATACAAATGTTTTTTAATTACTGTGTTTAAAAATGGTAAATATGCAAAGCTAAAGATGCGAAGCGATTTTTGTTTGCCTTTTAAGCGGGAAGCACACCCCCCCAAACAGTTTTATCATAACATCACAAACTGATGGCACACAAAGCACAACACACACACACACCACCACACAACACACACACACACACACGCAAAGAGAACTTCCAAAATAGGCATAGAATCGGGCCGGGCCCACCACAGAAACCAGGTACCTGATTGAGTCGGGCTCTGGGTCGCTGCCATGCCCCTGTCCGTGTGGGACCCTGCAGGAGTCATTCCGCAGAGGACCCGGAGGGGTTTTCTGGTGTTTGGGAAAAAAATAGAAGGCAGAACACAAGTGCAAATAGGGGGGGGGAGGAAATGGAGACTACCAGCTCACTAATATAAAAAAATTCCCGCACTACCACGTTTCCCCCATTCCAACGCGACAAGCACCCAAATTTCTTTGCGACCCCCCCCTTTACGCTAACAGGGGTAAGCCCCAAAATGGCTCCCCCAAATTAAATAAGAAAGGCTTAACAAAACCGTCTATTAGACTTGCCCCAAAGGGGGCCAGCAGCAACCCTAAAATAAGTCACGACTTTTTGGGTTATCCCTGGGTAATTTACAACATGTTACATTAAATAATTTAACATTTTATTTACAGACCTAAATAAATTTATTTAACATGAAGGCAAACCCGCAGGCCCAACCAATGTGCCACCACAGGGTCCCCAGAAGGTCCTCTCCCCACGCAAATGTAGAGGGGAGGACGTCAACCTGCAGCGGTACAGAGAGTAACAATGACCCCGGCCAAAAGCCCTCCAACATAAATTTTCGAAAAGGAAAAATCCCCCCTAATAAACCAAAAAGGAAAGGGGGTTCAGGGGTTTTTAGCCCGGGAAGCCTTTTTAACCCGCCACCACGGGAATGACCTCGTTCGAAGACCAAAACATGGAACAGGGAACACCTGGTTAAATATTTTTTTAGGTTTAAAGCATGTCAACCCAAAGGGGTCATGACGAAAAATTCGCCTATAAAGTGCAAATACAAAATTTTTTCCTAAAACATATAAAATAACCGAAGTTATAAACCAGAGATGCACACTTCTCTGCATAAAAACCGGATACGAACCTATAACCCAAAGAATGTAAAATATCCACAACAGAATTCTTCTTTCGTAACCAGCGTATGTAAGAGGGGACTAAAAGCCGGAGCAAGGGGGTAGTACCCCTTCACTGTATACATTACTAGAGTTAAAAAAAAACTTTGTTTTTTTTTTGGGGGGCCCCCCTCCGGGGGAACGCCGTTTTTTTGGAAAAAGAAGAATATGAATCAACACGTTGTATTAATGGCGTTTGAAAACTTTTCTACCAGGACTTTTCAATCCCCCGGATTGACAAAAGTCTCTGGGGGCCAAAAATTTAAAATAAATTTTTTTAAACCCCATTTAGTGCTTTATTTACATACCGAAATATACACCTGAGTATATACCCAGAGATATATAAAACCTCGTGTACATTTCCAGATATACACATACTATAATCAACCCATGAGAAACGCCCCTGACACCTACCAAGAACGTACCACCTTTGTTATACTCAAGAGCTGTTCGCATCCCTGACCTGGTTCGGGCTAACCCGCTTCACCACCCCCACACCGCCCTTACACAATCTACAGTTGGGGACTAGCCTCTACCCGCAGCATGCTAGACACTCTTGCTCTAAGGTTTTGAAACTAGCAAAAAAAGCTGAAATACCCCCTTCCCCACAGGGGCTAGAACCTTTACTTTCCACCTTTCTGATAATAGAAGATCTCAGTGGATACGAACAAAGCTAACAATTTTAATAATATAACTAAACTCTGACATTTAATTTATTATGAGCTGTAAAAAAAGCTCGAACAATGAAATGATGGTTATGATATGTGGTTAATTTAAAGTTATATAGTAAAGTACTGGGAAAACATAAACAGAAACTTTTCTTATATGCGAAGATATCTGCTTGGGAAAAAAACTCAAACCGCATTCTGCAGAAAAATTAAAGGGGGTCAAGGGATGAGCTAAAACACCCCACCACAGCAAAATCTACACTCAACCCAGCTGATACAGGGAAACATCAACATTTTTTTTAAGCTGGATAAAAGGGGAAACCGGACCAATGGACATCCCGTGTAGTTCCCGAAGTTTTTTGCCAGGGGGGCCGGGGGTAACTACCGGGCAACTGTGACTAGTAGAAAAAAGAGTTGCGAACGAGGGGCCAGTGTCAAAACTTTTCCCAAAATCTTGATAAAACTAGATAATTCGTTTGATAAAAACCCTCCTCTAACCTTTAAAAAATTGTATAGAAAAAGGAAGCTGCTTTAGGGAAAAATCGCAGAGTATTGAATTTAACAGACCGAGTAGCTTAAAAAAACTAATTTTTGAATTTAAAAAAAAGGCTTTCCTTTGTATGGGCCCCCAGTCTCTACAGTGTCCTTATCTTTTTTTTGTTTCCAGTTTCAGTTCTATAAAAAAAAAAAAACAAAGATAGAAGATACAACAGTTTCCGCCTCAATTAAGCTAGTTATGCAGTCAAACCCTGCACAAACCCTTTTTGCAAATTTAAGAGGTTTTTTTAGATATTTTCACTTTTTCTCAGGAATACTCAAAACACGCAGTTTCTGCACCTTTTTTTTCAATGCAACTTTTTTTTTTCATTACAAACCCCCAATAACACTAACTCCAAAAGTTATTTTTAACTGTTTGATGGCATAGGGAGGAAAGAAGGAAATTTGCCGGGGGTCAAACCCTGACCCTGGTTTGTAAAACAAAAATTTTAACATAAAAAAGAGCAAACCCATAAGGGTCATACAGCGATGCTGAAAACAAAATTCTGACCACTTGGGGAGTCGTGGGTGGTGTAGGTCTGGGAAATGGGGGCTGGTGGTTTTATGTCATTGTAATCATGGGCTGGGCAAGAGGGAAAAAGGTGAGGGGGAAAAAGGAAAACCAGTGGAAGAGGGTGAGGTATAAAGAGAACTGAGGAGGAACAACAAAGAAAAGGCAGGTGAGGATAAGAGAACGCGGACAAAATTCATTAACCACATCGAACCAACACTGGACGAAAAATTTCCGTTTTGCTTTTTTAAAGGGACATGAAAAAGTTTTTGGGAGTGGGAATAAATCCGATGCCTTTAAATATTTACCTGGAGGGGGCTCACCTCACCGTTAAGATCACGCCTCCGAATCAAACCCCTTTTTTACCATTTTTGGTACACAACTGCGGATTTACCAAATTTCCTTTCTAGTTTTGCACAAAAATTACAGTCTGTCCTCAAACTTTTACATTTGAATAAAACTAACTTTAATTTCCCTAAAAGCCTATTTCCTGTAAATTTCCGGGCGGAACATTAACAAAACAGCAAAGAGCATTAAAACTCTGCGAATGTGGACACAAAAGAAATCAATGTAGTTTTTTTTTATGGATAAGCACATTTAAAGTAACATCCCTACGAGCCTTACCCGTTTTAACAACCACCAAAAAGCGAGCGGAAAATCCCACTCACCTCTGTATAAGAACATAAGAACATAAGAACGAAGGAACACTGCAGAAGGCCTACTGGCCCATGCGAGGCAGGTCCAAGTCTCCTACCGGCTTAAGCCAATGCACCCAACTAGTCAGGTCAGGTCACATTGACTTAAGGGAGGAACACGGCAACCGACCTGTTAGCACAAGCTATCAGGTCTAACTCACACCCACCCACATCTACTCATGTATTTATCCAACCTATTTTTAAAGCTACACAACGTTCTGGCCTCTATAACGGTACTTGGAGTTTGTTCCACTCATCCACAACTCTATTACCAAACCAGTACTTTCCTATATCCTTCCTGAATCTGAATTTTTCCAACTTAAAACCATTGCTGCGAGTCCTGTCTAGGCTAGATATTTTCAGCACACTATTTTACATCCCCTTTATTTATTCCTGTCTTCCACTTATACACCTCAATCATATCCCCCTAATTCTACGTCTTTCTAGAGAGTGCAGATTCAGGGCCCTTAGTCTATCCTCATAGGAAGGTTTCTGATACATGGGATCATCTTTGTCATCCTCCTTTGTACATTTTCCAGAGAATTTATATCCATTCTGTAATACGGTGATCAAAACTGTGCAGCATAATCTAAATGAGGCTGTATAGAGTTGAAGAACAACCTGAGGACTCCTATTATTTATGCTTCTTGATATGAAGCCAAGGATTCTATTAGCTTTATTGCGAACACTTATGCACTGTTGTCTTGGTTTCAGATTACTGCTAACCAGAACTCCTAAATCTTTTTCGTAATCCGTAATATTAAGATCTACATTATTTAGTTTATATGTGGCATGGTTATTGTCCTGTCCAACATTTAGAACTTTGCATTTGTCTATATTAAACTGCATCTGCCACTTCTCCGACCACTGCATCAGTCTATTCAAATCTTCCTGGAGTGCTCGAATGTCCTCGTCAGAATGAATTCGACGGCCTATTTTGGTGTCATCGGCAAACTTGCCGATGTCGCTCTTTATATGCCCTCATCTATGTCGTTTATGTAGATTGTGAACAGCAGGGGCCCAACACTGACCCCTGTGGAACACCGCTCGTGACGCTTCCCCCACTCTGATTTCTCCCCATTTATGCAAACTCTCTGCTGCCTAATTTGTCAACCATGACTCTATCCAGGAAAAAATTCTCCTCCTATTCCATGTGCTTTAATTTTCCTCAATAGTCTCTGATGTGGGACCCCTGTCAAAAGCCTTAACTGAAGTCCATATACACAATATCATATTCATTACCATGATCTACCTCCTCAAATACCTTAGTGAAAAAAGTTAATAAATTCGTAAGGCAGGAACGCCCCTTTGTTAAAACCATGCTGAGATTCGTTGATTAATTTATGCTTTTCAAGGTGCTACGAACTGCCTCGGCAATTATTGATTCCATAAATTTTCCCACTATGGAGGTTAGGCTTATTGGTTATAGTTCGAAGCTAAGGACCTGTCACCTGTTTTGAAAATAGGTATCACATTTGCCATTTTCCACTTATCTGGCACCATGCCAGTTTGTAGTGATATGTTTGAAAAGATTAGCCAAAGGTGTGCTAAGCTCCTCTTTACATTCCTTTAGAACCCTTGCATACAGTTCATCAGGGCCTGGGGATTTGTTAGGTTTTAATTTATCTATTTGCCTAAGGACCATGTCACTTGTGACCCTAATAGTGCACAGTTTATTATCGTCCTGTTCTACATAATTTATCATTACTGGAATATCACTGGTATCCTCCTGTGTAAAAACTGAGAGGAAGTATGTGTTAAAAATTCTACACATTTCCTTATCACTGTCAGTGAGCTGACCCGAGGAACTTTTGAGTGGGCCTATCTTGTCCCTGATCTTACTTCTGTATACCTGAAAGAATCCTTTTGGGTTAGTCTTCGATTCTCTTGCAACTTTAACCTCATAATCTCTTTTTGCTTTTCTAATTCCCTTTTTATTTCTCTCTTTAACTGAATATATCGATTTCTTAATTGCCCCTCTCCTCTTTTGATTTGCCTATATATGCCTCCTCTTTTGACCATCAGATATTTTAATCTATTGTTCATCCATTTAGGATCATTTTTGTTTGATCTGATTTCCTATTTGGAACATAATTTGACTGAGCAGCTAGAACTATGCCTGGAAAGCATCATATCGGCAACCATCACCACCTACCTGACCCTTAGTCAGGTCATTCCAGTTCAGCCACCTAAGTAATTTTTCAGTCCTATGAAATCAGCCAAGCGAAAGTCAGGGACGGAGACTTGATTGCCATTATTAGGGAATTCCATAATATGTTAAAACTGAGTGATTTGTGATCACTCTCCCCAAGCTCATCATTAACCTCAAGATTATTAATTAGTGTTTCCCTACTGGCAAGACCAAGTCAAGGAGGTTATTTTCCCCTAGTTGGCTCTGTCACAAACTGTTTTAAAAAACAATCCTGGATCGAATCAAGAAAGTCACCCGACTCTAAATTTCCTGTCAAATTGCTCCAGTCAATCTGTCTATAGTTGAAATCTCCCATTAGCACAACATTTTCGTATGTAGATGCCTTACGAATTTCGTCCCATAGAAGTTTACTGCACTCCCTATCAAGATTTGGGGCCCTGTAAATCACACCCAAAATTAGTTTTTTCTCGGCCCTCGAGAAGCTGTAACCAAACAATTCAGGGCTGACGCTTCTAATTTAATATCTTGTCTAACACAACAATTTAAATTGTCTCTGACATAACATCGCTACTCCACCACCTTTCCTGTTGACCCTGTCATGTGTGGAATAAATTTTATAGCCTGTATGTGACATTCAGAGGGCATCTCTCTATCTTTCAGATTGAGCCAGGTCTCTGTTATAGCAATAATATCTATGTTTCCTGCACTTGCAATAATCCTAGCTCATCTATCTTATTTCTAACACTCCTGCTATTAGTATATGTAAACCTTAAGGGAGCTAGTCCCTTGCTGCCCTCTGCTCGTTCCCCCTTTGTTTCTGACCTGTTCTATTGTCCTTTATTTATAACTTCATGCTGAATGCCTTTTATACATTTACTGTTTCAACCCTAGTGTTTGCAACCTGCTTGTTTCCCACACACACCCATACCTCTATCTTCCATCAGTTTAAAATCATAGGCATTTCACCAATGGCCTTCTCAATCGAGTCTGCAAGTGCTACCACCCCTGCCCCAGAGAGATGTACCCCATCCCTTGCATACATATCATGTTTGCCATAAAAGTTGTTCCAGTTGTCAATGAATGGGATTGCAAGTTCCTTGCAGTATCTGTCTAGCCAGCAATTTTACACCAATTGCCCTAGACAACCATTCATTTCCTACTCCCCTTCTAGGCAAGATGCTACATATGATTGGGATCCCTCCCTTAGACTTAATGAAATCTATAGCTGACCTGTACTTATCTAGCAGCTCTTCTCTCCTACCCTTCCCAATATCATTTCCACCAGCACTGAGACAGATAATGGGCTTGTTCCCATTACCTGACATGATATTATCCAGCCTGTTGACAATGTCCCCAACACCAGCTCCAGGGAAGCACACTCTATCTCTCATCTTCTTATTCCTATTACAAAAAGCACGGTCAACATATCTTACCTGAGAGTCACCAACCACAAGAATGCGCTTACCTTCATTAGCAGGGGCAGTAGTACCCTTACCTTTCACTGGCCACTGAAGTACATTCATCCTGGAGAACAGAGAAGCGATTTCCTACCTTCAGATCTTCACTCTTAACTTTCCTTACTCTGATGCGCCTCCCATTACTGTGAACAACTCGCACTTGTAGCAGGTGCTGGGCTGCACCTCACTGCTGGTAGCCGTTGCTACCTCCCCACCTACAGCCTCCTCACAGTGAGAGACAGACTGCACCTCACTGCTAGAAGCCTCATTCCCCACATCTCCAACCACCTCACACTCTCTCCCAGGCCCATTGAGGTGGACCTTCAGCCTCCTAATCTCCTTCTGGAGAAGCAAGACCTCCTCCTTCAACTCTCCAACCTCAGCTTTTAAAACACTGCAGAAGCAAGCCATGCTTTGTAACCGTCCACGCTAATCCCCAAAGCAGCTCAGGGTCTGTGACCTCACGTGACGACTGACCACTGAATTTGAGGTTGTCAGTCCCTCGGCCTGGAGAAGTTCAGTTCCATAGTCAGGAACTATCTCATAGATCATTCTTCAAAACTGAGGTAGCGATGGTTTCAGGGTCTGCAAGTTAAGAGATAAACGGCGCAAAGCCAAATGGTGAAAAAACAAGGATAATCGCAGAGGGGAGCTTCATTGAAACGTTTTGCATGTGGCGTCATTTGATTCAGTCTTTTCAGAGACTGCACTAACATGGAACCTTTACATCTAAATTGACAGTAGTCTGTTTCACAGGCGAAACGTTGCAATAAAAGTTCCTCTCTGCAACTGTCTTTTTCACCATTGCTAAGTTAATGTTCAGGAGACAAGCCTGAGTATACATTTTTGTACGACAGTATAAGCAACAATTAGGTACATTTACTAAAGGAACGTTTCGCCTGCTTACTAAAGGAACGTTTCGCCTGCGTAACAGGCTTCATCACAATACAGCAATAAAATAAGTCAACAAGAGTGCCCCGAAAATTCATTGGATAGGACACCTAATTTTATCCGGGAGGGCCATGCGGGTACTTTTACATATATAGGATAGCTCAGGGTTTGATGGGCTAGGATGTATATACCGAGGTGGTTCATTTTTTCAGCCTATATACGCAGTTTATTTAATCTCTATTTGAAGGTTTAAATTATGTTTGATGTTAGTTTCTAGGAGTAGGGGCACTGTTCCTTGGTTGGCAACGTTCTCGCCTCACACATTGGGTGTTAATCAACTGATGTGGGTCGCATCCTGGGGGACAAGGGTCAAGGACCCCAGTGGAAATAATACAGTCCTCGATGATACACTCACTTTCTTGGGGTATCCTGGATACCTAACCTTCCAGGTTAAGGATCCGAAAAATTAATCTAATAGGCTTTTTTTTTTAATCTAATAGGCGCCAGAGAAAATCACCTGAGGCGGGTCTTGTTCATATGATGATTTGCTTATAAAGAGCATCTTAAGAGGTTATATTGTTTAAGCAGATGAATATACGCCACAATACCGTGGCTGGTACGACTCCAAGGAAGCCCTCAAAATGGAGATGAAACTAAACGACATTTTATCTCCACTTTGTGGGTTAGTTGTGGAGCGAGTGAGCTTAACTAGTTGTTTCCTTGTGAGCACATGGTCACTCAAGGTCACCACTGGTATGCTGTTGCTGTGACGGGATGCGCATTCTGAATTATCATAAGCTGGAGTTTAAAGGTGTGTGTAGAACTAAGTCGAAAGCGAACGCAGAAAAGAACAACGTAATGAGATGATAATATTAATAATTATAATCGATAAACTCTAAAGAGAAAGAGTAACCTAAGAAATGTAATACTGGACGTCAGATTCGAAGGAACGAGTATAAAGTGAACGTGTTTAGCATGATATTTGGGAATGGATATATCTGCAAATGAATATGAAAATGGGGTGAATCAAAGGTAGTCGACTGAAAGAGTAGCGAGAGTTGAAAGGGTTAGAGGGTGAGCATAAACGTTTCATATTTGAATGTAAAGGCTGGATGTAACTACATAGTGATGATAACGCATTTGTACTGACGAGAGGTAGCGGAAAGCGGTGGATGTTCAGCAAAGAATAAGTGAAGAAACTGTTAAGGTATAATTCATGAGCGAAAATGAGGCTGTTAAGATAGTGTTGTGATCTCTGTAATCGTGTTTTTTTTTTTTGCGACTGCTCACACGAGGAGCATGGGGTGCACAATAAACTAGCTGTTCATACAGCACCGAAAAAAAAAAGTTCCCTTAGGGGGTGTAGGGAAATCGGGGAAGGGGGGAAAAAGGTTTTTAAAGGGAACGCCCGGAAAGAACTGTAAGGAGGGTATAAATTTTTAAAGGGGGCATGGGAATAAACCCGCCAGTTTTTTGGGAAATTTTTTAATCAGACTGGGACAAATTTTTTTTGGGGATCTGACGTGCTTTTTAATGTGGGGAAATGTAATATTTTCGAAGGGGGGGGTTTTTTACAATTCGGGGGGTCTTTTAGGTAAAAATTTTTTCGCAAAAAAGGGAAAAGGAAAAACTGGCTAGTGAGAAATTGGGGGAAGTGTTTTTTCGTCTGAATCCCCCTTCCTTTTAAGGGGAAAAACGCTTTTTTTAAATTTCCCACACCACAAAAAAAAAACTGAAAAAATGTAGGTTAGTGGGAAGATAATTGGCTTTTAAACAAATTTTGAAAGACAGCTAAAATTTAAAAAACCCAATTTTAGCCCAACACACAAAACAACCACAGGGGGACCGGGAGTATGTATCGACCCCAAATAATCACAAATAGGAGAACACCCCACACGGGGACCAGGACTTGTATCGACCCCTAAAAATCAAAAATAGGAAAACCCAACACACACACCACAGGTTTGAAACCCAAGCTACCCCCCAAAGGGGCTAAAGGTATGTCCTACGAGGAGGGGTTAAAGGGGAAAAAATCAACCTGACCCACTGGGAGGACAGGAGGGGATGGGGGGGCCCTTTTAACGACAAAAAAATACTGAGAGAATTGACAAGGGGGACAAAGCCCAGGTTGTTCCAGAGATTGGCCACAGAAAACAAGGGGACACATTTGGGAAGCTAAAGACCCAGATGAACCCACGGGGGTTTTTGGAAAAATTTCTTCAGCCACAGAGTATGTAAGGGGAATATTTTTTGGGGGAAAGCGTTTGTAGTGGAGGCGGGCCCATACATAGCTTTAAGCAGGGGTTATACAAAGCTAAACGGCCCCAGGAGAGGGCCCTTTAGTAGGGGATCAGTGAAAGGGGGGCCAGGACTCGGATCGACCCCCCAACCTCAACAGGTGAGTACACCCACAATAACAAACAAAAAAAGGAAAGGGGATAGATCGAAGTGTCCTTTTTTGCAGATGTTTGTGAAGAAAAAGAAAAGAATCAAATCGGATGGGGGACACGGGACTACAAAAGCCCCTGGACAGGCTAAAAAGCCGGGGTCAGCAACTGGCCCCGGGGATTTTTAACCCCTCCCCAAAAAGGCAAAGTCATAAAATTTGGGGGAAAGGGCAAAGAAGACCGAAAGACAAAATATAGTTTGGGAGGGCCCAAAGACTCCCAAACCTCACTAAAGGAAAAAGACTGGGGGGGGATAAAAACCCCAGGAGCATACTCTTGAGGCGCACTCAATAAATAACTGCTCCCAGCAAAAGGGGCCCCCGGCAAACCTAGGGGATAGCGTTCCGTACCTCTTTAAGGGAAATTGTTAAAAGGACTTGAAAACCATTTACCAGCCCATAGGGGGATGTACCCCCATTTTGGGAACCAAACCCCTATCAAGCACGTCAAGAAATTAGGGGAAAGGGTGCAAAGGTTTGAAAAAGGGCTACCCCAGATAGGGGGATTGTCCTACGAAAAAAGGGTTTGAGGGAAATGGCCTGACGACCCCTGGGGGACGGGGAGGGCCCCCGGGGGAGACAGAAAACGACATATAAAATACTCCCGGGGGGTTTGAAAGGGGTGGAAAAAGAGGGTTTGTTCCAAGAAGGGACACAGACACAAGAGGTCACAATTGGAAGTTGAAGACCAGAGGAATAAAAGGGGGTTTTTAAAGGAAGTATTTTTTTCAGTCTAGGTAGTCAGGCCGGGGAAATAACCTAAAATTTGACGTAGTGGAGGGGGGAACCCTACAATTTTTAAAGGGAGGTATGATAAAGCTGGGGGGCGGGGAGAGAGTGCCCTATAGCAATCAGGGGGAAGAGGGGGGGGCAGGACTATGATCGCCCCTGAAAACCAAAAATAGGTGATACACACACACACTTACTTTTCCCCCCAGGGGTTAAACTGAATATGGGATTAAAAGAAATTTGAAACCAATGTGGGGGCCCAATTTTTTAAAAGGTTTAAACCCTGGGGCAAAAACCCTGACCATGAGAGATGACATCATCCCCCGTACGGGGCACTTCCTTCTCCATTTTTATACCCCGGATTAAGGTTTCAGTTACAGACCGAAATATTGAAATTTTTATAGTGGGTTTATTTTTACATGCAGGGCCTTTAAAAAAAAATTTATTGAGGACAAGTGGCATAAAGGTAGGTTTGTACCCTTTTCTTTTCCCTTTTTTTCTTTTTTTGCATTGAGACATAAAAGAAATTACTTGGGGGTTTTTGGGAAGCAGCATCAGATGATGATGATGTTTAAATATGATAAGAGCAAAACACGGGGAGTCATACAACGTTTTAGGAATGAGAAGCAATCGGTTGACCCAAAGGAATTTTCCCCCTTTTTCTGGGTAAAAGCACCCCTCTTAAAAAGGAGCAGAACTAGAAAAGAAGGCATCAACAGGGACGCCAGCCTCCAACAACTAAAAGGGTTTGACGGGCACCCATAGCGGGGGATGGGGGTTTAAATTTTGACCTTATTAAACCAAATTTAAACCCAATGCAAGGGGGGCTTTTTTACCTTAAGTAACACGCCCGGGTAAAAGGAAATCTGTAAAAAAGGGGAATTTAAAAGAAACCAAAGGTCAAATAAAAAAGGTGTAGAAGTTGTTTTCCCTACCGAAATCTTTTTTTTTTTTCGGGGGGGGGGGGGGGGAGATTACGGAAATTATATGAAGGGGCGCCCGAGTATACTGAGGACAACACAAAAATATTGGGGGCCCCAAAAATTTTCAGTTGCCCCCCCAGCATACAAAAGGGGGGTTTTAACCAAAAAACCCCGAGCGGGTCAAGAAGGCACGGGACAGGCCCCCCAAAAGTGTACCTGACCAACCGGGCTCTGTTTTCGTACGTCCATGAGGCCCTTTTCCCCCTTTCCCTCCAGAACCGGGGGGCCGGGGCTTTGCCCCCCAAAAACCCTCCCAGAAAACTACAGGTGATGATAGGGGGGTGCCAGAAAATTGAAAAGTATGCTGGAAATTTTTAAGGGCAATCATGTAAAAATTAAAAAGGGGTTTGAAGATGCAAGGGCAAAAATTCACTTTTTACCCCAATTTTTTTTTTAAAAATTAAATAAAGGGGGGAAGCGCAAAAACCCTGGGAATTATACAGCGCCTGGGGGGGGATTGGAAAGGGAATTTTACTTTAAATTTGGGGAAAAGGAGCCCCAGATCCAATTCCCTAAATCAAGACCCCCCACCAACCTCAAGGAACCTTCCTGAGGGCTTTTTACCCTTTTTTCAGGGGTTTATTTCACCAAAAAACTTTTCCCCCCACCATCTAAACGTTTTTTTTTTTAAATTTTTGTAACTATAAAGAAATATAGCCCCGGGGACATGGGTCAAACCTCTCAAGGGATAAATAAGAGAGTATAAAAATTTCAAATAACAGGACCCCAAAAAACCCAAACAAAAGTTTCCCCAGATTCAAGAGCCGAACATTTAGTGGGGGACTAACCCCAAATTTTAAAACTCTAGTTACTCGTATTCCACCCTTAAAAGGGATTTCATTTTGTTGAAATATGTTTTGAATTTAGCCAGGCGTTCAGGGAACACAAAGGGGGATGGGCAAGGGTTCCTTTACAACGGGAAAAATCAAAACTTTCGTTTTTCCCGCAGAAAAGGGTTTCCCATTATTTTGGGAATTACAAGGTTTGGGGGTTTTTGTACACATGAAACCCCGGATGTTTTTTTTTAAGAAAAACCCCCTATAGATTTTTATATTTAAAGTTAAGGCTAAACCGTGTAAGGGGATACATTTGCTTACACTGAGGGTATATCGTCCATTCTTTAAACGTGAACGGATACACCCAACCCCGGCAAGGGCTGTCCCCTCTCTATTATAAAATATATATATATATATTATATATATATATATTTTTAATTTAATATTTTTATTAAAATATATTTATATATAAAATTAATAAAATATATAATAGGAAAATAGGGAGGGGACCCCCCTCTAAATTTTTGGAATGGGGGACCCCCCCTCCTCAGAGAAAACAATAAACGACCCCAGGAAAAACCAAGGGTTTCCCCCGGAGTGCTTGAATATTTTCTTTTCCTACCCCCCCCTATAAATTTTATATTCTATTGGCCTTTATTGATAAAAAGAATAAATTTTGAGAAAAAACCCAAAAATGAAAACAAAAGGTAAAAATGTATTAAAGTTTATAATTTCCCCCCCAGTCCTCCGAACCAGGGGAAAAAGCAGCCCCCCTTCGCAACTTTTTCCCCCCCGGATGACTTGCTGAGGCGCTGGAAAAATAAAGTGGTTTCCCCTTTGGGGCCCCGGGGTCGATGATCTGGAACCCAAAATTTTTTGATGAAAGGGTGGCATTTTTTTTTCCCCCCGATCCCAGGGGGCTCTGTCCCCCTGGGAAAAAATTGGGTACGTTGGGGTTATGTCCCTGTACCCGGGATCTTTTACCCTCCCTTTTGGTCAGCAGTCCTCCCTGGCGGGCCCCACCTGTGTGGATGTAGGTGTCACCAGTGTTTGGGCACACAAATATAGTCCCATGCTAAGAGCTTGCCATTCTTCCAAGGACCGATGGGGAACCCCCTCCCGGGGGGTTTGAAAGGGGTTTTGGGTATTGGGTTTGGTGCTAGGTTTATCGGAGCCCCCCTGGTGGGCATCCATGTAGGGAAAAGGGTTTTTCTTTTTGATGTCGTTGACCTCCCTTGTGTCTTGGGATGCCCCCTTGGGTTTTTGGGAAAAGATTTAAAGGGCCATGTAGCCGTTTTTGGTTTGCTTGCGGGTTCAACCCCAAATACCTATATTCCCGTGTGAATTGGGGGGAGCAAGGCGCAAGCCATGGGAATAAAGGAAGGTCTTAGGGTTTGGTTCCCCCTTCCCAATTTCCGAAGGGGGAAAATGTTTGGAGGGAAATCCTGGAAGGAAAGGGGCGCTCCCCAGCCGGAGACAGGCATCTCCCTATTGATGTTTTCAGCCTGAGTGTTTTGGGAAGGGACCCTTTTTAGCGATCGGGGCCCTCCCAGCTTGAAAATGTTTTTTGAGCCAGTGCTACATTAGGGTTTGGTGGGTGGGCAGGAAGAGTCTCCCATTCGTGAGGGATTGGGGTAGCTAGGGCCCTTTTTCCTGCTACCACTGGGTTTTCAGGGGAATTTGTTTTTAAAAAACCCTTTTTTATGTTTGGAAGAGGATAGGAAAAACGGGGGAGGGAATCTGGGAGGGGCTCGTACTCCTAGCCCCCCAAACCTGGCCGGAAGTGAGGCTTGAACCATGTCCCTCTTTAAGGGGGAAAAATTCTTTCAAACCCCTAAGGTCTTTAGGGGAATTTATTTCCTTTTAGTTTGGGGCGGTGAAAGGGTTTGGGGGCATTTTTCAGAAAGTAGGGAATTTTTGGGGTTGACAGGGCCCCGGGGAGTATAGAAGGCCCCTCATTGTTTTCAAAGTCTTTTTTTCCGCTTACATTTTCCGAATAGGTAAAACTTGCGATTTTGGGTTAAAAACAACGGTTTTTCTTGCCGAAAAGGCCAAAAGAAAATTTGTGATGGAATAATTTCGCGAAAAACTTTGGAAAACCCAAAGAAAAAAATAAAATTTTTTATTGGTTTGTTTATTATGAAATTATTGTAAACTTATCAAAATTATTTAGGGTTGGTTTTTGGCCCAAAATTTAAAATTTCGCTTGTTATAAGGGTTTTGGGGAAGTTTTTTTAAGGTTCTTTTTTTGGGACAAAAATTTGGGTTTAAATTTTTTCATTAACAAAAAATAAAAAAATTATCTTTAAAAGATAGAGAAAATTTTTGAAAGGATTTAAAATTTTTAAAGGGTTCTTGCAACGGCCCCTCTTTTACCCATTTTCGGCCCCCCACACACACACACAACAAAACAAAAGGGAGGATGAGTGAACACCCTAAAATACCCCGGGGGGTACATAAATATTTGACACAAAGCAAATTCAATGTTTTCCAAAAGGGCCCCTCCACATTTTTTAAAAACCCTTTTTAAAAATAAGGAAAAAAATACCCATAACAGTGAATTTTAAACTGTTACACTACTTCTCAAAAACCCCGGGTTCAAAATCATGAAAAAAACAAAATTCCTTTTACTTGTACCAAGAAAAACACCCGTTAAATTTAGGCTGACCCCAAAGTTAGTTTGGGCGGGGGAAAAAAGGAGGTGGGGGTTGGGAAGAACGGGGGGATTTTGTTCTGCTCAGTAACTACCCGACACGCCCCCGAGGCGCGCCAGGGAAAAGTGAAACACTGAATCAAAAGGGGGGTTTTTCGGGTTTTTTTTTGAGAGGATAAAGGGGCCCTCTTTCAAAAAATTGTTTAAAGTTGCCGACCCCCTGCCCTTTCATTACCTCTCCCAACCCCAAATTTTTATTATTTCCCATTTCCCGTTCTGCCTCACCTTCCCTTTAACCCCTTTTGTCCGCCCTAGCAAAAAAGGGCAAAATATGCTTAAAAACTGTAATTTTTAAAACTAAAACTATTAAAAGATCCCGTGAAAATTTTAGGCTCCCGGCCCATATTAAATACATTTTTACATAGAGAGGTCAATTTGATTAATAAGGACTGAGTACTTAATTCCTCAGGTTTTACACAAGTGGATACTTACGAAATCCCAGAAATCAATTAATTATACGGCGTGACTAGTTAATGGCCACAAGTCGGACATAAACGCTGTCGTAAGTTTGTCTCCTAAGTGCATGTTATTTGTGTATTGTGAATAATTATGCTGTTCAAGGGAGAAAATCAATTATGCAATATCAAAGTCACTAATGATATGGTTTTCAAAAAAGTAGATTGAAGCCAAACAAATCAACTGGCCCTGATGAACTGTTTTCAAGCGTTAAACGTAAATAAGAAACTTAGTAAACCAATATCTAGTCTCTAACACATCACTACAAACTGGTATCGTACCGGATAAATGATAAATGGCAAAGGTGATACCTATTTACAAAAAGGGAGACAGGTCTTTTAAAAGCTTCACCTCCACTTTCCTTATTATAATGTTAAATAAAATAAAATCAGTGTAATTTAGAGGAAATTAATATTTCAATAATGAAAATGTACTACACACTGAATGTAATTTAATATATGTGTATCATCTCGTTTTGGAGGGCATCACATAATGGTGTGACGTAGAGGTGCTGACGGGGAGTTTGTGAATCTAATCGTGTCGTCGTAGTCGATAGATTAGTTCGGTATGAATACTGAACTACAGAATAAGTGAAGATAGACGCCATCTGGAGGTGTCCAGATATACAAATTATCGTCATAAGGTTGAAGAGAAGGTAATACTGGACGCGGTGACTGGACATCGCGTGTGCCTACAATAATTTATAAAATTTTTTATTCGTCTCTTATATGTGGTATAAAATCACATACAGGTAAGGTCGCTAGTTATTGGCCAGTACCAGTGTACTCGCCTATAGGAGGCGTTTAAGATATATCACCAAGACCATAATTTGGTAGATGTTTTTTTTTTTTTGTAATCGAAAACTTAAGCTTACGTTCGAATTATTGTAAAAATTTATAGACAAATGATTACTCAGGTCTCACTTAATAATTTTCATACAGTCCACACTTTAAATTGCAGTGTTACTGGCTTAAATTTCATAATATATAGGTACACATGTTCCTAATTTAATGTCCCAAAGTTTTGTTGAAGGAGGGGGCTGGACGTGGGATTGGGAGGGACAGGTTGTGACGACTGTATGATTCCAATGTCTCAAGGTAATCAATTATCAGTGAGCATTAATCTGCTTTAGATGGCCAGAGTTCTCCCTAGTTATGTGGGAAGTGTTTAATTCAGATGCGGTTGCAAAATTCTATCATAATTTCTCACAGACTGAATGGTTATACTAATGGGCGTGAGTCCCTGCTAATTTGACTGTAGGCCTGCAGCAGTGTACTTAGTTTATGTGTTTTTTATTACTGAGTCTGGTATTTTATATACATAATGAATTGGCTTACTGTTTACTTCATGCCTTTCAATGAAAAGGATATTTTACAATTTGTTTAAGCAAGGAATTCTGTAGGTACGAACTTGGTTGCCTTAGTGTCATTCCCACTACCTTGTTTTACCAGAATCGAAATATGCTGGTACAAATAAAATATGTCCGTGCAGCAGGAGTGATAGATTATTGTAAAAATCTTGAAATATGGCTCAGGAAGTAAGATTGAAATGCCACTGGCTAACGTGGCTCGTGCACATCTTCTTTACAAAAGTCTAAATAGTTAATTCATACCATTTTTCCAACCTTTCCTCGTTGCACCCCTCATACACCCTCTTAAATCATCCCACCGCATTCTTTCTATATGACCAAACCATCTCAAACAACCTTATTTGAATTATGTTTCTCATACCACCACACCATCTCCACAGCCATTAATACACTACCAGCTGCCCTGCCAAGTGACTCTACCACTACTAAGTCGCCTGCTATTCCCACCACCTCTGCACCGAAACCCTGCCAGAACTGCTTCCTTTCTTGTAATTCTAAGAGTAAACGATCTAAGGACATTCATACTAACGGCATATAAACCCCAGCGATAACCTCCCTACATACTTTTTTTTTTTTAAAAAATGAGGT
Source organism: Cherax quadricarinatus (assembly GCF_026875155.1). Lineage (NCBI taxonomy): Eukaryota > Metazoa > Arthropoda > Malacostraca > Decapoda > Parastacidae > Cherax > Cherax quadricarinatus. Next base: position 68,741,582 of record NC_069402.1, on the reverse strand, counting down.
TGCGTATAATTATCAAGTAGTGATACTATTATCTCAGCAGCCACACGCCACCGGTGAAGAGAACCAAGTGCTCTACCATGGACACAATCTGTAACTTTGCGCCAAGGACGTAACTATGTAACCACTGATATTTTTTCAACGGGTCTTGATGGTCCACTGAACGGATCATTGTCCCCGATAATTAAACTGACAAAATAAATTTAAACTCTGCTCTTTTTGGGGCATTATCTAAAAGACCATGTTCACACCCCAACGGGAAGTATGGGAAACCACAAAATATCTCATGCATAAAGGGGGGAAACTTGTTTCCACAGTATTGTTTTCAGAAGGGCGGTTACTCAATATAAAGATGGTACTGGTTTCCCCCAAAAAAAAACCCCCCCCCCCCCCTTTTTTTAAAAAAAAATTTTTTTTTTAAAAAAAATTTTTTTTATTAAAAAAAAATTTCCATTTCCCTTGGCCCCCCCCCTTTCCCCCCCCAAAAAAAAAAAAAAAATTTTTTTATATATTTATTAAAATAATTTTTAAAAAAAAAATTTTTTTTTTAAATAAAAATTTTTCCTTTTAAAAAAAAAAGGGGGGGGAAAACCCCAAAAAGGGGGCCCCCCAAAAAAAAAAAAGGGGGGGAAAATTTTTTTAAAAAAAAAATTTTTTTTTTTAATTTTAAAAAAAATTTTTTTTTTTAAAAGGTTTTTAAAAAAAAAATTTTTTTAAAAAAAATTTTTTTTTTTTTTAAAAAATTTTTCTTTTAAAATTTAAAACCCGGGGGGGGGTTTTTTTTTTTAAAAAAATTTTTTTTCCCAAAAACCCAAAAAATTTTTTAAAAAATTTTTTTTTTTAAATTTTTAAAAAAAAATTTTTTTTTAAAAAAAAAAAAAAAAAATTTTTCAAAAAACCCCAAATAAAAATTCCGGGGGAAAAAAAAAAAAAAATTTTTATAAAAATTTTTTTTTTTTTTTTTTTAAAAAAAATTTTTTTATAAATTTTTTTTTTTTTTAAAAAAATTTTTTTTCCAACCCGGAAAAAAAGGGGGGCCCCCAAAAAAAAAAAATTTTTTTTTTTTCCCTTTTTTTTTTTTTTTTAAAAAAAAAAAAAAAATTTTTCCCCTTTTTTTTGAACCGAAACCCCCCCCCGGGGGGGGTTTTCCCCCCAAATTTTAAATTTTAAAAAACCCCCCAAAAAAAGGCCGGGTTTTTAAAAAAATTTTTTAAAAAAAAAAAACCCCCCGGGTTAAAAAAAAAAAAAAAAAATTTTTTTTAAAAAAAAAAAAAAAAAAAAAAATTTTTTTTTTTTGGCCCAAAATTTTTTTTTTTTTTTTAAAAAAAAATTTTAAAATTTTTTCCCCCCTTTTTTTAAAAAATTTTTTTTGGTTTTTTTTTTAAAAAAAAAATTTTTTTTAAAAATTTAAAACCTTTCCCCAAAAAAACCCCCCTTTTTTCCCCCCCCCCCGGAAAATTTCCCGGGGTTTTCCCCCAAAAAAAAAAAAAAATTAAAAAAATTAAAATTTTTTTTTTAAAAAATTTTTTTTGGGTTTTTCCCCCCCATTTTGTTTCCTTTTAAAAAAAATTTTTTTTTCGGGGGGAAGGGCCCGTTTGTTGGAAAAAATATATTATAATAATCAAAAAAGCGTAAGCCACAAGGGCTATACAGGTGAAAAAAAAAAAAAAAAAAATATATTTTTATATATATATATATATAATATATATAATATATATATATTATATATAATTATATATATATATATTAAAATATATATATTTAAATTTTTTTATTATCACACTGGCCGTTCCCCCAAGGCAGGGTGGCCCGAAAAGAAAAACTTTCACCATTTCAATTTCTCCATCACTGTCTTGCCAGAAGGGCTTTACACTACAGTTTTTAACTGAACATTACACCCTCCTTCAGAGTGCAGGCATGTACTTTCCATCTCAGGATAAAGTCCGGCCTGCGGTTTCCTTAAACCCTTCTAATGTTACTTTGTACATCCAACAGCACGTCAAGTATTAAAAAACATTTGTCCCCATTCACTCCTATAAAAACACGCTCACGCATGCTGTGGAAGTCAAGCCCCTGCACACAAAACCTCCTTTACCCCCTCCCCCCAAACCCCTTCCTGGCCGACCCCTCCCCCGCCTTTCCCTTCACTCGGGACTGATACACTCTTGAAGTTTTTTCTGTTCGCTCCATCTCTCTACATGTCCGAACCACCTCAACAACCCTTCCTCAGCCCTCTGGACAACAGTTTTGGTAATCCCGCACCTCCTCCTAACTTCCAAACTACGAATTCTCTGCATTATTTTCACACCACACATTGCCCTCAGACATGACATCTCCACTGCTCCAGCCTTCTCCTCGCTGCAACATTCATCACCCATGCTTCACACCATATAAGAGCGTTGGTAAACTATACTCTCATACATTCCCCTCTTTGCCCCCAAAGGACAAAGTTCTCTGTCTCCCAGATCCTAAGTGCACCACTCACTCTTTTTCCCTCATCAATTCTATGATTCACCTCATCTTTCATAGACCCATCCGCTGACACGTCCACTCCCAAATATCTAAATACGTTCACCTCCTCCATACTCTCTCCCTCCAATCTGATATTCAATCTTTCATCACCTAATCTTTTGTTATCCTCATAACCTTACTCTTTCCTGTATTCCCCTTTTAAATTTTTCTTCTTTTGCACACCCTACCAAATTCATCCACCAATCTCTGCGTTCTCTTCAGAATCTCCCAAGAGCACAGTGTCATCAGCAAAGAGAGCCTGTGACAACTCCCACCCTGTGTGTGATTCTTTATCTTTTAACTCCACGCTCTTGCCAAGGGCCCTCGCATTTACTTCTCTTACAACCCCATCTACAAATATATTAAAAAAACCACGGTGACATCACACATCCCCGTCTAAGGCCTACTTTTACTGGGAAAAAAATTTCCCTCTTTTCTACATACTCTAACTTGAGCCTCACTTCCTCGTAAAAACTTTTTCACTGCTTTCAGCAAACCTACCTCCTACACCATACACTTGCAACATCTGCCACATTGCCCCCCTATCCACCCCGTCATACGCCTTTTCCAAATCCATAAATGCCACAAAGACCTCTTTAGCCCTTTTCTAAATACTGTTCACTTATATTTTTTCACTGTAAACACCTGGTCCACACACCCCCTACCTTTCCTAAAGCCTCCTTGTTCATCTTTCCCCTTTTTCTTCCGTTTACTCTTAATTCTTTTAATTATAACTCTACCATACACTTTACCAGGTACACTCAACAGACTTATCCCCCTATAATTTTTGCACTCTCCTTTTTCCCCCTTTTCCTTTTATACAAAGGAACTATGCATGCTCTCTGCCAATCCCTAGTACCTTACCTCTTCCATAATTTATTAAATAATTGCACCCAACCACCCAAAACTATATCCCCCCCTGCTTTTAAATTTCTATTTTTTATCCATCAATCCGGCTGCCTTACCCCTTTCATTTTACCTACTGCCTCACGAACTTCCCCCACACTCACAACTGGGGTCTTCCTCACTCCTACAAAATGTTATTCCTCCTTGGGCCCTATAAAACGAAATCACAGCTTCCCTATCTTCATCAACATTTAACAATTCCTCAAAATTTCCCTCCCATCTTCCCAATACCTCTAACTCCCCAAATTTAATAACTCTCCTCTCCTATTTTTAACTGACAAATCCTTTTTGTTCTCTAGGCTTCCTTAACTTGTTAATCTCACTCCAAAACTTTTTCTTATTTTCAAACAAAATTTGTTGATAACAGCTCACCCACTCTCTCAATTTGCTCTCTTTTTTACATTGCTTCACCACTCTCTTAACCTCTCTCTTTTTCCATATACTCTTCCCTCCTTGCATCACTTCTACTTTGTAAAAACTTCTCATATGCTAACTTTTTCTCCCTTACTACTCTCTTTACATCATTCATTCCACCAATCGCCCCCTCTTCCCCCCTGCACCCACTTTCCTGTAACCACAAACTTCTGCTGAACACTCTACAAAATACTTTTTTAAAAACTACCCATTCCTCTTCGACCCATTGCCTATGCTCTCATTAGCCCATCTATCCTCCAATACTGTTTATTATCTTACCCTAACTGCCTCCTCTTTTAGTTTATAAACCTTCACCTCTCTCTTCCCTGATGCTTCTATTCTCCTTGTATCCCATCTACCTTTTACTCTCAGTGTAGCTACAACTAGAAAGTGATCTGATATATCTGTGGCCCTCGATAAAACATGTACATCCTGAAGTCTCCCTCAACAGTCTTTTATCTACTAATACATAATCCAACAAAACAAACTGTCATTTCGCCCTACTATATCGGTTATACTTATTTATCCTCTTTTTCTTAAAAATATGTATTACTATAAAATAAACCCTTTCTATACAAAGTTCAATCAAAGGGCTCCCATTATCATTTACACCTGGCCCCCCCAAACTTACCTACCACACCCTCTCTAAAAATTTCTCCTACTTTTGCATTCAGGTCCCCTACCACAATTACTCTCTCACTTGGTTCAAGGCTCCTATACATTCACTTAAAAATCTCCCAAAATCTCTCTCTCTCCTCTGCATTCCTCTCTTCTCCAAGGGGCATACACGCTTTTTATGACCCACTTCTCGCATCCAACCTTTACTTTAATCCACATTTAAATTTTCGAATTTACACATTCATTTCTCTTTTTTCCTTTCCCTAACTGATCATTTAACATTACTGCTACCCTTCCTTTGCTCTAACTCTCTCAGATACTCCCGATTTAATCCCATTTATTTCCCCCCCCTGAAACTCTCCTACCCCCTCGCTTTGTTTCGCTTAGAGCCAGGACATCCAACTTCTTTTCATTCATAACATCAGCAATCATCTGTTTCTTGTCATCCGCACTACATCCACGCACATTTAAACAACCCAGTTTTATAAAGTTTTTCTTCTTCTCTTTTTTAGTAAATGTATACAGGAGAAGGGGTTACTAGCCCATTGCTCCCGGCATTTTAGTCGCCTCATACGACACGCATGGCTTACGGAGGAAAGATTCTTTTCCACTTCCCCATGGACAATAGAAGAAATAAAAAAAAAGAACAAGAGCTATTTAGAATAAGGAGAAAAACCTAGATGTATGTATATATATATATATGCATGTGCGTGTCTGTGAAGTGTGACCAAAGTGTAAGTAGGAGTAGCAAGATATCCCTGTTATCTAGCGTGTTTGTGAGACAGAAAAAGAAAAACCAGCAATCCTACCATCATGCAAAACAGTTACAGGTTTTTGTTTCACAGTCATCTGGCAGGACGGTAGTACTTCCCTGGGTGGTTGCTGTCTACCAACCTACTATATATATATATGCGCGTGCCGAATAGGTAAAATTGGTGAGTTGGCAAGAGCTCGTTTACTATATATATATATGCGCGTGCCGAATAGGTAAAATTGGTGAGTTGGCAAGAGCTCGTTTAAAATTAAGTCCTTTTTTAAATTTTCTCTTGTATGTTTAAAGATATTTTTTTTTCATTGTGTTAATGTGAAAATTAATAATTCTGTACCAAAAGAATCTTGGAAAACTTACTTAACCTTATTATAACAAACGCAATTTAATTTAGCCTAATCCAAGTAAATATATCTTAGTTGGATTAGGTCAAATTAAGTTTACAATAATTTAATAATAAACAAACACAATGAAATATATTTTTGCGAAATTATTGCATACACAAATTTTCGCTTGCCTTATTCGGCAAGAAGAGCGTTGCGTTGCTATTTAAGTCACGACACACACACACCACACACACACACACACACACAACACACACACACACACACACACACACACACACACACACACACACACACACACGTGTAGGTATTAGAATAGGCCATCACCGGTATGATTCCACCAGTATGCCTACTGCTCATGACCGCTCATGTGCAGCTCACGACAAATGATGGATAAATACACAGCAACAGATAAGTTTCGGCAGTACCGAGCTTTCACAGCTGCTTACGTCAGAGTCGTAACTCGTGATCTGGTATTTACGAAACCTAGAGTAGTAACTCGCTTGTGTTGTCACAATAAAGTACACTTGTGAGAAATCTCCGCCAATTTAACACTGGCATCACATACCAAAACATACCGTGTATCACCAGTGTGCCTCCTCTCTCAGCATCTCAAAAAACTTATCAACTTAAGCTCTTCCCAATTATCTTACCACTACCGCATTTCTTGTTTAGCGATTAATACTGTAATCGCTTACCAACGTTTTTTTTCTCAGGAAAACAAAATGACATACCAATAAACTTCCACCCAGAGACAAGACTCAGTTGATGTCAGTAACCCAGAATACGTTGTCCTCCATAGAACACTTCCCAAGTGAGACAGTCTTTTCTTTTATTATTTACAAATGAAACGTGATAGTCAGGGAGCTTCCACTGATAGAAACTGGAAAAATTTCAAACCACTGAAAAAAGCTAGCTCGCAGCTGACTAGTAAGGAATTCGGCTTTTGGTCTGGAAATTTCTGTTTATCTAGTCTATTTAGGACAGTCACGGAAATTATTCAAGGAAAAAATGGATTGGTAGACGGGTTTTTATCTAGATTTTAAAAAAGCTTTTGACTGAATTTCCCATGCGAAATTAGTTCAAAAACTTCAAAACACAGGAGGAAAAATTAAACTATTAAAATGAATGAGAAACTTTATTCGAGAGGAAAAACGCGAATACTATAAGAGGAAAAAAATAATTTTGGGGGAGATGTCTTAATTGGGGTGCTGCAAGGCATATTAAATTCTTACAAGAATGAATAAAAATCTATATGAATATGTTGTGGATGATGCAAAAATTCGCACGCAAAGTAATTAGTGACTAATTTTTTACAGTAGGACAAATTGAGAGGTGACACACGGATAATAAAGGCCATATAATGGAACCGCTAGAAAGTGAAATCAGGCCACATAAGGAATACAGAATGACAAAATAGTGAACGTATCAGAGAGAGAGAGAGATATGGGAATAATTAATCCAAAAATATGTCACCAGAAGATCATATAATAGAGAACTGCGAAACTCCTATACTACACTGGCAAATTATACAATAACTTGAAAATATATGACTGTGGGAAATGCTACTAAAAAAATGGCTTTTTATAACACATATCGGACCGAAATTTGAAGTGGCCGCGGATGTGGGATGCACACACACACGAAAAGAATGTGGATAAATTAGAAAAGGTCCAAATATTACAAAATGGCCATAAAGCTGAAAGAAATATAAGCTGTGGTGAAAGGCTGAAAACAATGAAGATGTCAGGCTGGCTGATAAGTCGAAAAGATATATGGTAACCACATGTAAGGTCATAAAAAATATGAAGGACTAAAGTATATTCCTTAGTACCTGCAACGGCAATAACAGGAGGCCACAGCTGTAAAGTCTGGAAAAAAGTGGAGTCTATGAATATTAGAAAAAAATTCTTAGGAGTCGTAAACTAGTGAAATGGATTACACAAAAAATTAAGCGCTACAACCATTGGAAATATGGCCCGAAAAAGAAAACCTTTCATCATTCACTCCTTCACTGTCTTGCAAGAGGTATGCTTACGCTACAGTTATAAAACTGCAACATTAATACCCCTCCTTATTATATATATATATATATATATATATATATATTATATATATATATATACATCAATTCGTATATAAAAATATAGGGAGGTACCACCTCTAGAACTTTACTGGGGACCCTCATCCTCATAGAAGACAATAAACGTACCTCTGGAAAAATTCAAGGTTCTCTCCGAAGCTGAATATTTTCTTCTCCTACCACCCCCTATACTTTATATTACATGTTAAGTTTATTAATACACAGAATACACTGACAGAAAACACAAACGTGAATAGAGTGGTACAATATACCAAAGGTTATGAATCTCCTCCAGCTCCTCCAAAGCTGGACGCAAGCCCAGTATGCAGCATGCATTTTCCCTCTGGACTGCCACGCTGAGGCGCTGGAACATGAAAGTGGTTGCCCTTGGGTCCCTGGTGGTGTCGATGAGTCTGGAACCCAGTTCTTTTAAGGAAACTTGTGGCATTTTTTCCCATGATCCCAAGGTCTCTGATCCCACTGGGACAAATTGATACCGTTGGCTTATGTCCCTGTACTTGCCGATCTTGTACTCCTCCCTGTGATCAGCAGCTCTCTCTCTCGCCCAACACTGTGATGGATGTCGACACACAGGTATAGTCCCATGCTAAGAGCTTGCCATTCTTCCAAGGGTAGATGGTGATCCCATCGGGGCAGTTGGCTGGGTTGTGTTTATTGTTGGCTGCTAGTGATCGGGGCTCCCTCTCGGCTGGGCATCCAGCCGAGTCTTGCATGCCATTGTGTCTTGCATGCCAGCCCTTGGTTTTGAAACAGTTAAAACCATATAGACCACATTGGTCGGTTTGCGCATCGCCGCAAATACACGTATGTTCCATATTCCGTGTGAATTGGGCAGCAAGGCGAAGAGCCACTGCAATACAGAGGGTCTTAGTGTCGAGGCGTGTTCCCACTGCTGAAATGGGAACTATTTGGAGGAAGTCCCCAGAGTGATGTGCACTCACAGCTTGGAGACTGGCAGTCTCCCTGTCTGATGTTACAGCCCTAAGAATGTTGGCAAGCACCTTTTCAGCAATGGGGCCATCCCAGTGATGGCACTGGCATAGCTAGGGTTCTGTATTCCTGCTGAGTTACTGAGGTTGTCTGGAAGAATTTGTCTTATTAACTTGTTTGATGCTATGGAAGAGGATAGGAAAGCTGGTAGCAATCTAGGAGGATTTGCGTACTCCCAGCTCCCCCCCTCCAAGCCTGACTGGAAGTGAGGCTTGCAACCACTGTCCATCTTTGAGGGAAAGATGCAATACACTGTCTAGCATGGTCTTAAGGAGTCATATTCCTTGAGTTTCGGACTGCTGAAGGCTGGGGAGCATCTCAGGAAGTAGGTAAGATTTGGGATTGACAAATATCTGGCGAGTAGGTAGAAGGCATCATGTGTATCGATGTCTTTCATCCTGCCTTCCATCGTCCTGAGGTCTGAGATTTTCTTTTTTTCTAGGATCAGATCGATGGCATTGGACCCAAGAGGAGCACCAAGGTGAGTGCTGTTGGCTGAATCAATGGCTCGTGCTCCTGGTAAACAGCACTAATATTCTGGATCATCTGTCGATTGGTAGAAACTATTTCACATTGGTGGGGTTTAAAGATAGACCTAGGCTCTCTCCCATGTCTTTAATTTTTTTAACGTCCTCTAGGAGAGATTCTGTAGTGCCAGTTAGGGTACCATCATCCAAGAACCAGGTATTAAGTTCACTGGAGAGCACTTCTGTGACTTCTTGATGACCAGACAGAATAGAAAGGGGGCGAGAGGGTCCCCCTGTTGCACGCCCCCACACGAGTCAATTTCATGGTCCCCAAGCAATAGTTTAGAAGTCACACTACAGCACGATTCTATGAAGGGATAAAGGGAAGGGAAGTGTCTAGAAACTGCTTGGAGAGCTGCATCCCTTCTAAGTTGAAAGCGTTGGCAAAGTCCAATTTGATAAGGTTTTTTCATCGGACAGGTTGTTGATGTATACTCGTGCTGCGTGGGCAGCTGCTTCACAGCCTTGTTGAACACTAAAACAGAGTTGAGTTGGTTTCAGCATTGCGGCAGCCTCCTGACTCACCATTCTTACTGCAGCCTTGGCGACTAGGCGCCGAAGGGTGTTGCCCACTGCAATGGGCCCGATTCCTCCATCCTTTTTCCGGAGAGCACATAGTGAGGCACCAAAGGGGTCTAATGGCCTCTAGGACACTGCCAGCCAGGCACACATTGGAAAATTTGGTGAGTTCAGACAGCAACCTCTCTGAAACCTCACCAAGTGCTGGATTGAGCATTAGTTTCAAGTGTTGTGGCCTTAGGTGAAACCCCCTGTTGAGCCCTGTGGAAATGACATAGCAGCTTTATACACATCAGCGTCCTGTAAGGTTAAATGTTCTTCACTTGCTGCAATGTCCGGGAAGTCAATGTTGGTACTGGGAGCCCTGAGTAGATGTTTGTCCTTCAGGGCTTGTGCTGTAATGACGTTCTTAGGAGCGATGGTATCCTCACTGCTTATAAGCCTCAGTGTTAATTTGGGTTCTGATTTTTGAGGCGTCAGGTGTCCCGTTGTTAGCATTTGCCCAGTGGGCGTTTGTCACCCGACGAGGGTGACGGACGAGGTTGTCAGCTCTAGGGAATGTATTTATTGACCTAATAACATATGTTGCTAGTGACTTGTTCCTCCTTGGTGGGACAGCCAAACAGGCATTGCCAAATAACAGTAGGTTGTGCCAGGATCCGTTGTTTGCAGGAACATCGTTGACTTTCTTCAAGAGGTCAGCGAATTTGCTAGCAGCTCGAGGGCGATCTGCTTTGGAGATGTGTGTCAGCGTCCTGGTGGACGTAATTTGACTGCAGATTTTTAGGTCCTCTGTAGAGTTGAAGTCAGGGTAGCTGTCAGCTCTGTCTGCTGGGAGGGGCTGTTGGTTGTTCCCATTTGGAGCCCTCCCGGAGCCTAGACATCCACTGTGTGCACGAATGTTGCCAGATGAGGGATTGAGTGCACATTCCCTGAGGCACATCTGGAAGATGCCTCGTGGACGCATTCCAGGGCGTTGGCTCTGTCGTGGAGATTCCTGGGAACCCGGCACTTCTTGTGACATTGCTGACATCGTGGAGGTAACGGGTGGGCATCATGGATGCATGGGGGATGACAGTGGGGGAGTAGCTAGCGGTGGTGTAATTGGTGGGGCACTAAACGGCAACACCCAAGGTCAGGAAGTCAGTAAGCCTAGACCGATTATATATATATATATATATATATATATATATATATATATATATATATATATATATATATAATATATATATATATATATATATATTATATATATATATTATATATTATATATATATATATATATATATATATATATATATATATATATATATTATATATATATATATATTATATATTATATATATATATATATTATATATTATATATATATATATATAATATATATTATTATATATATTATATAATATATATATATATATATATATATATTATATATATATATATATATATATATATATATATATATATATATGTCGTGCCGAATAGGCAGAACTTGCGATCTTGGCTTAAATAGCAACGCTCATCTTGCCATATAGGACAAGCGAAAATTTGTGTATGCAATAATTTCGCCAAAATCATTCTGAACCTAACGAAAAAAATATATTTCACTGTGTTTGTTTAGTATTAAATTACTGTAAACAAATCTAAAATATATTTAGTTGGGTTAGGCTAAAATAAATTGTGCTTGTTATAATAAGGTTAGGTAAGTTTTCTAAGATTCTTCTGGAGCAAAATAAAAAAAATTAACATTAACATTAATGAAAAAATATATCTTTAAACGTATAAGAGAAAATTTTAGAAAGGACTTAATTTTAAATGAGTTCTTGCTAACTGACCAGTTTTACATATTCGGCACGACATATATATATTATATATATATATATATATATATATATATATATATATATATATATATATAATATATATATATTATACATATATATATATATGGGCATGGGAACGCAGGATCGAGTCCTGGCCAAGCCGCAGCTCTGTTAATGATTAAAAATCACTAGTTTCGTGATTTCACTTATTATTATTATTTATTTATATAAGTGAAATCACGAAACTAGTGATTTTTAATCATTAACAGAGCTGCGGCTTGGCCAGGACTCGATCCTGCGTTCCCATGCCCATATATATATATGTATAATATATATATATATATATATATATATATATATATATATATATATATATATATATATATATATATATATATATATATATATATATTATACATATATATATATGGGCATGGGAACGCAGGATCGAGTCCTGGCCAAGCCGCAGCTCTGTTAATGATTAAAAATCACTAGTTTCGTGATTTCACTTATATAAATAAATAATAATAATAAGTGAAATCACGAAACTAGTGATTTTTAATCATTAACAGAGCTGCGGCTTGGCCAGGACTCGATCCTGCGTTCCCATGCCCATATATATATATATGTATAATATATTATATATATGTATAATATATATAATATATATATATATATATATATATATATATATATATATATATATATTATATATATATATATTTCAACAAGTCGGTCGTCTCCCACCGAGGCAGGGTGACCCAAAAAAGAAAGAAAATCCCCAAAAAGAAAATACTTTCATCATCATTCAACACGTAAAGTAAAAGGACACAAGTGCAACTAATGTGACATTTATTGTGGCAACGTTTCGCTCTCCAGGAGCTTTATCAAGCCATTACAAACAATACATGGACACAGAGGGTATATAAAGGCTCAGAGTGAGGTGAATACTAGTGAGGTACCATTCCGATGTACACTAGTGGTAGTAGTAGTAGTAGTAGTGGTAGTGACAAAAGCAATTAATTCGTACATGAGTAAAAGGATATAAAAGCTATTACTTGGGTAACATAAAAATAGGTTGGACAAATATAAACTGGAATGAGGCAGGTTGTTTCAGTGTTCACTCTCTGTGCTTTGTGTAGTATAACAGGAGAGACTATGTGATGGCAGGGTTTACTGTTTTCAGGAGGATTCTTGCTAAGACTTCGGAGATGGTGAAGCTGCCGTTGTTTTGTTTAATTGTATTCGAAACAGCGATCAGTGCTGATTCAAGGCACTTGCGTGTGCGGAAATTCTACCAACTTTATTACAATCATTCAACACTTTCACCACACTCACACATTATCACTGCTTTTGCAGAGGTGCTCAGGATACAACAGTTTAGAAGCATATACGTATAAAGATACACAACATATCCCTCCAAACTGCCAATATCCCAACCCCCTCCTTTAAAGTGCAGGCATTGTACTTCCCATTTCCAGGACTCAAGTCCGACTATAAGAAAATAACCGGTTTCCCTGAATCCCTTCACTAAATATTACCCTGCTCACACTCCAACAGATCGTCAGGTCCCAAGTATCATTCGTCTCCATTCACTCCTATCTAACACGCTCATGCACGCTTGCTGGAAGTCCAAGCCCCTCGCCCACAAAACCTCCTTTACCCCCTCTTTCCAACCCTTTCGAGGACGACCCCTACCCCTCTTTCCTTCCCCTATAGATTTATATGCTTTCCATGTCATTCTACTTTGATCCATTCTCTCTAAATGACCAAACCACCTCAACAACCCCTCTTCTTGCCCTCTGACTAATGCTTTTATTAACTCCACACCTTCTCCTAATTTCCACACTCCGAATTTTCTGCATAATATTTACACCACACATTGCCCTTAGACAGGACATCTCCACTGCCTCCAACCGTCTCCTCGCTGCTGCATTTACCACCCAAGCTTCACATCCATATAAGAGTGTTGGTACTACTATACTTTCATACATTCCCTTCTTTGCCTCCATAGATAACGTTTTTTGACTCCACATATACCTCAATGCACCACTCACCTTTTTTCCCTCATCAATTCTATGATTAACCTCATCCTTCATAAATCCATCCGCCGACACGTCAACTCCCAAGTATCTGAAAACATTCACTTCTTCCATACTCCTCCTCCCCAATTTGATATCCAATTTTTCTTTATCTAAATCATTTGATATCCTCATCACCTTACTCTTTTCTATGTTCACTTTCAACTTTCTACCTTTACCACATTCTCAAACTCATCCACTAACCTTTGCAATTTTTCTTTAGAATCTCCCATAAGTACAGTATCATCAGCAAAAGTAACTGTGTCAATTCCCATTTTGAATTTGATTCCCCATAATTTAATCCCACCCCTCTCCCGAACACCCTAGCATTTACTTCTTTTACAACCCCATCTATAAATATATTAAACAACCATGGTGACATTACACATCCCTGTCTAAGACCTACTTTTACCGGGAAGTATTCTCCCTCTCTTCTACACACCCTAATCTGAGCCTCACTATCCTCATAAAAGCTCTTTACAGCATTTAGTAACTTACCACCTATTCCATAAACTTGCAACATCTGCCACATTGCTCCTCTATCCACTCTATCATATGCCTTTTCTAAATCCATAAATGCAATAAAAACTTCCCTACCTTTATCTAAATACTGGTGGAGGTGGCCCGGTGGCCTGGTGGCTAAAGCTCCCGCTTCACACACGGAGGGCCCGGGTTCGATTCCCGGCGGGTGGAAACATTCGACACGTTTCCTTACACCTGTTGTCCTGTTCACCTAGCAGCAAATAGGTACCTGGGTGTTAGTCGACTGGTGTGGGTCGCATCCTGGGGGACAAGATTAAGGACCCCAATGGAAATAAGTTAGACAGTCCTCGATGACGCACTGACTTTCTTGGGTTATCCTGGGTGGCTAACCCTCCGGGGTTAAAAATCCGAACGAAATCTCTCTCTACTGTTCACATATATGCTTCAATGTAAACACTTGATCTACACATCCCCTACCCACTCTGAAGCCTCCTTGCTCATCCGCAATTCTACATTCTGTCTTACCTCTAATTCTTTCAATTATAACTCTACCGTATACTTTTCCTGGTATACTCAGTAAACTTATTCCTCTATAATTTTTACAATCTCTTTTGTCCCCTTTCCCTTTATATAAAGGGACTATACATGCTCTCCGCCAATCCCTAGGTACCTTCCCCTCTTTCATACATTTATTAAACAAAAGTACCAACCACTCCAACACTATATCCCCCCTGCTTTTAACATTTCTGTCATGATCCCATCAGTTCCAGCTGCTTTACCCCTTTCATTCTACGTAATGCCTCACGTACCTCCACCACACTTACATTCTGCTCTTCTTCACTCCTAAAAGATGGTATACCTCCCTGGCCAGTACATGAAATTACCGCCTCCCTTTCTTCCTCAACATTTAAAAGTTCCTCAAAATATTCTCGCCATCTACCTAATACCTCCCTCTCCCCATCTACTAACTCCCCTACTCTGTTTTTAACGGACAAATCCATACTTTCCCTAGGCTTTCTTAACTTGTTTAACTCACTCCAAATTTTTTTCTTATTTTCATTAAAATTTCTTGACAGTGCCTCTCCCACTCTTTCATCTGCTCTCCTTCTGCACTCTCTCACCACTCTCTTCACCTTTCTTTTACTCTCCATATACTCTGCTCTTCTTATAACACTTCTGCTTTGTAAAAACCTCTCATAAGCTACCTTTTTCTCTTTTATCACACCCTTTACTTCATCATTCCACCAATCACTCCTCTTTCCTCCTGCCCCCACCCTCCTATAACCACAAACTTCTGCCCCACATTCTAATACTGCATTTTTAAAACTATTCCAACCCTCTTCAACCCCCCCACTACTCATCTTTGCACTAGCCCACCTTTCTGCCAACAGTCGCTTATATCTCGCCCGAACTTCCTCCTCCCTTAGTTTATACACTTTCACCTCCCTCTTATATATAAACACATTACATCGAAAATGGGTCATCACGAGAATAGCTGTGCTCCTGTTGCTATAAACAGGTCATTGCAAATAGGTAATCTCTCTCTCATGTGTTTTTTGTATAATCCGGCTCAATACTACTTGTGCCTAACATCACTGCTCAAGACTCAAGCCTCAGGATGTCTCTTGTTTTAGTATCTGGAAAGAGGAAATTGGAATATTTTATATTTATATAAAATTTAGAAGAACCACATAGGTTACAGCATTATATTTAACCTAGAATAGGGTAAAAACAGCAGGCTTCCCTTCCTGAATATAATTATAATCAGAGGGAATCTATTATTAGAATTACCAGTTTACCGAAAACACACACACACACACATTCGGCTAATTTAAATATTTACACCTTTTTCTGTCACCATTTTGACTAAAACAAGAAAGGTGTAGTCTTGGGATTGTTTCTACGGGTCCTCAGACAGTGCATATCACACTTTGAAAAAACGAACTAGTACCATTAGGTTAAAAGACTGCCCTTCAAATTGGTTTATACGTAACTAAGAATCGAAACAAAAATTGCCAGTCCCGCAGTGAAAACAATGAAACACAACCTACAATTACTGCAGTGGAAATACTGACACAGAACATGATAGTGCTGATATAGATACATTGACACAGGACCTGACAGAGCTGCCATGGAAGAGTGAGCACAAGACATGCCAGTGCTGGTGCAGATGGCTTGAAGACCTGCTAGAGATTTTCACACAATATATACGTGGAAGAGACTAGAGGGCCTAGTCCAGAACCTCTACATTAACATAATAACATACTGGAGTAGGAAATACGAAAAGAAAATTGAAATATACAATGTGGAAAGTAGGAGAGCCTTGAGGACCATACGATAACACCTATCAACATCCGTGGGCCTGGACTGTTCACCATACTGCCGGCAGATATCAGAAATACTGGAAAAACATGTGTAGAAGTCTTCAAGAGGAAACTAGATCATTACCTCCACTAAGTACCAGATCAGAGAGGCTGTAAAGAATATGGGTCAGCGGACCACCAATAACAACACCCTGACTAACCAGGCAAGCATCGGAAGTTCCTGGCCCCAGGCCGGGCTGCGGGGGTAGGCAGTCTCTCGAAACTGGCCAGATATGTGATTGCTATAGTGCTGCTACTGAAGGCTACAAGACCTGATGTGCCATCTGAGCTGCTAGAATTGTGCCCTCACAGCTCATCTTGTAAGCGGTAACACAACAGACCAGGTTTACAGATCACAATAAGTCTTTGTCAGACCATACACAGTTACATCTTTATAAATATTAGTCATTTCATATATTACAATTTCTTCATATACCTAATATACACAATGCAATATGTAGATACAATATAATGGTCCTTATTTGGTTATAATCTCATCAAATGGCAGTTCACTTATCTAGCTGGTGCAAAATATTTATACAACGTCAAGATTTCCGATCCCTTATCAAACTGTGAAGTACTTTACCATTTCCTTAACAGTTAAGTAATTTACTATTTCGTTTGGCCGTGTCTGTAAACAGTTGGATGCCTGTAGGCACTTAAGATATAATATTCTGGTGCATGGCCCCGTTTGTCCACACGACGTTTATGTCAATGGCTTCTCCCTACAAACTGTATTGCCAGAGATACTTATAGCCTTAGTATAGTAGTAGTGACAGCATATTGTAGTGTATTGGTCTTGTTACTTTCTCCAGAAATAATTTACTTGACACATTTCATTATGGAAGTGTGGACACAAGACCTGGTACTAGTAAGTTTCTATCACCGAGAAGTGTGTACCTATATATATATATATAGTTTTGGAGTGGTTGGTGCAATTATTTAATAAATGTATGGAAGAGGGTAAGGTACCTAGGGATTGGCAGAGAGCATGCATAGTTCCTTTGTATAAAGGCAAAGGGGATAAAAGAGAGTGCAAAAATTATAGGGGGATAAGTCTGTTGAGTGTACCTGGTAAAGTGTATGGTAGAGTTATAATTGAAAGAATTAAGAGTAAGACGGAGAATAGGATAGCAGATGAACAAGGAGGCTTTAGGAAAGGTAGGGGGTGTGTGGACCAGGTGTTTACAGTGAAACATATAAGTGAACAGTATTTAGATAAGGCTAAAGAGGTCTTTGTGGCATTTATGGATTTGGAAAAGGCGTATGACGGGTGGATAGGGGGGCAATGTGGCAGATGTTGCAAGTTGTATGGTGTAGGAGGTAGGTTACTGAAAGCAGTGAAGAGTTTTTACGAGGATAGTGAGGCTCAAGTTAGAGTATGTAGGAAAGAGGGAAATTTTTTCCCAGTAAAAGTAGGCCTTAGA
This sequence comes from Cherax quadricarinatus, assembly GCF_026875155.1. Classification (NCBI taxonomy): domain Eukaryota; kingdom Metazoa; phylum Arthropoda; class Malacostraca; order Decapoda; family Parastacidae; genus Cherax; species Cherax quadricarinatus. The sequence goes on along the minus strand of NC_069402.1, from coordinate 68,723,703 downwards.
CAAGGATGTGTGATGTCACCGTGGTTGTTTAATATATTTATAGATGGGGTTGTAAGAGAAGTAAATGCGAGGGTCTTGGCAAGAGGCGTGGAGTTAAAAGATAAAGAATCACACACAAAGTGGGAGTTGTCACAGCTGCTCTTTGCCGATGACACTGTGCTCTTGGGAGATTCTGAAGAGAAGTTGCAGAGATTGGTGGATGAATTTGGTAGGGTGTGCAAAAGAAGAAAATTAAAGGTGAATACAGGAAAGAGTAAGGTTATGAGGATAACAAAAAGATTAGGTGATGAAAGATTGAATATCAGATTGGAGGGAGAGAGTATGGAGGAGGTGAACGTATTCAGATATTTGGGAGTGGACGTGTCAGCGGATGGGTCTATGAAAGATGAGGTGAATCATAGAATTGATGAGGGAAAAAGAGTGAGTGGTGCACTTAGGAGTCTGTGGAGACAAAGAACTTTGTCCTTTGGGAGGCAAAGAGGGGAATGTATGAGAGTATAGTTTTACCAACGCTCTTATATGGGTGTGAAGCGTGGGTGATGAATGTTGCAGCGAGGAGAAGGCTGGAGGCAGTGGAGATGTCATGTCTGAGGGCAATGTGTGGTGTGAATATAATGCAGAGAATTAGTAGTTTGGAAGTTAGGAGGAGGTGCGGGATTACCAAAACTGTTGTCCAGAGGGCTGAGGAAGGGTTGTTGAGGTGGTTCGGACATGTAGAGAGAATGGAGCGAAACAGAATGACTTCAAGAGTGTATCAGTCTGTAGTGGAAGGAAGGCGGGGTAGGGGTCGGCCTAGGAAGGGTTGGAGGGAGGGGGGTTAAAGGAGGTTTTGTGTGCGAGGGGCTTGGACTTCCAGCGGGCATGCGTGAGCGTGTTTGATAGGAGTGAATGGAGACAAATGGTTTTTAATACTTGACGTGCTGTTGGAGTGTGAGCAAAGTAACATTTATGAAGGGATTCAGGGGAAAACCGGCAGGCCGGACTTGAGTCCGGGAGATGGGAAGTACAGTGCCTGCACTCTGAAGGAGGGGTGTTAATGTTGCAGTTTAAAAACTGTAGTGTAAAGCACCCTTCTGGCAAGACAGTGATGGAGTGAATGAGGGTTTGAAAGTTTTTCTTTTTCGGGCCACCCTGCCTGGTGGGAATCGGCCGGTGTGATAATAAAAAAAAATATATATATATATATATTATATATATATATATAAAATTTTATATATATATATATATATATATATATATATATATATATATATATATAAAATATATACAGCTCTATTTTAAGGATTAAAGTATTCTTGATATTAGTGTTCAAGTGAACTGCACCCTTAGTAACCCATGAGTAACTGATATCATTCAAACCTAACAAGTTATCTAGTGAGAGGTGCTGGCGTGCGTCTGGGAGTAGCATTAAAACCAACACTACACTGGTATCTCACCTGCCTGACGCCATCCTGATGCCATACTCCACCACGCAACACGCTACTTGGCCTTAATTCTATAAATTAACAGCCTCAGTAATTTTACATTATGAAATAATAAACTACCACAATTTCTGTGTTGTACAATTATAATGTGGCAGATATAGATTATACACTCTCAGGTTGAGTCCGTTCGAAATTACACAGAAATTAAAAAAATGAGCACCACAGTAGGCCTAATACACCAAACCAGACAGGTTAACTCTCATCCAACCACTCCCACTTCCAATCCAGCATTATAGCTACACGTACTTGACAGTTTGTTCCAGTCATCTACAACTTTTTTTTACTCGCTACTCATGAGGAACTCGGACAGTAAATGTCACTCAGTGTAAGTGAAGCTTCCCACACAGTAGATGTGAACTGGCAGCCTACCATTTGCAACACCCACACATGCATCTTAACGGTTTTGTTTCATTTAAATTATTCATGAAGAAGTCTTAATAATGCATACACAAATACTATTTTGTATTATGCATATATTGTATAAATTTGTTTACGAATATCAAACACTGGAAACAACTTTAACAGGAAAGTTCTACATTGCGAATGTCAAAAAATTCTCCAACAGCGCCTGTCAAACTCTTTCACTATTGCTATCACGCCAGCTTGCTAATTATACGTATTTTGAAGAAGGAAAATAGAAATTCACTACCCATAAAAATTCGGCTATGCACCTAAATTATTAAGAACCCCTGAATCCTTTAAACTATACTCCCTGGACTGTAGGAGACAAAGATGAATTATAATTTACAGTTGAAAAATTATGGACGGATGGTCTCAAATCTGCTTGCCAAATCATTCCTTACGAAAGCAAGAATTAAACCTTACTGATTGTGAAAGAAATGTGGACCTTTTTAACTCTTATTTCTTGTTTTTACACAAGAGGATACAAATGAAATCTCAGAAATCAAAAGGACAGGGAGATAATAAATTATGCAAGATCAGTCACTACTGACATATAGACTGTTTTCAAGGGTTCTAAAGGAATGTAACAAGAAACTTGGCAAACCATTAGCTAGTTTCATCATCAGATCACTACAAATGAGGACCGTACCAGATAAGTGAAAGACAGCAAATGTCATACTCGTTTACAAAGTGGGAGTAGGTCCTTAGCTTTGAATTTTAGGCCAATCAGCCCAGTCTAACCTCAATTCTGGGAAAATTTATAGCATTAATAATGGAAGACGCAGTTCGACGCCACCTGGAAAGATATAACTTTATCAGTGAATCGCAACAAACCGTGCTGAGATTCAATGATCAAGTTATTATTGTATAATGAATTTACAAACCTCTCACTAAAGTTTTCGAGGTAGTAGACTAGATAAAGAATACCAAACTGTGTGTATGGACTTCAGTAACCCCTATGATAAAATTCCATACAAAGACTAATGGAGACAGTAGTGGCTCATGGAATGGAAGAAATTATTTCTGGGGTCGAGTCATGGCTGACAGGCAAAAGTGTGCATAAATGGGAAGAATGAGGCTATGGGGGAAGAGTGACGTATGGATGCTGATGACACTAAAATAGGTCGTCAGATAATTTCTGATGAAGACACTAGAAAGCTTGAGGGTGACCTGGAAAAGGCTGATGTGGTAGGAGTAGTCGTTGCAGTTTAGTGCGGACAAATATAAGGGAAAGAAAATAATTTGGTATTTATAAGCTTAATAATACAAATCTTTTGAATAAATGGTTTAGAAAACCATAAGTTGATAAATAAGAGACTTGTTCAACATTTGGGTATCTTTACTCTGGAAACTCTTTGCTAGACAGTGCTTCTTCAGATCCTCAGCCTGGAGTTCATGAAACAAATTCCCAGGTAACGTCAGTGGAGCGAGAACTTCTAGTAGTTTTATAAAGGGTGGACGGATATTTGAGTGAGTGTGGATGAGTGAGCTGGACCTTCCTAATATGGGCGAAAGAGCCTACTGCAGTGTTCATTCTGCCTGCCTGCGGCCAGAACCAACAGTCTGATTAATCAGGCAGTTAACCAGGAGGCCTAGTCTGGGACCGGGTCGTGGGTGCAGTGACCCAAAGAACTGCCTACAGTTAGGCCCTGGAAAACACATGCAGCCTCGTCACTCGCCTCTAGATGACTAGGTGATTATTAACTAGCATCACAACTCCAGCAGTAAGCATATTAGTACCATCATTATCAGTACCAAACATATTAGTACCAAACATATTAGTACCATCATTATCAATACCAAACATATTAGTACCATTATTATCAGTACCAAACATATTAGTACCATCATTATCAGTACAAAACATATCACTACCGGAGTCATCACCATCCTGACCACCATGAAAGCTACTATCGTTACCATCTCCAAACCACCGCCACCACCCTCGACTACTGCAACAATCCCCACTACCAAGCAATGCACCGCCACTGTCGCAACTAGCAATAACTAGTGCATTTACCAGTTACTGTGCTCCCATTTACCCGCATGGTACACGTCAGTAGCAATAGCACTCTCAAACTACAAGCCTTTAACATGGATTGGCCTGAGGCATGTAAGAGAAAATTAAGAAAGTTACGGAGCTCGCTGGCGGAGAAAGTAAGGCAGGTCTTGGCTGACTTCTGGCTAATATTAGAGGGGAGTGAGTCAGCCTTGAGGGGAGACATCTGAGGAGCCCTGCCCTATATTTGGTTCACCTTTGTCCTCAGTAATGACGACCATATATAGGATGCACGACGCCGAGAACCAGGTACAAGGCGCCCACAATAAGATACACAGGAAATCCCAGTGGATGTTGGAGGCTGTAAGAGAAACCCAGCCAGCCAATGAGCTCCATTACGTGTATGGGAGGTGCTGTGATACTGGGGTGCGGTGGGTAAGTGATGGTGAGGTGGCAGGGAAGGCTCCAAGTTTTATATAGGAGGGAATTAGAGGTGGCAATCTCAATGAAATAGAGGGCTAGGGGACTTGCCTTGAAGCAGAGGTATTATTATTATTTGGGGGGCTAAGTGTTGGGGGCTTCAGTCCCTTTGCCTCCCTTCTGGGTGATGGTGTGTAGGAAATGCTGTTGTGTGCGGGTGATGTTAGTGTGTGGGTGATGTTGGTGTGTAGGAAGTGGCGTGATGAAGTGAGGTGGTGAATGGATGACGTGAACGAGTAAGGTGATAAATGGGTGTGGTGACGAATGGGTGAAGCGGTGACAAATGGGTGAGGTGAGATTACCACCCGCACTATTCTGTCACTATCCCCACTTCCCACTCACCCATCGTGGGCTCTTACCTGTGAGTGACTGATGGGTGAGGTGATGATGAATGAGTGAAGTGTTGATGAATTAGTAAAGCAGCAGTGAAGGATGAAGTAGTGAAGGGGATGAAGGTGTATTGGCCTTATGTTGCACCTTGTGATGACTGTAGTGTGGTGAGCACCACAACACCTCGCACACGTATTATCCCACACCTCAACGACAACAAAATAGCAGAGGCTTTCACCATAACATAGGCAAGGCTAACCCAAGGGTCGCTGCTACCGTGGCCAAACATTGGACCAATACCGCCTTGTACACCATCTGTAATATATACCATTAGTATATTTGACTGACACAAGAGCACAATGTTTTTGGTACAGGGAAACTCTTTTACAACTCCTTTGCTACACCACTGTTCAGCATGACTTCCATTCGTGGGCAACGCTCACTTGTGACATCAACTCCAGCTACTTCATCTCGCTTCTAGAAACTTTAATATATACGTAAGGTCTGGCTGCATCCCTACGTTTAATGAAGTTAGTTAGTTTAATATATTTATTATGCACCCCATACTCATCCTGTGGGCGGTAGTCAAAAGATTACAGAGGTACATAATGGGTCCAGGGACTGGGCCTCAAAGTTTTGATAGCTGAGCAAGTTACAAAGGTAATGAACTCACAGTTTACAAAGGTAATGAAATCAGAATTTACAAAGGTAATGAACTCCAGGTAGGTCTGGTCACAATCATGAAGGCCTAAGGAACTGACCGCCTCCCACCGAGGATGACGGACTCGTAAGGTCCGTGCACTAACAGCCTCCTTCAAGGCAGGTGAGACTGCCGAGCCTGGAAACGAACAGAACTTTCATTGCCTATATACAAACATCCTAACTACCAGGAATGCTTGAAGTCCCTTCAACTGTATTCCTCGGAACATAGGCGCAAAGGTACATCATTTACACCTGGATAATCCTGGAGGGACTGGTCTTAATCCTGCATACAGAAATCACTCCATGTGAAAACAAGTCTAGGCAGACCTTGAGTGTCCAAGGTCCCCGACTTTTCAACGAAAAAACGTTAATTTATGCAAAATTACACTACAACTAAATTGGTGAAAATTTATATTTATGTAATAAATATAATTCGTAATATGCAAGTAATATTTTGTTGACAGGTAACCTTTAAATATGAAAATATTGCCTGAAACACGAAGATAATTCTTAAATTAAGTTAATTATCTGACCCCAATGACATATAATTTTTTTATAATGATTCTGAGATATTATATTTATATATATTTTTAACACTTTGATTTATTTTTATGGTGCATTTCTTCACGTTTTACCAACTGAATTTTTCAAACAAATCTGATTAATACCTCTCTACGGAAAATTTGTTATGTAACAAATATTCCTATTCGGTTTTAATTAATATGTAAGACCCATTACAGAAAATCGTGTACTACCAGAACTAGGCACTACTGGGATATTTTGCAACGGGCTTCATGCATTTTTTTTTGGCTATAAATAAATATGTAAGCCTAACATACTGGTGCTTGTACAGTGGTTAAGGTTGACATCTTTTCCTTTCTACTCTGTATACTAACAGCCTGAAATTACAGATCTAGAGAACGTGTAGAGAACTTAATCGTACACGAAACATACTTTAGACTGATTCCAAGTTGAACACCGAAATTACGGCGAGAGTGGGACGCACGATAGTTTATGTAAAATACACCAATAACAACAAAAAAGAGGGTGCAATAAATACACCAAATGATAATTCATTAAGTTCAAAAGGTTCAAGAGTTTCAACACTTTTCCTTCAGATATATGTTACCAAGTGCCTTCTAGAGGAAACCTGATAAGTTCAGGATGGAAGTTCCTGATCAGCTAGATTGTGATGCTGACGTCGGATCACGTGCAAAAAAAAAAAAATCAACAGCTTGACTGGTCAGACCGTTAACAAGGAGGTCTGAAGTGGAACCGGACGCGGGAACATTAATATCCAATATATATATATATATATATATATATATATTATATATATATATATATATATTATATATTATATATATATATATATATATATATATATATATATTATTACTGGCAAACGCCACTGCTTTAAAAAATTAAATAATCTACTTATAACGAGTGTGAACCTGCCCTCTTTAATGTTTGGATAAATGTACTACTTTTGGCAGTATTAGAGACTGGACACTCAAGTTGATAGTAGCCACAGGATGTATACACCGCAATGTGACTGACCTGACTAGGTCAAGGCATTGGCTTAAGCCGGTGGGAGAATTGGATCTGCCTCGCATGGGCCAGTAGGCCTGCTGCAGTGTTCTTTCTTTATGTTCTTATGTATTTATCAGTGTGTATATACTGTGATGTATATCTATTATCATTGCAGATGCACAGATGTGTATCAGTGTGCATACACAAGTATATCCATATCATAAAGCGTGTTTCAGTGTATTTACACATGTTACCTGGAGGTTATTCCGGGGATCAACGCCCCCGCGGCCCGGTCCATGACCAGGCCTCCCGATGGATCAGGGCCTGATCAACTAGACTGTTACTGCTGGCCGCACGCAGTCCAACGTACGAGCCACAGCCCGGCTGATCCGGCACTGACTAGGTATCTGTCCAGCTCTCTCTTGAAGGCAGCCAGGGGTTTATGTGAACAGATCTGTAGATAGACATGTTTTTCAGTGTATATACATGTGATCTATCAGTGAATATACCCTTGTATGTATACACACGTGTACATCAGTGTATATACAAATTTGTATCCATACATATGTACATTTAACGATATGTATCAGTATCAAGGTTGAGCGGACTGCATCTTCTAGGACTTCAGGAAAGCTTTTGTTAAGTACCACAACATAGATTAATCCAGAAATTAGAGGATTAAGCAGAGTACTCCAGTTGGTTAAGTACCTGAATGACAGAAGGCAGAGAATTAAGGTATGAGATGAGACATTGGACTGGGAGAGAGTAACAAATGGGTTCCAAAAGGATCAGCACTAGGACCGCTACTGTCCCTGATAAACAAGAACGACTGTCTGCCAGTATTTAACCAGTGAGAAGAATGAGAAAAAGTGAGGACGGTGATAAACTCCACGGAAGACCTCAACATACTGCAGATGTTGTCAAACGAGTGGTTTCTCTTGTTCAACCCGAACAAATGCAAGGTCATGCGAACTGGAGATGTGGGCAGAATGCAACAAATACAGCATGGGCGTAGAAAAACTGCAAATATCAGAGTGAAAGGGAACTGTGGGTGGATGTAATACCAAGCATATAGCCAGAAATACACAAACCGCATAGTCAGTGGAATATGCATTCAGAAACGTTAACAAAGAATCCTTCGAAACCTTATATACGATGTATGGTAGGGCAGTCGTTGAGTACGCAGCCGAAGCATGGAGTCTACACCTGGACAAGTACATTAAGTTCGAAAGTCCAAAGGTTTGCAACCAGGACAGTACTACTACCAGGACTGAGAGGAATGCACTATGAGGAAAGGTTGAAGACCTGAATCTGACGACCTTGGTGGAGAAGATAAGAGAAGACACGATTGGAACAAAGAAACTGATAGGGCAGATAAAAGACTTAATTAAGAGGACCAGGGTCAAGGGGACACAGGTGAAAGCTAAAGACACAGATCGGCCACAGGGATGTAAGGAAGTATTTCTTTAGCGTCAGGGCGGTGGAAAAGTAGAATAGCTTGGATGCGTCAGTGGTGGAGGCAAACTCAATGCACAGCTTCAATACACAGCCCAAGAAATTAATGAATACCGATCAAAGTAGTCTAGGAGGCGAGGCCAGGAACCTAATTTCAACCCTACAAACGCAGTTCGATGGGTACAACTAGGTGACTACAAAACGGTGATGTATATAAGACAGTTTATGGCATTTAATAAATGCCGTAAAACGCAAACTGTCCTATTCAAATACTCCTCAGAATATTTTACCACTACTAAACAGCTCTGAGTACCGATGTGTATGTATCAGTGTATATACAACGAGAGTTTGCTTAAGTTTTCTTTTAAGAATTAATACATACTTAACACTTATGTTAAGGTAAATTGCAGACGTGATCACCCACGCACAGGCGATCGACTTTAAACCCAACAAACCAACCAGCGTGGAGGAGCGTGACACGAAGAAATGATGCATCCCCAAGGACAGCCGCGCCCCTCCAACACCACACGTCAATGCACTATGTATATATAAAAAAAATAAAAAGGGACAACTAACATTATCAACCTGAGTTAGAAACTCGGAATAACCCAAGAAAGTCAGAGCAGCTTCTTTCCATGGATTTTTTTTATAGTCCACTTCCTCATGATGAGACCCAGGTACCCAATTACAGGTAGGTGAAGAGGGGTAACAGGTGTAAGGAAATATGCACAGTATCTCCACTCGCCCAGAATCAAACCCAAATTCTTCGACTGTTAACCGAAGGCGTTACCACTGAGTCACAAGCTACCCTGTTGCATTTATAGTTATTCTTTATCAATTTTTAACATAGGTACGGTGTATAATGTGTATATATGTATGTACTCACCTAGTTTTCACCTATGAAAGTTAAGACACATGTACAACATCTGGATATCTTCACTGTAGACGTTTCGCCATCCAGTGGCTTTATCAATACAAATTCTAGGACATAATTAGAAGACAGTAGAGCTATATACAAAAGATGAGGTAATCAGTCCCTCAGCCTTGGAGTTAGTGTTCACAGCATCGTGGTGGTTGTAGGGGTCGAGTCACAGCTCCTGGCCCCGCCTCTTCACTGGCCGATAATGGGTCACTCTTCCTGCTTCATGAGCTGTATCATACCTCTTCTTAAAGCTATGTATAGATCCTGCCTCCAATACATCGCTTCCCAAACTATTTCACTTCCTGACAACTCTGTGACTGAAGAAATGCTTCCTTCCTGTATATATATACTATATATATATATATATATATATATATATATATATATATATATATATATATATATAGAGTTGTGTACCCACCTAGTTCTGGTTGCAGGGGTCCATTCACAGCTCCTGGCCCCGCCTCTTCGCTGACCGCCACTAGGTCACTCTTCCCGCTCCTTAAGCTTTATCATACCTCTTCTTAAAGCTATGTATGGCTCCTGCCTCCCAGGCTATTCCACTTTCCGACAACTCTGTGGCTGAAGAAATACTTCCTAACATCCCTGTGATTCATCTGAGTCTTCAACTTCCAACTGTGTCCCCTTGTTGCTGTGTCCCATCTCTGGAACATCCTGTCTCTGTCCACCTTGTCGATTCCTCTCAGTATTTTGCATGTCGTTATCATATCCTCCTATCTCTCCTGTCCTCCAGTGTCGTCAGGTCGATTTCCCTTAATCTCTCCTCGTAGGACACACCCCTTAGCTCCGTTAAAAGTCTAGTTGCAAACCTTTGCACTTTCTCTAGTTTCCTTACGTACGTACGTACGTACGTGTGTGTGTGTGTGTGTGTGTGTGTGTGTTTGTGTTTGTTTTAACAGACCATCCTGAGACACGGTTATTCCCTAGTGACAGGAACTCTACCTCTGCTTATCAACACCTTTGAAACTGCCATTGCATGATATATCCTCATTGCCCACCTGGTCTTCCAGCACAGGCTGACCTATTTCATTAGCGAATGTACGAAAACTACATTGTGATGGAATATAATAAGTAGTCTTGTTCCCTCTATGTAATAATCACAGAACAGGGAAACAACATCCTACGTACATAAAATTGTTTAATAAAAAATGAACGTGCTGATCTTGGTCTTGCATATGGTTAAAACCAGGCACAGGTGGTGGTACAGTGTATAATATTGTTATTGCAAACTTCTTTGTAACGGAAAACCCAGCTGGCGTGGGTCTTAAAAATAAAATGAACCGTTCATATGTTCAGAACACAGTACCCCGTCCTCGCATAGAACCTAACACACGTAGTTTCCAACAAATTAGCGACGCCTTTGAAATACTGCCTGCCACCCGGCGTTACATTCCCTGGTATGTAATGCATTCCGGTTATTGGCTGTGTGTATACTGTTCGGCTCACAACCAAAAGCGCCCAGGTTTAACGTTTAGCCGGTGAAACGTTTGGGTAAATTTTCCTTACATCCCTCCTGCCTTTGTCCTAAAAAAAAGTTAGCTATGTGAGACTGCGGTATGCCGCATCCTGGATAAAAAAAAAAGATGCATTTCAATCTAGTCGTGCTGGAATCCATAACCCTGGAAAAAAACAGATTTCTAGAAGTATTCAAGTAATAAGGTATCCGTGGAGAGCGGTGTATATAATATTAATATTAAATGGCAGTTAAATATATGTAAATTTTATGATAAAAGTTAAAATAACTTAAATCAATTTTGGTTTGGATTGTCGGCTTTGCTCGTTCAGAAACAGGCGCATGTACACCGGTTAGGAAATGTACTAGTAGAGATGAAAATATATGAAGACACGAAAAGGAATAAATATAAGGGTAATGGATAATGTAAAAAAAAAAGTATATAGTAACTCGGACGAAATGTACCAGAAGCTGTAAGGTAGACACAGGACCCTTGTTCACACACTCTACATTGGTTCAAAAAGACACGTAAGCAAACACTATGACATATTTATTAGAAAACGTTTCGGTCCTGGGACCGATATTGTGATCGGAAAAGTAGCAGATGCAGCCCAATGCAGACAAGAACAAAATAATTATGGCACTTATAAGCTAAATGTCGATCTTAGTCAAGCGAATGCGAAAAAGATATAGGAGAAAAGATGTTCCATGAAAGTTTCTGGGGCTGTGGGATGAGACACAGGGTCACAGTTGGTGCCCCTGATACAAACATGTTGTAGACGTCAAGTAAAATCCTACTGTAAGCTCCGTGGCTGAGTGGTTACAGCGTTGGGACGGCTAAATGCATGGACCACGGTTCGTTTCCTCGTCCATTGTTTTGCTTGATCTCTACATAGATTTCAGTCGTATAACTCATACGGTCTGGCGCTTGTTTTCGAATATAGTAGTTGTAGTAATAATAATAAATTAATAATAAACAATAAAAATGGGTTAATTCCGTTCTTCATCAGTGTACATTTTCTACATGTCTGTTGGGGCTTATTTGTCCTCCTTTGTGACAGCCTTCATTGATGTTCTTTAATCTAGTCACTCAACGTCAATTACTACTGCACTTCGTAGATTGCCAGTTGGGAGCCATTCCTGCGTTGTCAATCTTGACAGCAAACCTAATTATTCCACCTGGTGTACCTCAGTCATACAGGATATATATAGTCAGGTGTATATCTGTATACGTTCATTATAAAGTAATTTTAAGCAAATTTACACCGAGTTTATTCATATTTTACGAGGTAGAGATTTTTTATATTTGCAGTTTTTGACTCACGTGTGCACGACAGGCTCTGAAACTAACAAATCAATAACAAGGATTTTTTCAGTAATTTGGTTGAAGGTATCTTGACCTACTGTATTCTCCTTGGAGGCAGCATTAATTAATAAGAAATATACGAGTTGCAGGTAGGATAGCCTATACCCGGCCATCAATATGGTCTTGATGATCCGTATGAGATGATCCTTGGGAGTGCGACCAGGAAATACACAATCGAGTACAATTCGAGGATTGTGACTTCAGATAATTCCTTTCCTTGTAAGCTTGTAATCCACCGTTTTAATTTTTCGAACTGCAGCTCAGAGATACCTGCATATCAACAACCTACTCAACGCTGTAGCTATCACAAGGAAACAATAACGTGTTCTGAAAAATGACACTTGAATAAAGAGACTGAATAAAGATCAAAGACTTAACCTAAAACCAAGAAAGAAAAGCTGTTTCAATTCTCAAGGCTGACTTTGCCTATTGTAAATAACTTATAACCCTAAAACTTGTTTAAATTCAACCATATCGTGCTAAAACGAAGGTAATATAATTTAAAACCACATATAAGCTACACTAATATTTTTGTGACTGAATTCATGTCTTCATAAATAACTCATTATGACTGTAACCAGTTATAAACATGTACGTACGTATGCAGATTGTTCATTACCACTAACTTGCTATCTAAACTTTGGGGCACAGTTCCTGAACCCATTTTGTGCCTCTTGAATCTTTTGATTACCACCCACAGGATGGTTATGGGGTGCAAAATAAATATAATAAACTAACCAACCATATCCTCTCCTCCAACATGGGAAATGAAGGGGGTAGAGGAAGGACGCTCGCCTAGCTGTGACTAGGAGAGCAGTCTCGGCTCCTGGCCGTGTGTTTGTAGTATAGATATATACCTAGTAGGATGAATTTTATTAGAGCTAGTTGGCAGAGTGGTTAACACACACTGTGAGTTTTAAGACTCGCTTGCCATGGGTTCAAACCCCACCTATTCCGTGACTTGTGAGTAGTAGTAATGGAAAGTCACCCAGCCGTCAGGGCGTCGCCTCGTAACTGGGTTAAGACATGCAAATGAAGTATTGGCGCGCCTCACTCGCCAACTTTCCGTCGTTGTTCTTATGTACCCTCACGTTATTACTAGAGCAGCAAGGAAACACATTACATAATGTAACGGAAACACTACATACATGACCTAACACTAAAATACCTTATACTACGATTTTTTTCAATATTTTTATGTGACACAAAATTAAATAGTAATTATAGACAGTGTACAGATCTAAAGAAACAAATGACACCGAAAACTTTTTTTTTTTTGTAAATTAGGTTGGCAGCAACTATCAGGCGAGTGACACCGTCCCATCAAAGTGTGCAATAGAAGCCACTTAAATGTTTTGCACTCTAGCTAGATTGCTGGTATTTTCTTTGTTTCATGAGCAGGTAAGGTAACAGATAAATCTTGTATTCAGTATACAGTACCAGCTACGGCAGATTAGTCATACTCCCGGAGTCTCGGTTCCCATCCAGGAGGTCGAGGTGCGGTTAACCCAGAAAAACAACAACCCAACATCTCTTCACAGTTACATTAAAAAAAAAATAAAGGGCAGAATATTTTTTTTCATGGGAAGAGCAAACCTCCAGTTAAAAAATAAAATAAAATAGTAAACATCAAGATTAAAAAAAAATGAAGTGAGAATTTATTCATAGATTGTATGCTAATGATAAATAATCAACACTGGTAATATACTTTACTTTCCAAAGTGTTTCCTAATTACATTTACAATTTATGAGGACTGGTCTGAGACCAGGCCGTGGGAACGAGGATTCTCGGAACCATTAACATGTATAACAAACTGATAAGATAAGATTTCGTTCGGATTTTTAACCCCGGAGGGTTAGTCACCCAGGATAACCCAAGAAAGTCAGTGCGTCATCGAGGACTGTCTAACTTATTTCCATTGTGGTCCTTAATCTTGTCCCCCAGGATGCGACCCACACCAGTCGACTAACACCCAGATACCTATTTGCTGCTAGGTTCGTGCATATTGTATGGTAACGTATATGTATGGTATACGAAAATGAAGGAACACTGCAGAAGACCTATTGACTCATGCTAGGCAGGTCCAATTCTCATTCAACCACACTCACTCATATACAGTATATACCTGTCCAACTTATATTAAAAGCTACCCTAAGTTCTCGCTTCAGTGACGCTACCTGGGGGTTTGTTCCACATATCTACAACTTTTGTTACCAAATTAGTACTTCCCAATATATTTTTTTAAATCTAAATTTATCCATCTTTAATAAAAACAAAAAAGGCACAATACCGTGACTGGAACGATACACAAATAACCCGCACATAAAAGAGAGAAGCTTACGACGACGTTTCGGTCCGACTTGGACCATTTGTTATTTGTGCATCTTTAATAAACCTTGCTAAGAGTCTTGCCTTGGTTAGATAACTTCAGCACATTTTATATCCGCTTTATTTATTCCTGTTTTCCATTTGTAAACTTCAGTTATATCTTCTCTAATTCAACGTCTTTCCGAGGAGTGCAAATTCAGTGCCTTCAGTTTATTCTCGTTGGAAATGTTTGACACGTGAGATCAACTACATTTGTTTCTATATATTTTCAAGTGCACCTATGCCTATTATGTAATATGAAGACCGGAATTGAACGCCATAATCTAAATGAAGTCTTACGAAATATGTTTTGTATATACAAAATTGAATCAAGAGCCTTTGGACCTCTATTATTTATGTATTTTGATATGAAGTCAAGAATCCTGTGAGCTTTTTATTGCGATCACTTGTGTATCACGGTCTTGGCTTCAAATTTCTGCTAACCAGAACTCCTAAATCTTTTTTTTATTATTCACTTTCATTGAGATCAACATTATTTAGCTTATAAGTGCCACAGTTATTTTCTTTTCCTAGAACTATAACCATTTGTCTGCATTAAACTGTATTTGCCAGTTGTCTAGCCACATCAACCGATCTTAGAAAATTATTTGAGCCAATTTTAGTGTCTTCGGTAAACTGATGTTGCTATTTATTCCCTCACTTATGTAGTTTATGTAGACCGTTACATAATGCTAGTGAAGGGCTCTTGATACAAGAAATTGGAAGTACCCTCTTCCTCGGATGGCTATCGCCTTGCGTTTCCCCATGTTCTGTAAAGCCCTTATGAATTTAGACAACAACAACAAACAACAACAAACAACAACAACAAACAACAACAAACAACAACAAACAAC
The DNA here is from genome assembly GCF_026875155.1 of Cherax quadricarinatus. Lineage (NCBI taxonomy): Eukaryota > Metazoa > Arthropoda > Malacostraca > Decapoda > Parastacidae > Cherax > Cherax quadricarinatus. Next base: position 68,708,334 of record NC_069402.1, on the reverse strand, counting down.
AACAACTAACAACAACAACAACAAACAACAACAAACAACAACAAACAACAACAACAAACAACAAACAAACTAAGCACATTAGTTTCACTTTCTCTGCAATAAGTTACAAATACAATCAGATATAACGAAGACTCAATACTTGCTTGTTAGGTTGAGTTTTACGTCCGTGAAGTGTTGAGTACTTTCACGTGTTCAGTATTTGCCTCGTACTTCATAAATATTATAGATTGAAAGCTGATTATTCATGCATCATTTTCTTTGCTATTTTAACATTTTTAAAGCCTTTTAATGAGAATATTTGAGCATACTTTTATTTTGAATAGTTGTGTTTCAAGGTGCCACTAGTTCCGTAACGAGGTTCTCGGTGCACCAGATCTAGCAGGTAGAACCAGCCTAGATATGAGAAAGGACGACCGATATAGTGGAGCTGAACCAAGATAAATCTCTGATGCAGTCAATTAAAATATACCTATTGTTAAGATTAAGTTTTTAGCTCTAAATATTCTCTATAAAAAGGATGCATGGTCAGCAGTGTCTGGAGAAGCTGGGCGTAAGTGGTATACTGTACAATACCGACAAGTTGCAAAACAAAGACACAATGAATACTTTAATATGACGCCTTCCACACAGCCAGGATATTTGGGAGCAGTCCCGTAGCGTCATGCCAGTAACACACTGAACACATTCGTTTTTTACCAAGAGGGAACTTGATAAATTCCTCTAGTTACTGCCGAATCAGATGGTTGTGGTGTCTGCGTTGGACTGCGTGCGGATAGCACCAACAACCTTATTGATCAGGCCATCAACCAGAATGTCTGGTCTAGCTGGGGGGCAGTGACCCCGGAATCGACAGCAGGTCAACAGGACCCAATAAGTGCGACACTCACGGTTCTTGGCCTGGCGAGTCTCGAATGTAAGTTTGAAAACTTTTATTTGATGAATGTTTTTTAACTTCCTAAACTCCATGAATCGTGGATGGGGATATACACATGTAACTCGGCCGCAACACAGCCAATGACTAATTGCAAATGGAAGTCAATTTTGAAGTTTTACACTGCAGGAAAGTACATGAGAATTCATGTCAACCATAGGGAGTAATCAGGGGAAGAAAATTCTGGCTGTTTCCCCGGAGTCTGTGCTTATTTGGGACCTGGATTAGGCCGTATTTTATACTACAAACTAACAGAAATTCGAAAAAATGGTATTTTATTTTTTAACAAAAATTTAACTGTATAGTTTTGGGGTCTTCTTTATTGATCTATCTACACTGCACCTCAAATACATATATTTTTTTTTCACGGAGGGGAAGAGAGCTCGACTATGGACCTAGTTCCAAGTCCAAGGTCGGCTGGCTACACCCCTGCTCAATCAAATTTTACACAGGAACACAAGAATATATGAATATTACGGTAGACCTATTCGTCTATGCTAGGCAGGTCCAACTAACACTCACTCACTCATGTACTCATCCAACTTAAATTTAAGCTCAAAGTTCTTGCCTCAGTGACGCTACCTGAGAGTTGGTTCCACTCAGCTACAACTCTAGTGCCAATCCAGTGTTTCCTCATATCCTTCGTTAATCTGAATTGTCCTAACTTGAATCCACTGCTGCGATTACCGTCTTGGTTAGATATTTTCAACATTATATTCCCTTTAGTTATTGCTCGTTTCCATTTATACACTTCAGTCATACCTTCTCTAATTCTAAGGCTTTCCAGAGATTGCAAATTCAGTACCTTCAGCCTATTTTCATAGTAAAAATTTCTGATAATGGGAATCAACTTAGTCATCCGTCTGTGTATACTTTCTAGAGCATATACTTCCTTATTGCATTATCTTGGCTTTAAATTTCGTTTTAGCATCCATTCTGATTAAGATCCACATCATTTTGCGTTTAAATGCCATAGTAATTTTATTTTCCTAGGATTAGAACAGTCAACTAACCCTTGCCGGCACTGAGTCGCATCTTTCTGCTTCTCCGACCACATCAACTAATCCAGGTTATCTTGTAGCTTTCTAAAAATGATCTGAACCTGTTTTAGGGTCATCGGCAAACTTGTGTCGTTATTCATTCCCTCATGTTTATGTAGACTGAGCAAGGATCCCAATACCGACAACTTGGCACGCCACTTATAATGGGTCCCATTTTGACTTCACCCCTCTAATGTGAAATCTGTTGGTTATCAGTCAGATTTGACCCAGGGAATAATCCCCCCCTTCCGTATCATGTGGGGCTAGGTAAATCAATTTCCCATGTGGAACTTTATCAAATGCCCTACTGAAAGCCATATGTCATATTCTTTATCTTGATCGTCCACCTCGAATACCTTAGTGATTTTTTTGTAGCTATTATGTAAGGCATGAACACCCCTTTGTAAAACCGTATTGAGATTCTTTGACCAAATTGTATATTTCAAGGTGGCTTGAAACTGCATCAGCAATTATCGATTCTATCAACTTTTTCCATAACTGGTCTGTAATTTGATGGTAAGGACCTATTTCCCGCTTTGTAAATGGGTATTACATATGGCATTTTCCACTTACTCGGTACTACGCCTATTTATAATTATCCATTGACGTGACTAGCTATGGTCTGCCTAGTTCCTCCTTACATCCCTTTCAGACCTCTGAAAATAGCTCATGACGGCCCGGCGACTTGCTGATTTCAATCTATCTAGTTGTCTGAGAACCATGTCACTAGTCACTTTGATGCTGCACTATTTAATTTCGTCCTGACTACTATAAGTATTAACTACTGATTTCTAGGGCTTCGTTTATATCTTCTTGTGTAAAAACAAAGAGGGCATAAATGTTACACGTTTCTTTGTCGCTAAAAGTAAGCTGGCCCAAGTTACATTCAATGGGTCAGTTCTTCCCTATTCTTGTTCCTGTATACCTGAAAGAAACACTTCGGGCTCGCTGAGCTCTTATTTTACCTCAGCTCATTTCAAAGCCCAACGCTAAGGTATACTACCACTCCCAGGATGAGACTCAACACCCAGGTGAACAGGGGTAGTAGGTGTAAGGAAACATGCCCAACGTTTCCACCCATGCAGAGAATCGAACCACTGACACTCAATATGTGAGCTGAGTGTACTTGTGTATTAATCACGTCATTTTCACCTCGCCACTGCTACCGCTGTCTCCACACTTAGTCACCTTTGTATCTGAACAAGCCTACTGCGTAGGCGAAACGTTTCAAGAATAGATACTCAACTGTTGCACGTGTGCCTTAAGTTGGCACCACCAGCTGTAGAGCTTACCAAATATAAACGTTAGCATAAATACTCACTCACAGCATCGTTTTATAACTGATTGACCAAAACAAAGGCGTTTAGATCACTCTGTCGCAAGTGCTTACGAAATGGCCAAATATTTCATACAGAAAATTAGATTACAAAAATCAGAGCACAGTATACCAACTTCGCTTACTGCAAAAAACTTATGACAACTAACTTAGCCAACAGAACTTTGATACCCAGAGTAACTGCCTGATGGGTTCTAGCTCTTAGTATCGCTGTGAAGTTAAAATTAAGCTTTATTTTGTATACATTACAAATGTTCATAATTTGATTAAAAATTTTAGGCTGAAACTATTATGTATCAGTAAACTAAGAAATGGCAGGACTGCCTACTAGTATGGTAAAAGAACAGTTTAAAGACAATGTTTCGCCCACAATGGGGGCTTTATCTAGTCAATATATGGCACATGTGACATGACAATATACACAAGAAAAGGTGAAGGTAGGTGTGGTCAGGTAATGGAAGACAGGGTGGTAACGCTGTCAGCTTGCCTGGATCACATGTATTGTTGTAGAGAAAGTTTTAATGTGAATTTAACACGAGGTTTTGCGATGTTTAATGCTCCTTAGTTCTGTGATGTCTCTCTCATTCTCATTTTCACTCTCACTCACCTATTTGTACTCACCTATTTGTGGTTGCAGGGGTCGAGTCTTAGCTCCTGGCCCCGCCTCTTCACCGGTTGCTACTGGGCCCTCTCTCTCCCCGCTCCATGAGCTTTATCAAACCTCGTCTTAAAACTGTGTATGGTTCCTGCCTCCACTACGTAATTTTCTAGGCTATTCCACTGCCTTACAACTCTATGACTGAAGAAATACTTCCTAATATCTCTCTGACTCGTTTGTGTCTTCAACTTCCAATTGTGGCCTCTTGTTTCTGTGTCCCCTCCCTGGAACATCCTGTCTTTGTCCAACTTGTCTATTCCACGCAGTATTTTATATGTCGTTATCATGTCTCCCCTGACCCTCCTGTCCTCCAGTGTCGTCAGGCCGATTTCCCTTAATCCAGTCTCTTTGAAGTCCTGCCTGTCTCATCAGAAATTAATTCTCCTCATTAACCTTCACATCATCTGCAAACAGGGACATTCTGAGTCTAACCTTCATCAGTCGTTCAATTACCAAAAAAGCACTGGTCCAGGACTGACCCTGTGGGACCCGTGGGACCCGTGTGGTGTGTGTGTGTGTACTCACCTATTGATCGCCATTTGGTTACAGGGGTCGAGTCTTAGCTCCTGGCCCCGCTCTTCACACGGTTGCTACTGGGCCCCTCTCCCCGCTCCATGAGCTTTATCAAACTCGTCTAAAACTGTGTATGGCTTCCTGCCTCCACTACGTCATTTTCTAGGCTATTCACTGCCTTAAACTCATGACCGAAGAATACTTCCTTATGATTCTGCACATTTGTGTCTTCAACTCCTAATTGGGCCTCTTGTTTCTGTGTCCCTCCCTGAACTCTGTCTTTGTCCACCCTTTTCATATTCACGCAGTATTTAAAATGTCGTTATCATGTCTCCCTGACCTTCCTGTCCTCCAGTGTCGTCAGCCCGATTTCCTATCTTTCTTCTGGACATTCCCTTTGCTCTGGAACTAACCTTGTCGCAAACCTTTTTAAATTTCCTCAGTTACTTGACGTGCTTTATCAGTGCGGTTCCAAACAGGCTCATACTTTCCCGTAGGGCTACATACCGGTGTACAGTGTCTTGACGATTCCTTACTAAGTATCGGAATGCTGTTCTAGGTTTGCCAGCCCCATATGCTGCAGCCGTTATCTGGTTGATGTGTGTTCCGGAGACATGCTCGGTTATACTCACCCCAAGATCTTTCTCCTTGATGAGGTTTGCAGTCTTTGGCCACCTAGCCTTATATGGTCGTGGTCTTCTGTGCCCTTCCCTACTTCATGACTTTGCATTGGCAGGATTAATTTCAGAAGCCATTTTGCCTGACAGGTGTCCAGTCGTCCAGGTCTCTTTGAAGTCTCTTCCTCATCAGATTTAAATTTCCTCATTAACTTCCACATCTCTGAAACAGGCACTTCTGAGTCTAACCCCTTTCCCTCATGTCGGTTCACATTACCAAAAATAGCACTGGTCCTAGACCGACCCCGTGTGGACCCGCTCGCACAGGTGCCCACTGTGATAATCATTACTACCATACTCGTGTTGTTCCTGTCAGGTATTCTCTGATCCATTGCAGTGCCTTCCTGTTAATGCGCCTGATGCTCTAGCTTTGCTAATCCCCTTGTGGGACTGTGTCAAAGGCCTTCTTGCAGTCAAGAAATGGCAATCAACCACCCTCTCTCTCGTGTCTTACTTCTGTTATTTTATCAAAAACTCCCGAAGGGTTTTTGACCAGGATTTGCCTTCCATGAATCGTGCTGTTGGATTTATACTCTTGTTCCGTTCAAAGGTGCTCCACCACTCTCCTCCTGAATCTCCATATTTTGCATACTATACACGGGCAATGAACAGGTCCATTGTTTGAGGCCTCTGTTTCTGTCTCCTTTTTAAAAATGGGAACTACATTTGCCGTCCTTCATACTAGGTATTTCCCGGTTTCCAGGGACGTGTTGAAGATTGTGGTAAGTGGCACGCACAACATATCTGCTCCCTCTCTAAGGACCCACGGGGAGATGTTGTCCGGTCCCATTGCCTTTGAGGTATCGATGTCCCTTAGCAGTTTCTTCACCTCCTCCTCATCTGTATGTATGTCGTCCAACACTTGTTGGTGTATTCCTTGCTGGTGTCCCCATCTGGTCTGTCCCCCCAGAGTCCTTCCTGTCTCTACTGTAAATACTTCCTTAAATCTCGGTTGAGCTCCTCACATACCTCTTGATCGTTTCTTGTGAGTTCTCCACCTTCTTTCCTCAGCCTTATCACCTGGTCCTTGACTGTTGTCTTCCTCCTAATGTGGCTATACAGCAGTTTCGGGTCAGATTTGACTTTCGATGCTATGTCGTTTTCATACTGTCGCTGGGCCTCCCTCCTTATCTGTGCATACTCGTTTCTGGCTCTTCTACTAATCTCCTTGTTTTCCTGGGTCCTATGCCTCCTGTACCTTTTCCATTCTCTGTTAAACTTAGTTTTTGCCTCCCTACACCTTCGGGTAAACCAAGGACTCGTTTTGGTCTTCCTATTATTTCTGTTTCCCTTGGGAACAAAACTTTCCTCTGCTTCCTTGCACTTTGTTGCCAGGAGTGTGTGTGAGTGCCAATGTGTGTGTGTGTGTGTGTGTGTGTGTGTGTGTGTGTGTGTGTGGTGTGTGTGTGTGTGTGTGTGTGCGCGCCGCGCTCACCTATTTGTACTCACCTATTTGTGGTTGCAGGGGTCGAGTCATAGCTCCTGGCCCCACCTCTTCGCTGATTGCTACTAGGTCCTCTCTCTCCCTGCCCCATGAGCTTTATCATACCTCGCCTTAAAACTATGTATGGTTCCCGCCTCCACTACGCTACTTTCTAGGCTATTCCACGGCCTGACAACTCTATGACTGAAGAAATGCTGCCTAAAATCCCTTTGATTCATCTGAGTCTTCAACTTCCAATTGTGAACCCTTGTTTCTGTGTCCCTTCTCTGGAACATCCCGTCTTTGTCCACCTTGTCTATTCCGCACAGTATTTTATATGTCGTTATCATGTCTCCCCTGACCCTCCTGCCCTCCAGTGTCATCAGGCCGATTTCCCTCAACCTTTCTTCGTAGGACAATCCCCATAGCTCTAGAACTAGTCTTGTTGCAAACCTTTGCACTTTCTCTAATTTCTTTCCGTGCTTGACTAAGTATGGATTCCAAACTGGTGCTGCATACTCCAGTATGGGCCTGACGTAAATGGTATACAGAGTCTTGAACGAATCCTTACTGAGGTATCGGAACGCTATCCATAGGTTTGCCAGGAGCCCGTATGCTGCAGCAGTTATCTGATTGATGTGCGCCTCAGGAGATATGCTCGGTGTTATACTCACCCCCAGATCTTTTTCCTTGAGTGAGGTTTGCAGTCTTTGGCCATTTAAACTATATTGTGTCTGCGGTCTTCTTTGCCCTTCCCCAATCTTCATGACTTTGCATTTGGCAGGGTTAAACTCAAGGAGCCAGTTGCTGGACCAGGCTTGTAGCCTGTCCAGGTCTCTTTGTAGTCCTGCTGATCCTCATCCGATTTGATTCTTCCATTAACTTCACATCATCAGCAAACAAGGACACTTCTGAGTCTATCCCTTCCGTTATGTCGTTCACATATACCAAGAACAGCACAGGTCCTAGGACTGACCCCTGTGGAACCCGCTTGTCACAAGCGCCCACTCTGACACCTCGTCACATACCATGACTCGTTGTTGCCTCCCTGTCAGGTATTCTCTGATCCATTGCAGTGCCTTTCCTGTTATGTGTGCCTGATCTTCTAGCTTTTTCAGTAACCTCTTGTGAGGAACTGTGTCGAAGGCCTTTTTGCAGTCCAAAAAAAATGCAGTCGATCCACCCCTCTCTCTCTTGTCTTACTTCTGTCACCTTGTCATAAAATTCTAGTAGGTTTGTGACACAGGATTTTCCTTCCCTGAAACCATGCTGGTTGTCAATTATACACTTGTTTCTTTCCAGGTGCTCCACCACTCTCCTCCTGATGATCTTCTCCATGACCTTGCATACTATACACGTTAGTGATACAGGTCTGTAGTTTAGTGCCTCATGTCTGTCTCCCTTTTTAAAAATTGGGACTACATTTGCCATCTTCCATACCTCAGGGAGTTGCCCAGTTTCAAATGATGTGTTGAAGATCTTTGTTAATGGCACACACAATATCTCTGCTCCCTCTTTAAGGACCCACGGAGAGATGTTGTCTTGTCCCACCGCCTTTGAGGTGTCAAGTTCGCATAGCAGCTTCTTCACTTCCTCCTTGGTTATATGTACCTCATCCAGCACTTGCTGGTGTACCCCCCTGTTCTGATTTCCTGGAGTCCTACTGGTTTCCACTGTAAATACTTCTTTAAATCTCGTGTTGAGCTCCTGACATACCTCTCGGTCGTTGCTTGTGAATTCCCCATCACCCTTCCTCAGTCTGATTACCTCGTCCTTGACTGTTGTTTTCCTCCTGATGTGGCTGTACAACAGCTTCGGGTCAGTCTTGACTTTTGATGCTATGTCATTTTCATATTGTCGCTGAGCCTCCCTTATCTGTGCATATTCATTTCTGGCTCTTTGGCTAATCTCTTTATTTTCCTGAGTTCTCTGTCTTCTGTACCTTTTCCATTCTCTAGTACACCTAGTTTTTGCCTCCCTACACCTTTGGGTGAACCAAGGACTCGTTCTGTTCTTCCCATTATTTCTGTTTCCCTTGGGAACAAACCTCTCCTCTGCCTCCTTGCATTTTGTTGCCACATAGTCCATCATTTCTTGTACTGGTTTTCCTGTCAGTTCCCTCTCCCACTGAATGTTTTGAAGGAAGTTCCTCATGCCTGAGTAGTTCCCCCTTTTGTAGTTTGGTTTTTCCCACCCTATTCCTGCTACTCTCTCCACTTGGAGCCCAACTATGTAGTCGAAGCACAGAACCACATGATCACTAGCTCCCAGGGGCCTTTCGTACAAGATATCCTCGATGTCTGAACTACTCAAGGTGAATACAAGGTCAAGTCTTGCTGGTTCATCTTCTCCTCTCTCTCTGGTAGTGTCTCTAACATGTTGATGCATGAGGTTTTCCAGTACTACATCCATGATCTTGGCTCTCCATGTTTCGGAACCCCCATGGGGCTCCAGGTTTTCCCAGACAATCTCCTTGTGATTGAAATCACCCATAACTAGTAACTTTGCTCCCCCACGTGTGCTCTCCTGGCCACCTCGGCTAGTGTGTCGACCATGGCTCTGTTGCTCTCATCGTATTCTTCTCTTGGTCTCCTGCAGTTCTGTGGTGGTTGTACATTTACTGCAATTATCACCTTATGTCCCTCAGACTGGATTGTTCCTACTAAGTAGCCCCTTTCACCCGTGCCATCCATTCCTTCCATTTTCTCAAAACCCCACTGGCTTTTAATGAGCAGTGCAACTCCTCCCCCTCTCCTCCCTCTGTCTTTCCTGAGGATTTGATATCCGGGTGGAAAGATTGAATCTGTTATTATTCTGGTGAGTTTTGTTTCTGTGAGTGCTATTATGTCTGGGGATGTCTCCTTGATTCTTTCGTGCCACTCCTCATACTTATTTGTTATTCCATCTGCATTTGTATACTATACCTTCAACTTCTTTTCTAAGACTGTGGTCTGGGAGGTGTATTGGGGTTGGGGAAGTGGGAGACCTGATAAGGAACTATGGGTGGTTGCTGTGGGGGTGGAGTTTGTAATGTAGTGGGTGGGGGCATTGGATATGGCATGGGTGTTTTGGTTTAGAGTGTTTGGCTGCACTGGGGTTGACCTGGTTGGGATCTCAGTAGTAGTAACCAGTTACCAGTAACCAGTTACCAGTAACCTGTCCGTTGACTCAACGACCAACCGTCTTGAGTCACGGTCGTTCATATTGTGCTGAGCTGACACTATTTCAAAACACCCACTACGGGGTACTGGCCAGCCGCCTAGTCAGTTTTACGAGTGTATCCAAGGAGATAGGTAACGGCTGTGGGTTCTCTCCACATATCTACGATTATACGTAATAACAGCCTACGTGAGTATTTCTACCCTAATCCACGTATCGAACTCCCACATGATAAATGGTGTACAGCGGTGTGGAGCGTGGATTTACGTTTTTAAGGGTAATTCAAGGCGTTTGAAGACTGTTGTGAGTAGCCGGCAGGGTCAAAGGTGAGTCTCCAGCCACCAGCTCACCCTCGCCCCCCCAC
>NC_069402.1:68682443-68697733 GCF_026875155.1 Cherax quadricarinatus | reverse complement strand
AACACCGAGCTATCTCTTGAGGCGCACTCAATCAGATAACTGCTGCAGCTTTACGGGCGCCTGGCAAACTACGGATAGCGTTCCGATACCTCAGTAAGGATTCGTTCAAGACTCTGTATACCATTTACGTCAGGCCCATACTGGAGTATGTAGCACCAGTTTGGAATCCACACCTAGTCAAGCACGTCAAGAAATTAGAGAAAGTGCAAAGGTTTGCAACAAGACTAGTCCCAGAGCTACGGGGATTGTCCTACGAAGAAAGGTTGATGGAAATCGGCCTGACGACACTGGAGGACAGGAGGGTCAGGGGAGACATGATAACGACATATAAAATACTGCGCGGAATAGACAAGGTGGACAAAGACGGGATGTTCCAGAGATGGGACACAGACACAAGAGGTCACAATTGGAAGTTGAAGACTCAGATGAATCAAAGGGATGTTAGGAAGTATTTCTTCAGTCATAGAGTAGTCAGGCCGTGGAATAACCTAGAAAGTGACGTAGTGGAGGCGGGAACCATACACAGTTTTAAGGCGAGGTATGATAAAGCTCGTGGGGCAGGGAGAGAGATGACCTAGTAGCAATCAGCGAAGAGGCGGGGCCAGGAGCTATGACTCGACCCCTGCAACCACAAATAGGTGAGTACACACACACACATACATTTCCCCACGGTAAACTGAATATGGGATCTAGAGTAATTGCACAATGTGGAGGCCAATAATTCAAGGTTACCCTGAGGCAATAACCTGACTCATGAGAGATGACATCATCCTTCCGTACAGGCACATCCTGTCTCTCACTTATACTGCCGATTAAGGTTTCAGTTACAGACCGAAATATTGTATTTATTATAGTGGGTATATTATTACATAGCACGACTTTAGAACTAACATTATTGAGGACAAGTGGCATAAGGTGAGGATGTACTCCTATGCTCTTCCTTTTTTCTCTTTTGCATTGAGACATATAAGTAGTACTTAGGTATGGGAAGCAGCATCAGATGATGATGATGATAAATATGCATAAGAGCTAAACACGTAGAAGTCATACAACGCTTTAGGAATGAGAAGCAATCAGGTTTGATCCAAGGAAGTGTAGCCCCTTTTTCTCGGATCAAAGCACCCCCTTCTTGAAAGGAGCAGAACTAGCAAGAAGAGCATCAACAGGGACCGCCACGCCTCCCAACAACTGAAAGTTGACAGCAGCCATGAGCGGTGGGATGTGGGTTAATTGACCTTATTAAACCAAACTTAAACTAATGCAAGAGGGGACTATGTTACCTCTAAGTAACTACGACCGGGTAAAGAAGGAAATCTGTAACAAAGGGAAGTCTATGTAACAAAGGTCAAATAAACAAGGTGTAGAAGTTGATCTTCTACCGAAATCGTTTTTTTTTTCGGGGGGGGGGGGTGTAGATTACAGGAAATTATATGAGCAGGGGCGCCACGAGTATACTGAGAGACAACACAATAAGTATTCGGGGCCCAAGACTGTTCAGTTGCCTCCCAGCATACATAAGGGGGATTACCAATATACCCCGAGCTGTCAAGAAGGCACTGGACAGGCACCAAAAGTCAGTACCTGACCAACCGGGCTCTGATTCGTACGTCCATGAGGCCTCGTCTCAGACCGGGCCGCCGGGGCGTTGACCCCCGAAACCCTCTCCAGGTAAACTACAGGTGATGATGATGAGGGTGACAGAGATGTGAAAAGTATGCTGGAAATATTTAACGTGGCAATCATGTACAATTAAGAAGGGTGAAGATGCAGAGGCAATATCACTTCTACACCATTATTATTATAATAATCAAGGGGGAAGCGCTAAACCCTGAGGATTATACAGCGCCTGGGGGGGGATGTGGAAGGCATTCAGGCTTAATTCGGGGAACTGGAGCACAGATCCAATTCCCTAAATCAAGAGCCCCTCACCAACATCAAGGAACCTTCCTTGAGGGGACTTCTACACCATATTTCAGGATTTATACACAAAATCTTGCCCCTGACCGATCTCAACGTTTTTCCTCAAATATGTAACTATAACAGAATATAGCCGGAGACATGAATCAAACCTCTCAAGCATAAATAAGCGAGTATAAATAAGTTCAAACTAACTAGAGACCAGAAATCCAATCATGTTACGAGACTTCAAGAGCCGAATCATCAGTGTGCTACTACCCAATTCTATACTCTAGTTACTCGTATTCCACCTTAAGATGGATTTCATAGTGTTGAAATATGTTAGAATGAGCCAGGCGACTTCAGTAACACAATGAGGATGGTCAAGCTTCATCAGCAACGGGAACATCAAAGCTTTCGTTCCAGCAGAACTGGGTTCCTATTATTTGGGAATTACAAGGATGGGCTATTTCGTACACATGAGCACTGGATGTTTTTATTAAGATATCTCCACTATAGATTCTTATATTTATGTTAAGCGCTAAACCCGTGTAGGGTATACATCGCAAGTAGCAGCTGAGGCTATATCGTCCATTCTGTAATCGTGAGACGGATACACCCAACCTGGCTAAGGTCTGTCCCTCTCTCTCATTATATATATATATTATATATATATATATATATATATATATATATATATATATATATATATTATATATATATATATATATATATATATATATATATAGATAGATATATAGGGAGGTACCACCTCTATAGTTGGAATGGGGACCCTCATCCTCAGAGAAGACAATAAACGTACCTCAGGAAAAACTCAAGGTTCTCCTCGGAGCTGCTTGAATATTTTCTTCTCCTACCACCCCCTATATATTTTATATTCTATGTGAGCCTTTATTGATAAACAGAATAAATGTGCAGAAAAACACAAACATGAATACAATGGTACAATGTATTAAAGATCATGAATTTCCTCCAGCTCCTCCGAAGCCAGACGCGAGCCAAGTATGCAGCAAGCATTTCCCCTCTGGATGACTATGCTGAGGCGCTGGAACATGAAAGTGGCTGCCCTTGGGTCCCCGGTGTCGATGAGTCTGGAACCCAATTCTTTGATGAAAGGTGTGGCATTTTTCCCCCACGATCCCAGGGTCTCTGATCCCACTGGGACAAATTGATACTGTTGGCTTATGTCCCTGTACTTGCTGATCTTGTACTCCTCCCTGTGGTCAGCAGCTCCTCCCTGTCGCCCTACACTGTGATGGATGTAGGTGTCAGCCAGTGTGGACACACAGGTATAGTCCCATGCTAAGAGCTTGCCATTCTTCCAAGGACAGATGGTGATCCCCTCAGGGCGGTTTGCAGGGTTGTGGGTATTGTTGGCTGCTAGTGATCGGAGCTCCCTCTCGGCTGGGCATCCAGCTGTAGGAAGGGTTCTCTTTATGATGTCGTTGACCTCATTGTGTCTTGCATGCCAGCCCTTGGTTTTGGAACAGTTAAGACCATGTAGACCGTATTGGTCTGCTTGCGCTTCACCGCAAATACACATATATTCTGTGTGAATTGGGGCAGCAAGGCGCAGAGCCACTGCAATACGGAAGGTCTTAGGGTCGAGTCACGTTCCCATTGCCGATATGGGAACTGTTTGGAGGAAGTCCCTGGAGTGAGGTGCGCTCACAGCCTGGAGACAGGCAGTCTCCCTATCTGATGTTGCAGCCCTGAGCATGTTGGCAAGCACCTTTTCAGCGATCGGGCCATCCCAGCTTGACTGTTTGTGAGCCAGTGCTACATTAGGGTTTGGTGCTGGAGCAGCAAGAGTCTCCCATTCAGTGATGGCATTGGCGTAGCTAGGGTCCTGTATTCCTGCTGAGCCACTGAGGTTATCAGGAAGAATTTGTCTTATCAACTCGTTTGATGCTATGGAAGAGGATAGGAAAGCTGGTAGAGCAATCTGGGAGGATCTGCGTACTCCTAGCCCCCCAAGCCTGGCCGGAAGTGAGGCTTGCAACCACTGTCCATCTTCAAGGGAAAGATTCAGTACACTCTCTAGCATGGTCTTTAGGAGAGTCATATTCCTTGAGTTTGGGACTGCTGAAGGCTGGGGAGCATCTCAGAAAGTAGGTAAGTTTTGGGATTGACAGGCACCTGGTGAGTAGGTAGAAGGCATCATGTGTGTCAATGTCTTTCATCCTGCTTTACATGTGCCGAATAGGTAAAACTTGCGATTTTGGCTTAAATAGCAACGTTCTTCTTGCCGAATAAGGCAAACGAAAATTTGTGTATGGAATAATTTCGCAGAAATCATTCTGAACCTAAAGAAAAAAATATATTTCATTGTGTTTGTTTATTATGAAATTATTGTAAGCTTATCTAAAATATATTTAGTTGGATTAGGCTAAATTAAATTGCGCTTGTTATAAGGTTAGGTAAGTTTTCTAAGGTTCTTTTGGTACAAAATTGTTAATTTTTACATTAACATAAATAAAAAAATATATCTTTAAATGTATAAGAGAAAATTTTAGAAAGGATTTAATTTTAAATGAGTTCTTGCTAACTGCCCTCTTTTACCTATTCGGCACCACACACACACACACACACACACAAAGGGAGGATGAGATGAACTACATAACATACCTCGGGCTACATAAATATAGACACAAAGCAAATTCAATGTTGCCATAGCCTCTCCACATTTTAAAACAACCTTACATATCTAAGAATAAATACCTATAAGCAGTGTATTTAAATCTGTTACACTAGCTTCTCAAAAAACCAGCTTCAACATCATGAAACAAACAATACTTCCTTCACTTGTACTAAGCAACACACCCGCTAAGTTTAGGCTGACCCAACGTTAGCTGGTCAGGACTAAGAGAGGAGTGATGGGGGTTAGGAAGAGCTGCGGATTATGTTCCTGCTCAGTAACTACCCGACACGCCCAGAGGCGCGCCAGGTATGTGAAGCACTGAATCAAGGGGTTTTTCTCGGTTTTGTTTTGAGAGGATAAGGCCATTCTACAAAACAATTGTTAATGTTGCCGACCTCTGCCCTTACATGATACTCTCTCAACCAATTAACATTATTTCCTATTTCCTGTTACTGCCTCACTTCCAATAACCCTTATGTCCGCATAGCATAAATAGGGCAAAATATGCTAACACTGTAATTATAAAACTAAGCATATTATGCATCCAGTGAATTTGAGGCTCCTGGCCTATATTAAATACATTTTTACATAGAGAGGTCAATTTGATTAATAAGGACTGAGTACTTAATTCCTCAGGTTTTACACAAGTGGATACTTACGAAATCCCAGAAATCAATAATTATACGGCGTGACTAGTTAATGGCCACAAGTCGGACATAAACGCTGTCGTAAGTTTGTCTCCTAAGTGCATGTTATTTGTGTATTGTGAATAATTATGCTGTTCAAGGAGAAAATCAATTATGCAATATCAAAGTCACTAATGATATGGTTTTCAAACAAGTAGATTGAAGCCAAACAAATCAACTGGCCCTGATGAACTGTTTTCAAGCGTTAAACGTAAATAAGAAACTTAGTAAACCAATATCTAGTCTCTAACACATCACTACAAACTGGTATCGTACCGGATAAATGATAAATGGCAAAGGTGATACCTATTTACAAAAAGGGAGACAGGTCTTTTAAAAGCTTCACCTCCACTTTCCTTATTATAATGTTAAATAAAATAAAATCAGTGTAATTTAGAGGAAATTAATATTTCAATAATGAAAATGTACTACACACTGAATGTAATTTAATATATGTGTATCATCTCGTTTTGGAGGGCATCACATACATGGTGTGACGTAGAGGTGCTGACGGGGAGTTTGTGAATCTAATCGTGTCGTCGTAGTCGATAGATATAGTATCGGTATGAATACTGAACTACAGAATAAGTGAAGATAGACGCCATCTGGAGGTGTCCAGATATACAAATTATCGTCATAAGGTTGAAAGAGAAGGTAATACTGGACGCGGTGACTGGACATCGCGTGTGCCTACAATAATTTATAAATTTTATATTCGTCTCTTATATGTGGTATAAAATCACATACAGGTAAGGTCGCTAGTTATTGGCCAGTACCAGTGTACTCGCCTATAGGGAGGCGTTAAGATATATCACCAAGACCATAATTTGGTAAGATGTATTTCCTTTTTTTTTTTTTGTAATCGAAACTATATAGCTTACGTTTCGAATTATTGTAAAAATATTCATAGACAAATAGATTACTCAGGTCTTCACTTAATAATTTTCATACAGTCCACCACTTAAATTGCCAGTGTTACTGGCTTAAATTTCATAATATTTAGGTACCACATGTTCCTAATTTAAAGTCCCAAAGTGTTAGTTGAAGGAGGGGGGCTGAGACGGTGGGCATTGAAGGAGGGACAGTGTTGTGACCGACTGTCATGAAGTCCCACATGTCTCCAAGGTACATCAATATCAGTGAGCATAATCTGCTTTAGATGTGCCAGAGTTCTCCCTAGTTATGTGGGTGAAAGGTTAATTCAAGACTGCGGTTGCAAAAATTCATCATCATAATTTCTCACAGACTGAATGGTATACTAATGGGCGTGAGTTCACCTGCCTAATTTGAACCTGTAGGCCTGCAGCAGTGTACCTTCGTTCTTGTGTTCTTTTATTATTGAGTCTGGTATTTATATATACATAATGAATTTTGTCTTACTGTTTACTCTTCATGCCTTTCAATGAAAAATGATATTTTACAATTTCGTGTGAAAGCAAGGAATTCTGTAGGTACGAACTTGGGTTAGCCTAGTGTCATTCCCACACCTTGATCTTTACCCAGAATCTCGAATATGGCAGGGTACCAAATAAAATATGATCCGTGCAGCAGCGAGTTGATAGATTATGTAAAAATCTTGAAATCATGGTACAGGGAAGTACAGATATTGAAATGCCACTAGGCTAACGGTGGCTCGTGCCAACATACCTTCTTTACAAAAAGTCTAAATAGTTAATTCATACCATTTTTCCAACCTTTCCTCGTTGCACCCCTCATACACCCTCTTAAATCATCCCACCGCATTCTTTCTATATGACCAAACCATCTCAAACAACCTTATTTGAATTATGTTTCTCATACCACCACACCATCTCCACAGCCATTAATACACTACCAGCTGCCCTGCCAAGTGACTCTACCACTACTAAGTCGCCTGCTATTCCCACCACCTCTGCACCGAAACCCTGCCAGAACTGCTTCCTTTCTTGTAATTCTAAGAGTAAACGATCTAAGGACATTCATACTAACGGCATATAAACCCCAGCGATAACCTCCCTACATACTTTTTTTTTTTAAAAATGAGGTTGCGTATAATTATCAAGTAGTGATACTATTATCTCAGCAGCCACACGCCACCGGTGAAGAGAACCAAGTGCTCTACCATGGACACAATCTGTAACTTTGCGCCAAGGACGTAACTATGTAACCACTGATATTTTTTCAACGGGTCTTGATGGTCCACTGAACGGATCATTGTCCCCGATAATTAAACTGACAAAATAAATTAACGTCCTGCTCTTCTTTGCATTATCTGAAGACCATGCTTCACATCCATACAGAAGTATGGGCACCACTAATATCTGCATGCATCAAGAAACTTGTTTCCACAGTATTGTTTTCAGAACGGACAGGTACTCAAGTATAAAGATGGTACTGGTGTTGACCCCGACAACCACTCTACACTGCCACTTTATCCTTGCTTACTGTGCTCAACCTGTAACTACATTTATTTTCTTGAAAATATGCAGTAATGTTTTTCATAAAAATTTCCATTTCCGATAACTTGAAGCTTCGCCCCTCCCTCTTCCCCCTCAAAAAAGGTATATATATATATATATATATATATATGTCGTGCCGAATAGGCAGAACTTGCGATCTTGGCTTAAATAGCAACGCTCATCTTGCCATATAGGACAAGTGAAAATTTGTGTATGCAATAATTTCGCCAAAATCATTCTGAACCTAACGAAAAAAATGTATTTCATTGTGTTTGTTTAGTATTAAATTATTGTAAACAAATCTAAAATATATTTAGTTGGGTTAGGCTAAAATAAATTATTCTTGTTATAATAAGGTTAGGTAAGTTTTCTAAGATTCTTTTGGAGCAAAATTATAAATTTTTACATTATCATTAATGAAAAAAATATATCTTTAAACGTATAAGAGAAAATGTTAGAAAGGACTTAATTTTAAATGAGTTCTTGCTAATTGACCAGTTTTACATATTCGGCACGACATTATATATATATATATATATATATATATATATATATATATATATATATATATATATATATATATATATATATACACACCACACACTGAAGGTGGTAGGTGAGACAGCAATCACCCAGCGAGGTACTACCATCCTGCCAAATGAGTGAAAAGGAAGCCTGTAATTGTTTTACACGATGTTAGTATTGCTGGTATCTTCTTTGTATTATAAGCACGCAAGATAACAGGTATATCTTGCTACTTCTACTTACACTTAGGTCACACTACACATACACGTATACACACCCATCTGAGTTTTTTATTTTCTTAATAGTTCTTGTTCTTACTTATTTCATTTCATCGCCGTGGGGAAGTGGAAAAGAATTCTTCCTCCGTAAACCATGTGTGTCGTAAGAGGCGACTAAAATGCCTGGAGCAAAGGGCTAGTAACCCCTTCTGTATGAATTACTAAATTTAGAAAGAAAAACTTTCGGTGGGATACGGCCGGTTTGTTGGAAAAAATATATTATTATAATCAAAAAGAAGCGCTAAGCCACAAGGGCTATACAGCGTGAAAAAAAAAAAAATATATATATATATATATATATATATATATATATATATATATATATATATATATATATATATATATATATATGCGCGTGCCGAATAGGTAAAATTGGTGAGTTGGCAAGAGCTCGTTTAAAATTAAGTCCTTTTTTAAATTTTCTCTTGTATGTTTAAAGATATTTTTTTTTCATTGTGTTAATGTGAAAATTAATAATTCTGTACCAAAAGAATCTTGGAAAACTTACTTAACCTTATTATAACAAACGCAATTTAATTTAGCCTAATCCAAGTAAATATATCTTAGTTGGATTAGGTCAAATTAAGTTTACAATAATTTAATAATAAACAAACACAATGAAATATATTTTTTTTTCGTTAGGTTCAAAATGATTTTTGCGAAATTATTGCATACACAAATTTTCGCTTGCCTTATTCGGCAAGAAGAGCGTTGCGTTGCTATTTAAGTCACGACACACACACACACACACACACACACACACACACACACACACACACACACACACACACACACACACACACACACACACACACACACACACACACGTGTAGGTATTAGAATAGGCCATCACCGATATGATTCCACCAGTATGCCTACTGCTCATGACCGCTCATGTGCAGCTCACGACAAATGATGGATAAATACACAGCAACAGATAAGTTTCGGCAGTACCCGAGCTTTCACAGCTGCTTACGTCAGAGTCGTAACTCGTGATCTGGTATTTACGAAACCTAGAAGTAGTAACTCGCTTGTGTTGTCACAATAAAGTACACTTGTGAGAAATCTCCGCCGATTTAACACTGGCATCACATACCAAACATACCGTGTATCACCAGTGTGCCTCCTCTCTCAGCATCTCAAAAAACTTATCAACTTAAGCTCTTCCCAATTATCTTACCACTACCGCATTTCTTGTTTAGCGATTAATACTGTAATCGCTTACCAACGTTTTTTTTCTCAAGGAAAACAAAATGACATACCAATAAACTTCCACCCAGAGACAAGACTCAGTTGATGTCAGTAACCCAGAATACGTTGTCCTCCATAGAACACTTCCCAAGTGAGACAGTCTTTTCTTTTATTATTTACAAATGAAACGTGATAGTCAGGGAGCTTCCACTGATAGAAACTGGAAAAATTTCAAACCACTGAAAAAAGCTCGCTCGCAGCTGACTAGTAAGGAATTCGGCTTTTGGTCTGGAAATTTCTGTTTATCTAGTCTATTTAGGACAGTCACGGAAATTATTCAAGGAAAAAATGGATTGGTAGACGGGTTTTTATCTAGATTTTAAAAAAGCTTTTGACTGAATTTCCCATGCGAAATTAGTTCAAAAACTTCAAAACACAGGAGGAAAAGTAAACTATTAAAATGAATGAGAAACTTTATTCGAGAGGAAAAATGCGAATACTATAAGAGGAAAAAAATAATTTTGGGGGAGATGTCTTAATTGGGGTGCTGCAAGGCATGTTAAATTCTTACAAGAATGAATAAAAAACTATATGAATATGTTGTGGATGATGCAAAAATTCGCACGCAAAGTAATTAGTGACTAATTTTTTACAGTAGGACAAATTGAGAGGTGACACGCGGATAATAAAGGCCATATAATGGAACCGCTAGAAAGTGAAATCAGGCCACATAAGGAATACAGAATGACAAAATAGTGAACGTATCAGAGAGAGAGAGAGATATGGGAATAATTAATCCAAAAATATGTCACCAGAAGATCATATAATAGAGAACTGCGAAACTCCTATACTACACTGGCAAATTATACAATAACTTGAAAATATATGACTGTGGGAAATGCTACTAAAAAAATGGCTTTTTATAACACATATCGGACCGAAATTTGAAGTGGCCGCGGATGTGGGATGCACACACACGAAAAGAATGTGGATAAATTAGAAAAGGTCCAAATATTACAAAATGGCCATAAAGCTGAAAGAAATATAAGCTGTGGTGAAAGGCTGAAAACAATGAAGATGTCAGGCTGGCTGATAAGTCGAAAAGATATATGGTAACCACATGTAAAGTCATAAAAAATATGAAGGACTAAAGTATATTCCTTAGTACCTGCAACGGCAATAACAGGAGGCCACAGCTGTAAAGTCTGGAAAAAAGTGGAGTCTATGAATATTAGAAAAAAAATTCTTAGGAGTCGTAAACTAGTGAAATGGATTACACAAAAAATTAAGCGCTACAACCATTGGAAATATGGCCCGAAAAAGAAAACCTTTCATCATTCACTCCTTCACTGTCTTGCAAGAGGTATGCTTACGCTACAGTTGGGGATTTTAATGCTAAAGTGGGTAAAAAATGTTATGGAGGGAGTAGTAGGTAAATTTGGGGTGCCAGGGGTAAATGTAAATGGGGAGCCTTTAATTGAGCTATGTGTAGAAAGAAATTTGGTAATAAGTAATACATATTTTATGAAAAAGAGGATAAATAAATATACAAGGTATGATGTAGCACGTAATGAAAGTAGTTTATTAGATTATGTATTGGTGGATAAAAGGTTGATGGGTAGGCTCCAGGATGTACATGTTTATAGAGGGGCAACTGATATATCGGATCATTATTTAGTTGTAGCTACAGTTAGAGTAAGAGGTAGATGGGAAAAGAGGAAGGTGGCAACAACAAGTAAGAGGGAGGTGAAAGTGTATAAACTAAGGGAGGAGGAAGTTCGGGTGAGATATAAGCGACTATTGGCAGAAAGGTGGGCTAGTGCAAAGATGAGTAGTGGGGGGGTTGAAGAGGGTTGGAATAGTTTTTAAAAATGCAGTATTAGAATGTGGGGCAGAAGTTTGTGGTTATAGGAGGGTGGGGGCAGGAGGAAAGAGGAGTGATTGGTGGAATGATGAAGTAAAGGGTGTGATAAAAGAGAAAAAGGTAGCTTATGAGAGGTTTTTACAAAGCAGAAGTGTTATAAGAAGAGCAGAGTATATGGAGAGTAAAAGAAAGGTAAAGAGAGTGGTGAGAGAGTGCAAAAGGAGAGCAGATGATAGAGTGGGAGAGGCACTGTCAAGAAATTTTAATGAAAATAAGAAAAAATTTTGGAGCGAGTTAAACAAGTTAAGAAAGCCTAGGGAAAATATGGATTTGTCAGTTAAAAACAGAGTAGGGGAGTTAGTAGATGGGGAGATGGAGGTATTGGGTAGATGGCGAGAATATTTTGAGGAACTTTTAAATGTTAAGGAAGAAACAGAGGCAGTAATTTCATGCACTGGTCAGGGAGGTATACCATCTTTTAGGAGTGAAGAAGAGCAGAATGTAAGTGTGGGGGAGGTACGTGAGGCATTACGTAAAATGAAAGGGGTAAAGCAGCTGGAACTGATGGGATCATGACAGAAATGTTAAAAGCAGGGGGGGATATAGTGTTGGAGTGGTTGGTACTTTTGTTTAATAAATGTATGAAAGAGGGGAAAGGGGTACCTAGGGATTGGCAGAGAGCATGTATAGTCCCTTTATAAAGGGAAAGGGGACAAAAGAGACTGTAAAAATTACAGAGGAAAAAGCTTACTGAGTATACCAGGAAAAGTGTACGGTAGGGTTAAAAATTGAAAGAATTAGAGGTAAGACAGAATGTAGGATTGCGGATGAGCAAGGGGGTTTTAGAGTGGGTAGGGATGTGTAGATCAGGTGTTTACATTGAAGCATATATGTGAACAGTATTTAGATAAAGATAGGGAGGTTTTTTTTGCATTTTATGGATTTAGAAAAGGCATATGATAGAGTGGATAGAGGAGCAATGTGGCAGATGTTGCAAGTATATGGAATAGGTGGTAAGTTATTAAATGCTGTAAAGAGTTTTTTTGAGGATAGTGAGGCTCAGGTTAGGGTGTGTAAAGAGAGGGAGACTATTTCCCCGGGTAAAAGTAGGTCTTAGACAGGGATGTGAAATGTCACCATGGTTGTTTAATATATTTATAGATGGGGTTTTAAAGGAAGTAAATGCTAGGGTGTTTGGAGAGGGGTGGGATTAAATTATGGGGAATCAAATTCAAAATGGAATTGACACAGTTACTTTTTGCTGATGATAACTGTGCTTATGGAGATTCTAAAGAAAAATTGCAAAGGTTAGTGGATGAGTTTGGGAATGGTGTAAAGGTAGAAAGTTGAAAGTGAACATAGAAAAGAGTAAGGTGATGAGGGTGTCAAATGATTTAGATAAAGAAAAATTGGATATCAAATTGGGGAGGAGGAGTATGGAAGAAGTGAATTTTTCAGATACTTTTGGGGGTTGACGTGTCGGCGGATGGATTTATGAAGGGTGAGGTTAATCATAGAATTGATGAGGGAAAAAAGGTGAGTGGTGCGTTGAGGTATATGTGGGGTCAAAAAACGTTATCTATGGAGGCAAAGAAGGGAATGTATGAAAGTATAGTAGTACCAACACTCTTATATGGGTGTGAAGCTTGGGGGGGTAAATGCAGCAGCAAGGAGACGGTTGGAGGCAGCGGAGATGTCCTGTCTAGGGCAATGTGTGGTGTAAATATTATGCAAAAAATTCGAGTGTGGAAATTAGGAGAAGGTGTGGAGTTAATAAAAGTATTAGTCAAGGGCAGAAGAGGGGTTGTTGGGGTGGTTTGGTCTTTTTAGGAGAATGGATCACAGTAGAATGACATGGAAAGCATAAAAAATCTATAGGGAAGGAAGCGGGTAGGGGTCGTCCTCAAAAGGGGTTTGGGAGAGAGGGGGTAAAGGAGGTTTTGTGGGTAGGGGCTTGGATTTCCAGCAAGCGTGCGTGAGCGTGTTAGATAGGAGTGAATGGAGACGAATGGTACTTGGGACCTGACGATCTGTTGGAGTGTGAGCAGGGTAATTTATGGAAGGGTTTCGGGGAAACCGGTTATTTTCATATAGTCGGCTTGAGTCCTGGAAATGGGAAGTACAATGCCTGCATTTTAAAGGAGGGGTTTGGGATATTGGCAGTTTGGAGGGATATGTTGTGTATCTTTATATGTGTATGCTTCTAGACTGTTGTATTCTGAGCACCTCTGCAAAAACAGTGATAAAGTGCGAGTGTGGTGAAAGTGTTGAATGATGATGAAAGTATTTTCTTTTTGGGGATTTTCTTTCTTTTTTGGGTCACCCTGCCTCGTGGAGACGGCCGACTTGTTGAAAAAAAAAAAAAAAAAAATATATATATACATATATATATATATATAATATATATATTTTATATATATATATATATATATATATATATATATATATACACATCAATTCGTATATAAAAATATAGGGAGGTACCCCTCTAGAACTTTACTGGGGACCCTCTCCTCATAGAAGACAATAAACGTACCTCTGGAAAAATTCAAGGTTCTCTCCGAAGCTGAATATTTTCTTCTCCTACCACCCCTCTATACTTTATATTACATGTTAAGTTTTTAATACACAGAATACACTGACAGAAAACACAAACATGAATAGAGTGGTACAATATACCAAAGGTTATGAATCTCCTCCAGCTCCTCCAAAGCTGGACGCAAGCCCAGTATGCAGCAATGCATTTTCCCTCTGGACTGCCACGCTGAGCGCTGGAACATGAAAGTGGTTGCCCTTGGGTCCCTGGTGTGTCGATGAGTCTGGAACCCAGTTTCTTTTAAGGAAACTTGTGGCATTTTTTCCCATGATCCCAAGGTCTCTGATCCCACTGGGACAAATTGATACCATTGGCTTATGTCCCTGTACTTGCCGATCTTGTACTCCTCCCTGTGATCAGCAGCTCTCTCTCTCGCCCAACACTGTGATGGATGTCGACACACAGGTATAGTCCCATGCTAAGAGCTTGCCATTCTTCCAAGGGTAGATGGTGATCCCATCGGGGCATTTGGGCTGGTTGTGTTTATTGTTGGCTGCTAGTGATCGGGGCTCCCTCTCGGCTGGGCATCCAGCCGAGTCTTGCATGCCAGCCCTTGGTTTTGAAACAGTTAAAACCATATAGACCACATTGGTCGGTTTGCGCATCGCCGCAAATACACGTATGTTCCATATTCCGTGTGAATTGGGCAGCAAGGCGAAGAGCCACTGCAATACAGAGGGTCTTAGTGTCGAGGCGTGTTCCCACTGCTGAAATGGGAACTATTTGGAGGAAGTCCCCAGAGTGATGTGCACTCACAGCTTGGAGACTGGCAGTCTCCCTGTCTGATGTTACAGCCCTAAGAATGTTGGCAAGCACCTTTTCAGCAATGGGGCCATCCCAGTGATGGCACTGGCATAGCTAGGGTTCTGTATTCCTGCTGAGTTACTGAGGTTGTCTGGAAGAATTTGTCTTATTAACTTGTTTGATGCTATGGAAGAGGATAGGAAAGCTGGTAGCAATCTGGGAGGATTTGCGTACTCCCAGCCCCCCCCCCCCCTCCAAGCCTGACTGGAAGTGAGGCTTGCAACCACTGTCCATCTTTGAGGGAAAGATGCAATACACTGTCTAGCATGGTCTTAAGGAGTCATATTCCTTGAGTTTCGGACTGCTGAAGGCTGGGGAGCATCTCAGGAAGTAGGTAAGATTTGGGATTG
>NC_069402.1:68646617-68676943 GCF_026875155.1 Cherax quadricarinatus | reverse complement strand
AAAATCCCAGGAAAGAAACCAAATTTTTCTGCAAAACTTAACAACTAACTTAGCCAACAGAACTTTGATCCCCAGAGTAACTGCCTGATGGGTTAGTTTTAGTATCGCTGTGAAGTTAAATTAAGCTTTATTTTGTAACTATACAAATGTTCATAATTTGATTAAAAATTTTAGGCTGAAACTATTATGTATCAGTAAAACTAAGAAATGGCAGGATTGCCTACTAGTATGGTAAAAGAACAGTTTAAAAGACAATGTTTTCGCTCACAATGGGGGCTTTATCTAGTCAATATATGGCACATGTGACCATGACAATATACACAGAAAAGGTGATAGGTTAAGGTGTGGTCAGGTAATGGAAGACAGGGTGGTAACGCTGTCAGCTTGCCTGGATCACATGTATTGTTGTAGAGAAAGTTTTAATGTGAATTTAACACGAGGTTTTGCGATGTTTAATGCTCCTTAGTTCTGTGATGTCTCTCTCATTCTCATTTTCACTCTCACTCACCTATTTGTGGTTGCAGGGGTCGAGTCTTAGCTCCTGGCCCCGCCTCTTCACCGGTTGCTACTGGGCCCTCTCTCTCCCCCCGCTCCATGAGCTTTATCAAACCTCGTCTTAAAACTGTGTATGGTTCCTGCCTCCACTACGTCATTTTCTAGGCTATTCCACTGCCTTACAACTCTATGACCGAAGAAATACTTCCTAATATCTCTCTGACACATTTGTGTCTTCAACTTCCAATTGTGGCCTCTTGTTTCTGTGTCCCCTCCCTGGAACATCCTGTCTTTGTCCACCTTATCTATTCCACGCAGTATTTTATATGTCGTTATCATGTCTCCCCTGACCCTTCCTGTCCTCCAGTGTCGTCAGGCCGATTTCCTTAATCTTTCTTCATAGGACATTCCCCTTAGCTCTGGAACTAACCTTGTCGCAAACCTTTGTACTTTCTCTAGTTTCTTGACGTGCTTTATCAAGTGCGGGTTCCAAAC
Source organism: Cherax quadricarinatus (assembly GCF_026875155.1). Classification (NCBI taxonomy): domain Eukaryota; kingdom Metazoa; phylum Arthropoda; class Malacostraca; order Decapoda; family Parastacidae; genus Cherax; species Cherax quadricarinatus. The sequence continues at coordinate 68,675,953 of NC_069402.1, read as the reverse complement.
AGGTGCTGCATACTCCAGTATGGGCCTGACATACACGGTGTACAGTGTCTTGAACGATTCCTTACTAAGTATCGGAATGCTGTTCTCAGGTTTGCCAGGCGCCCATATGCTGCAGCAGTTATCTGGTTGATGTGTGCTTCCGGAGACATGCTCGGTGTTATACTCACCCAAGATCTTCTCCCTTGAGTGAGGTTTGTGCAGTCTTTGGCCACCTAGCCTATACTCGGTCTTGTGGTCTTCTGTGCCCTTCCCCTATCTTCATGACTTTGCATTTGGCAGGATTAAATTCGAGAAGCCATTTGCCTGACCAGGTGTCCAGTCTGTCCAGGTCTCTTTGAAGTCCTGCCTGGTCCTCATCAGATTTAATTCTCCTCATTAACTTCACATCATCTGCAAACAAGGACACTTCTGAGTCTAACCCTTCCATCATGTCGTTCACATATACCAAAAAATAGCACTGGTCCTAGGACCGACCCCTGGGACCCCGCTCGTCACAGGTGCCCACTGTGATACATCATTACGTACCAGACTCGTTGTTGTCTCCCTGTCAGGTTTTCTCTGATCCATTGCAGTGCCCTTCCTGTTATATGCCCCCTGATGCTCTAGCTTCTGCACTAATCTCTTGTGAGGAACTGTGTCAAAGGCCTTCTGCAGCCCAAAAGATGCAATAAACCCACCCCTCTCTCTCGTGTCTTACTTCTGTTATTTTATCATAAAACTCCAGAAGGTTTGTGACACAGGATTTCCTTCCATGAATCCTTTGCTGGTTGGCATTTATACTCTTGTTCCGTTCCAAGGTGCTCCACCACTCTCCCCTGATAATCTCCATAATTTTGCATATTTATACACGTCAATGACCACAGGTCCATAGTTTAGTGCCTCTTTTCTGTCTCCTTTTTTAAAAATGGGAACTACATTGCCGTTTCCATACCTCAGTAGTTGCCCCGGTTCCAGGGACGTGTTGAAGATTGTGGTAAGTGGCACGCACAACATATCTGCTCCCTCTCTAAGGACCCACGGGGAAAATGTCCGGTCCCATTGCCTTTGAGGTATCGATGTCCCTTAGCAGTTTCTTCACCTCCTCCTCATCTGTATGTATGTCTTTCCCAAAACTTGTTGGTGTATTCCTTGCTGGTGTCCCCATCTGGGCTGTCCCCCCAGAGTCCTTCCTGTCTCTACTGTAAATACTTCCTTAAATCTCGTGTTGAGCTCCTCACATACCTCTTGATCGTTTTTGTGAGTTCTCCACCTTTCTTTCCTCAGCTTATCACCTGGTCCTTGACTGTTGTCTTCTCCTATTTTTGGCTATACAGCAGTTTCGGGTCAGATTTGACTTTCGATGCTGTGTCTTTTTCATACTGTCGCTGGGCCTCCCTCCTTATTTTGTGCATACTCGTTTCTGGCTCTTCTACTAATCTCCTTGTTTCCTGGGTCCTATGGCCTCCTGTACCTTTTCCATTCTCTGTTAAACTTAGTTTTTGCCTCCCTACACCTTCGGGTAAACCAAGGACTCGTTTTGGTCTTCCTATTATTTTGTTTCCCTTGGAACAAAACTTTCCTCTGCTTCCTTGCACTTTTTTTTGCCCGGAGTGTGTGTGAGTGCCAAGTGTGTGTGGTGTGTGTGTGTGTGTGGTGTGTGTTTTGTGTGTGTGTGTGGTGTGTGTGTGTGTGTGTGTGTGCACGCGCTCACCTATTTGTACTCACCTATTTGTGGTTGCAGGGTCGAGTCATAGCTCCTGGCCCCGCCTCTTCGCTGATTGCTACTAGGGCCTCTCTCTCCCTGCCCCATGAGCTTTTTCATACCTCGCCTTAAAACTAGTATGGGTTCCCGCCTCCCCTACGCTACTTTCTAGGGTATTCCACGGCCTGACAACTCTATGACTGAAAAATGCTGCCTAAAAATCCCTTTGATTCATCTGAGTCTTCAACTTCCAATTGGTGAACCCTTGTTTCTGTGTCCCCTTTTCCCGGAACATCCCGTCTTTGTCCACCTTGTCTATTCTGCACAGTATTTTATATGTCGTTATCATGTCTCCCCTGACCCTCCTGCCCTCCATGTCATCAGGCCGATTTCCCTCAACCTTTCTTTTCCCGGGGCTCCACCCCTTCCCTGATGTCTTCCCCCATGACCTTGCATTATACCGTTAGTGATCAGGTCTGTAGTTTAGTGCCTCATGTTTTGTCTCCTTTTTAAAAATTGGGGTTTTTTTATAAGGGGGGGGTTTTGGGGTTTTTTGGGGGTTTTTTTTAAAAAAATTTTGTTTTTTGGGGAGAGTTTTTGGTTTGGGGGTTTTTTAAAAAAAGGAAACCTTTTCCCCCTTTTTTATTACCTTCCCCCTTTGGGGTTTTACCCCCCCTTTTTTTCGGAAAAGGTTTCCCCAAAAAACCTTTTTTGTTTGACCCGCATTTCGGGGTTTTTTTTTCCCCACCCTTTTTGCGTTATGCCGTGGTTTTTGCTGATTTGACAAAGCTTTGGGGGGTTTTTCTTTTGGTGCTATGTCATTTTTCATATTGTCGCTGAAGCCTCCCTTATCTGTTGCAATATTCATCTGGCTTGGCTAACTTTTATTTTTGAGTTCTGTTTCTTTACTTTTTCCATTCTTTAGACACAGTTTTTGTTTTTTGGGGATTTAAAGGAAATGGGTTTGTTTCCCATATTTTGTTTCCCTTGGGAACAAAACCTCTCCCTGCTCCTTGCATTTTGTTGCACAAGCCATATTTCATTGTACTGGTTTTCCTGTTCAGCCTTCCCCCAACTGAATTTTTGAAGGAAGTTTCAATGCTGAGGGGTTCCTTTTTATTTTTGGGATTCACCCATTCCTGTTTCTCCACAATGGAGCCAACTAGTAGCGAAGCAAACCAGAACCCACATGGGCAAATTTGCTCCGGGTTTATACAAGACTTCCTCGGGGGTGTCTGACTTCAGGTAATAAAGGGTTCCTGGCTGGTCATCCCCTTCTCTTGGTAGTGTCGCTTAACAGGATGCAGAGGTTTTCCGTATAATCACATTAATTTGGGTCTCCATGTTTCGGATACCCCCATGGGGCTCCAGGTTTCCAGGTCAATTCCTTGTGATTGAAATCACCAAACTAGTAATTTGCTCCCCCCCGGGGGTGCTCCCTGGCACCTCCTAGTTTTTCGGCCATGGCTCCCGGTCTAACATTTTCTCTTTGGCCCCAATTTTTTGGTGGGTTGACATTACTGCAATAAATCACCCTTTTGGTCCTCGACTGGATTGTTCCTACTAAGAGCCCCTTTCACCGTGCCATCCCTTCCTTTCCTTTTTTTCCAAAAACCCACTGGCTTTTAAAAAGAGCAGTGCAAAATCCTCCCCCTCCTCCCTCTGTCTTTCCTGAGGGGATTTTATATCCGGGTGGAAAGACTGAATCTGTTATTATTCTGGTGGTTTTGTTTCTGTGAGTGCATTTTTCGGGGGTGTCTCCTTTATTTTTCGTGCCACTCCTCAACATTTGTTTTCCATCTGCATTTGTAACTAACCTTCAACTTTCTTTTTAAAACGTGGCCTGGGAGGTGTTTGGGGGTTTGGGGGGAAGTGGGAGACCTGTGGGGAACTATGGGGGGTTGCTTGGGGGGGGAGTTTGTAATGTAGTGGGTGGGGGAAAATTTGGAATGGCAGGGGTTGTTTTTTGGTTTTAGAGTGTTTGGCTGCACTGGGGGTTTGCCTGGTTTGGGGGGCTTCTATGGGAAGCTGGAGGGGGGTTGTTTTTGATCTTCTTCCTGTGTTGGGATCCTGTCTATCTTCTCCACCCCCTCTCTTTCCTCCTTTCCCTTTTTTACCATCTCTCCTTTTCCGCCTTTTGTCTTGGTTCTGTCGCGGTCGAAGATACACCCCCTGTATGCCGGCATGTCCTTAATCGTGCTTTCTCCTGCAGATCCTGTTCGAGTCAATTCTGCCTTGAAGGTCTTTCCGGCCGGGTTTTTTTTTTAAAAACCCCCTTTTCCCCGAAAATTTTCCAGGGGGTCATGTCTCTTCCCGATTACTTTCTGATGCTTTCATTGCTTTTTTTTCCCTTGTTTTTTTGCTTCATATTTTTTCCCTTCAATTCCTGTACCCTACACAAAGACTGCCCTCACCCTTTCATTCTCCCATCTTTCCCTTTTGGTATCCCCCATTAAATTTTTGTTTCCCCCATTGAGCTTTCCTTTCTTAGTTTCATAGCTATGTAAGGGCTCAGTGGCCTTCATTTTCCCTTCTCGGTTTTCCCTGTGCTCTGTTGTGGTTTTTTTGGGCCTCCACTTAGCTTAGCTCTTTCATTTACACAGTCTACGAAGAGCTTCTACATGAGTTTTGCTCCTTCTTTTCCCTCAGCCCCCTTATTTGTGGCTGAGGAGCGGCTTGTTGTAAACCCCAAAAATGTTTTTTATTTCTTTGGCTGTTTCGATTTTCCCATTTTCCTCTTCTAAACTCTGTACCCGGGGCCTCTGTGCTTTGACTTTCACCCCCATTTCTGTTTTCCCATGTCTATCCTCTCTTCCTTTCATGCAATTCTAGTTTTTTTTATTCTTGTTCCCTTTTCTTGAGTTTGCTGCCCAATCTCCTTTGCAGTTTCCTCCTTGTCCCTTGGGTTTTTTGTTTGCTCTCTGGAACCCATTTTTGTTTTTCCTGATTGCCCAAGTGGGAAACCTATGTAATTCTTATTTAGGTTGTTTTTATATGTCAGTGTGGGGGGGGGGGTAGAGGAGGAACTGTGGGGTTTTGGGAGGAGTGGGGAGGGGGAGTGGGAAGGAAGTGAAGCAAGTGGGGAAGTGGGTGGTGGGGAGGGAGGGTGGGGGGGGGGGGAGGGTGAAAGAGGGAGGGGGGGGATCGGTAAGGAGGAGTGTCGGTGGGGGAGGGGGGAGTATGTGTGGTCTGGCAATAGTGTGTTTGTGTGTGGGGTGTGGTGGTGGGGGGGGGGTGTGTGTGTGTGGGGGGGGGGGTTTGGGGGGTGTGTGTGGGGGTTGTGTGGGGGTGTGGGGGGGTGTGGGGTGGGTGTGGGGGGGGGTGGGTGGGTTGTGGGGGGGGTTTTGGGGTGGGTGGTTGGGTGGGTGGGTGTGGGGGGGTGGGTTGGGGGGGGTGTGTGTTGTGTGTGGTGTGTGTGTGTGTGTTGGGGTGGTGTGTGGTGTGTGTGGGTGTGTTGTGTTTTTGGGGTGTGTGTGCGTGCGTGCGCACCCAAGGTACGTACTCTTTTTTAAGATTATAAAAAAAATTTTTACAATCAAATTCCCTTTTTTATGCACTAATATATATATATAAAATTTAAGCGTACACGTGTTTTGTGTTTTGGGGTTTTTTACTTTTTTCGTTCTTTGAAAAAGAGGGGGGGGGAGTCACGTTAAACTATTTGTTTTGTTTTTGTTTCACCGGTCTTCCCCCCAGATTCCGCACACTGGTCTTTCTTTTTGAAATTTTAGGATTTTTTTTTCTCACTCAATTCCTTATTTAAAAATTTTCTAATGTTTATTTTCAATAAATTTCGGGGGGGCACACGTGTGTTTGCTGTCGTACTTGTTTACAGCTTGTCCCTCGAAAAAAAGGGGGGGGGGGGGCAAATGGGTAAAACTCTTTTGGGTTTACCTGGCGATATTGAGATAATTTTTAACCCTATCTCCCGTACTGAAAAAGGGGGAGAGGATGGAAGAAACAACCCAGGGCGCGACACTTGGACTTTGACGTTAGTTTAAAATGTTTATTTTGCACCCCATACCCTCCTTTTGGGGGGTAGTCAAAAGATTACAGAGGTACATAATGGGGCCAGGGACTGGGCTTCAAAGTTTTGATAGCTGAGCAAGTTACAGAGGTAATGAATTCACAATTTACAAAGGTAATGAACTCACAATTTACAAAGGTAATGAACTCCAGGTAGGTCTAGTCACAATCATGACAAGTTACAAAGGTATTTACAGATTACAGAGGTACACAATGGGTCCAGGGACCGGGCTCCAAAGTTTTGATGGCTGAACTAGGTACAAGGTAATGAACTCACAAGTTACAAAGGTAATGAACTCAAGTTACAAAGGTAATGAATACTGTAAGAATAATTACTTACGTTTATACATGGCTGCAATCATGAACAAATTTTAGAGTAATGAGCAATTCACACTTCCACACCCGGTCACAACTGTAGTGAGTTATTGGTGCAAATGTTGATTGCTGAGTCTCTCTCACACACACACAAAACAACACACACACACACACACCCCACACACACACACACACACACACACACACACACAAATTCATACACACACAACACACACACCACACACAAACTCATACACACACACGCACACACAAAACACACACACACTCATACACACTCATACTCACCACACACACACACTCATACACACTCATACACACACTCATACACACACACACACACACACACACACCACACACATGCACATATGTGGTAATGCTTTATTTACAGCTAGCAAAGTCAGGGTATTTCTCCAGAATGGTCTGTAATATACCACTGTGGATAAAATACTTAGCCATTTCTTGAACACTTCTGAGTGAGTTGTTTCTAAATTCATTAATTTTATCGCACTCCAGTACATAATGACGGAGGGTGTGACAATAATCCATCCATCTGGCAAAGTTTACATTTCGTTTGGTCTACATCTGGTGGTGGTGATTTAACCTGCCAAAGATACTTGTAACCCAGCCGGAGCCGGGCGGTAGTGACATCCAAGAGTCTGCTTATTTTGTTGGATGCACCATAGACATGTGGCTCCTCCTGCATGATAGAATGATGATAGATGGACTCACTGGTGTCAATCTCCCTGAGCCTTAAGTCCATAAAATTCAGCTGAAGTTCTTTTCGTATTATTGTTCTCAAACTACTACCTGACAAGCCAAGATTGTAATCTACTCCCTCTTTGAAAGCATACAGCTTAGCCAATTTATCAGTTCTATCATGCATCTGAAGAACAATGTGAGATGGAATCCACAGCATGTGCACTCTGACTCCACTGTCCACAATCCTACCATACCTGTGTCTGGCTTCTGACACAAGCATGCCACAATTTATTCTTAATGAGTTGAGAGCATTTATGGATGACAGAGAATCAGTAGACTTTAGACACTAACCAAAATTAACCACAAATAGGCAAGTGATGTAGTCTGCACAACAATGGAGGTTCCTGCTGGTCGGCTGCTATCATCTTCAATTTTGTAACTCCTTCAGGAACTTTATCATGCATTCAAGTTTTTATTTTCTTTTTTTTTAAAAAATTTGGTATTCCCCCCTTTTTTCCCTTTTTAACAGTATTATGGTCATAACAAGTCTATGATGTTAGCTACCTTCAAAAAACCCCAAAACAGCTGGGGTTTGACAAAATTTTTTCTTATTTTCCCCCGTATTTACTTAATCATTTTTTTTTATGACCTTACCCACTACACTGCTGCTAAAAATCAACCAACAATGTATTTGTTAATATTTCAGTTTATTTTCCCCGGTTAACCCAATTAACTTTTTTGGATTTTTTGGCCCAAAAACTGCGGCCAGTACCTGATCACGGGGGGGGGGGGGGGGGGGGGGGACTCCCTACCCTCCCCACTCAAATTTCTTTAAAAATTTTAAAAATTGAAAAAATTCTTGATCCTTTTCACATTATTCGCACCTTGAAAGCTTTTACACTCTTGTAGGAAATTTTTCACTGTTTCCCACTCACGTACGATGACCGCTAATAATATCTTAGGACAGCCACTAAAAACCCCTAAATCCGGGACACTTTTTAGCGATACTGTTAAACGTGTTGTGGTTTTGGTGTGTGTGTGTGTGTGTTGTGTGTGTGTGTGTTTTTGTGTGTGTGTGTGTGTGTGTGTGTGTGTGTGGTGTGTTTTTGTGTGGGGTGTGTGGGTGTGTGTGTGTGTGGGTTGGGGGGGGTGGGGTGTGGGGTGTGGGGTGCGCGTGCGTGCGGCGGAAACCCTAATTGTGGTTCAGGGGTCGAGACAGCCCCTTTCCCCCCGGGCCACTTCACGATGCAAATAGGTCCCTCCCCTTTCCCCCCTCCATGAGTTTTAAATCATACCTCACCCTTAAAGCAATGTATTGTTCCCCTCCACTACCTCATTTGGGCTGGGCAAACCCAAACTTCCAACTACTCAATGACTGAAGAAATACTTCCTAACATCCACTCTATGAAAAAGAAATATTTCCTTACATCCTTTTGACCACGGGTTTTCCCAATTTCCAAAATTTGTACCCCCTTTGTTTCTGGGGGCCCCCCCTCTCCCGGAAAAATTCCTTTTCCGCCACCTTGTCTTTTCCATAAGTATTTTGTATTTTTTATCATTTTCTCCCCTAACCCCCCTGCCCCTCCAGTGTCGTCGGGGCCGTTTTCCCCTTTAACGTTTCTTCGTAGGATTTTCCCCCTTTGGGGCTGTTTGTTTTGTGTGTGTATAATAAATATATATATATATATATATATATATATATATAAAATATATAAATATATATAAAAAAAAATACACACAACACCCCACACACACACACCCCACACACACACACACACACACACCCCCGCACAACACACACAAAACACACACACACACAAAAACACACACAACAAAAAATCCCCCGTACCTTAGTAAAAATCTTTTCAAAAAACTGTAAAACCGTTATGCCCGGGCCCCTACTGGAGAAACGCACCTTTTTGGAACCCGAAACTTGATAAAGCACTCAAAAAACCCAAGAAAGTAAAAAGGGGTTTGGCGACAAGGTTATTTCCGGGAGCTAAGGGGAATGTCCTATGAGGAAAGATTGGGGGAAAATTTTGGGCCCTTTACCACACGGGAGGACAGGAGGGTCAGGGGAGACATGAAACCCGACATATAAAAACTCCCGGGGAATAGCCAAGGGGGAAACAAAGACAGGATGTTCCAGGGAGGGGACCCCGAAACAAGGCCACAATTGGAATTTGAAGACAAAAAATATCAGAGAGATAGTAGGAAGTATTTTCATTCAAAGAGTTGTAAGGCAGTGGAATAGCCTAGAAAATGACGTAGGGGAAAGGCAGAACCATACATTTTTTAAAAGACGGGGGTTTTTGATAAAGCTCGGGAGCGGGGAGAAAAGGGGGCCTAGTAGCAACCGGTGAAGAGGCGGGGGCCAGGAGCTAGGACTCGCCCCCTGCAACCCCCAAATTTGGTTGAGTACAAAAAGGGAGTAAAATACGCGGGGCCTCTGCACAGCGTCATTTTTTTCCCCCTTCGATAAAACATTTTTAGCCTGTTTTTTTTTTTAAAACCGAAAGTCGCAAGCCGTTTTTTAAAAAAAAAAGTTTTGTTTTTCGAATGATGTCCACTTAAACATTTTTAAAATTTCTCATTACCAAAGATTCCCCTTTTTTTTCCCAAAAACTTGTTAAGGACAATTTCCCGGACCCATTATGTGCCTATTGGGAAACTTTTTTTACTACCTCTTACATATGGGTTTTAAAGTCATAAAAAAACAAGGTTTGAGGGTTCCCCCAAATCACTAGCCATGATTAAAATTTTTACACAAAAATGGGGATTTAAAATTTTCTCATCGTAAAAATAGGGGCCCAACAAAGGGGCAACATGGAGTTAGGTCCTGGGCAAAACCCACGCATTATATTTTGTAAAATGTTTAAGTGAAAGTATTATACATAAATATAGCAATAAAATTTTTTGTGAAATTTTTTTCTTTGGGAAAATTAAAAATAATACATTTTTTTTATCGAATCAAGTAACATGCCTGGGGCCCTTCCCAGCAGCGGGCAAAAGGCGCCCCCGGAAATTTTTCATAATATAAAAAAAAGTGCTAAACCCACAAGGGTTTATAAAAGCACAGAAAAACCTAAGATAAACTTCGTGCCGTTCCCCAAAAACTACCGCCGGCGGGAAAAAGGGTTTCTTAATTACCTTAATTTTTGGGGTTTTAAAATTTGGGAATTTTTTAAAGGGTAATTTTGTTTCTTAACCATTTTCCCCCAAAAAAAATCCCCCAAAACCCGGAAATTTTTTAAAAAATACATTTTGTAAAACAACTTTTGAAACCCACCTATGTTAATAATTTACCCCCAAACACTTTTACTGCAGTATGTACAGTTTTCCTTTTTCCCAATTTTTTGTCAGAAGTTCACGCTACGCCATTGTCAAAACTTAAGTTTTAATTAGTATAATTTAAGAAAAGGGGGCGCTAAACCCCCTTTGGGTTATACACGCATCTGGGGGGGAAGGAAGGGATTCAGTTTTAATTGAGGGAACCAAGCACAGAAAACCAACCCCCCTAGATCAAGAGCCCCCGACCAAACGTCCCAAGGGGGCCAAAAAATTTGTAAAACTAAAGCAATTTACCGTTCTGTAGGTTTCCCTTTGAAACCCTTTTTCACCAAAAATTTTTCAAACAAGGGGTTTTTTAATTCTGAAAAATCTGCTCATCAAAAATATCCTTTTCCCCCCACTATTGCATTTTTCCCGCAGGAAAAATTAAAAAACCTGTAATGTCTTGTAATGTTTTAAGTCTTTAATTTTAAAATTTTAAACAGACCACATCACTTCGAAAAACTAATAGTTTTACTCCATACAAACTAAGTCATTTCATATTTTAAGCAGTCTTCAACCGAAGGAACTGTAATTTTAAAAGGAAAGCACAATAAAACCAGAAAAAACAAAGCCGCGTGTAGCGAGGAAGGAAATGCCGAGAACACCTGCACCGGCTGCACCCAAACAATGACTGCCCCTCAACACCCCCCACTACAAGCCTACAAAACCTCAATTAAAACAAAAAAAAAAATATTATCACCGCGAAAATACAAGAGCAAAAAACATTTATTTAATCACCTTCGTCTTAAATAATTGGGTTTAAATTTTAAAACCAAAATATTTTTTTTTTTAATGAGTCTTAAAATAACGACAGATTTTAAATAGAAAAAAATAATTTTTCTTTCTTACTGGGGTTTTTATTGATTTTTTTCCCTCGTGATCAGCTTTCTTTTGTTTTTAAACCGTTGGGAAAAGGGTTTTCCCTTTTAAAATTTTTCATGATTAAAATAAATGCGTTTTTTGGGAACTTTATTCATTAAACTACAGTGTCCCGTAAAATATATAATGTAATATATTTTTGTTAGTTGCCCGCAATATTCACATTTTCTGCGCAAACTTAGAATAAAGCATGATATTAAAAAAATTAGATTTTATGAAACGGACAAATGGAGGCTTTCAAAACGGCGCAGTACATCGGATTTAATAAATTCTGTAAAAACCTAGAAAAGGATTTTTTGGAGGAATAAATAAATTTTGAGGCCCCTAAATTTTTGTCCATGAAAAGATTTAAAGGTTGTAGGCTCGAAAATTTGAGGAACACACTATTGAAGCAGCCCTAGAAAAAACTGAAAGCTTCTTTAAAACCCCCCCCCGAGAAGTATTAAAAAACATTATAAAATAAAATACAACCTTTTTTCTCCCACAGTCCCCCCAAAGTTTTTCACAACAAAAAATATCGACCAATTAAAGTCTGTTTTTTGTCACGAACCTGGAGTGCACAAGTTGGAAAATAAAGAATACTTTTTTGAAAAATTAGTCAACAACAGTAAAGTCGTCGTATTTATGAAGGTTTGATATAAATTAATATTCTTATTGTCAAAATCCCATAATAAAAGTTTTAGTTTTAGTTAAATGTACATTTTTTTTTTACAGAATTCCCTTATATGTCCATATTTTTTACACTGCCAATTAATATTATTATTAGTAGTATTAGTATTTTTATGTACTGTATTTTTTTTTTGGGGGGGGATGAAAATTTGACAGTAGTGATAAATTTTTAAGGTTTAATTAAGGATAACCCAACAAAGCCAGATGGTATGATCTCAAGAGACTGAAAGCTAATACATTTTTTACACTGTTTAAGACTAGTAATGACAATGAAATAATAGCATTAGTAACAGTAATGGTAGTAACTGGTATCAAAAGGTATATTATGCTATACGTATATGTAAATAAGATTGGTGGGCAAAATGTATCCTCATTAAGATTTCCTAGCACTGCACATGTGTCTTATTTATACAGTGTTAGTAACTGCATAGTATTTGAAGTGGTACTAAGACTAAAACTCTACAGGATTGAAAATACCGAGATTGGAGTAATAGTCACTATAAATAATAATCATTTAGTTAAAAAAGCAACTTGTACATACGAGTTGTAAGTGGATAAGTGTGACATAATTTTACATAAACTGTGTAGCATACATTTGCAGAACAATTGCTACTTCACTTGGCTACAAATATGCATTAACTGTTGATTGACTTATATTTATAGTTAAGAGTATTGATTGAAGTACACTGGCAACTAATATTCTCAAGTTTTTCTACAGACTGAGGGTAAACAATAATTGTATTTTACTGTATTGTTTTGTTTTGTAAACTTTTACATTTTTTATATATTTGTGTTTTAAATTTTTACTATGGTAGCAGTAAGCTTAAAATTGTTATAGGCATATAATACTACTAAATTAGGAAATTTATACAAGGATAATGAAATAATACCAAATAGTATGAGTTATTTTTTTTTTTTCAATGACCCAGCCGTATCCGAGGCAGGGTGACCTAAAAAGAAAAAAAAAGTTTCTCTTTTTAAATTTAGTAATGTACACAGGGAAAGGTGTTTTGTAAAGTATGTATGTATGTATCATTTTTAAAATACTAAAAGTCACTTTCATCTCTTTCTGCAGTTTAATTGTTAATTTGTTAATGTTGTAGTGGTAAGGCCATAGCAGTCATACAGTGCTTGGGAATGGGAAGTAATCTATTTGATTCAAAAACAGAGAGGGTAGCTTCATTTCCTTGGAGTATGAGCCTTCACCAGCATCAAGGCAGCTCCCCCCTTGAAAGACTGCAGGCTCCTTAATTAGCTGTTCTCTACCCGTAGTCTTAAATTTATATACTGTATACAGTACTATTACTGTGCTGCAGTGATGCAGCCCTGAAGGAGAGGGGGAGCTAAGGGGCTGAAGCTCCCAAGAGGCAAATGCTTTTTTCATTTTAATTAATGATTAATTTTCACTGTATTATATTGACTGGTGACCACCAAATCATGATAATTTAAGAAATTTTACATGCATACTGAAAATCATTTGCTTTTAAAGATTTTATCTTTGTTCTTTTTAAAGCATTTTATTATTTTTAAGCTGCCCCCAGGTTGAAATCCTGGCTTAAGCTTGCAGAATGAAATCCTGACCCTGCTACTGCTGTATTGACTTTGGTTTGAACAGAAAACCTATTCTGATTTTTACACCTGTAAAAGAAGGGAGCATTCTTTGGGTTATTAACTAGGAGGATATTACAAGAAATTTGTAGTTTGTGTGAATGAACATGCCTCTACAAAAAAGTTAGAAACTTGGTTTTCTGTCTTTAAAAAATAATTACAATGTGCTGAAAGACCAGAGTTCTCAAAGCAGTGACTGATTCTTCATTGTCAGCATTTTAATTAGAAGGAAAATATACAGCTTCAAAAGTTCAGACTCCCTAAAGAATTACATTGGAGATAAGCAATTACCTATTTGTAACCACAGGGGCATAGCTGTTCTCACGGTGTCACATGTTTAATAATTTGTTCATCACATACGTACAATAAATATTTTTTCAATTTCCAATGGTTGTAGCACTGACTGCTGGTACTTCAAATGTTCAGTAACATGATTTGCCTTGTACTTGGGTGTGAAAACCTTGCTGGCCAACACTTTAAACAGTTTTAGTATTTACCAATAAATATTCATTGTTCATGGTTGCAACTCTTTTTGAACACCCTGTATGTACAGCAACAGTGTTAATTTTTTTAATTTGGAAATTTTTACTCTCAACATTTAATAAAGATGGCACAAAGAATTAGAAGTAGCATAATTGTGTAATTGTACTTGGTGAATGATCCCATTTATCTGAAATTTACTTAATACATAAAGTTTCTTTCTTCATGGGGAAGAGGAGAATTACTTACTAAAGAGATACTCACTTGCAGGGAACTCCAGATGTTCCAAGATGTGGCTTTAGCAATGCTGTTGTTCAGATTTTAAGGATGCATGGAGTAACGTATGATGCTCACAATGTTTTGACTGATGAAGATGTTCGACAGGGTAAGTTAGATCAAATTTGTGATAAGAGCACATTGTTTTATAAATAAAATTGCTTTCATTGTAAGGTGGTTTTCTTCATCTGTTCTTTCCACATTTGCATGCCCTACTACACTACCTCATTGCACTTCTTTTTTTACAGAAGTTCTAACTACTCACAGTAACTTAGCTGCATAACAAGATTTCTTAAATATGGTATACTAGTGTTCATTGATTAATATTAGATCCATTAATATTAGAACCATTTTTGTCTAATCAGTAATCTTGTCCTTATATGAACAGGTTTGCTTGTGTGCCTTTTTTTTTTTTTTTTTTTTTTTTTTTTTTTTAACATTCTAGTTCAAAACAGTATGAGAATGTATTTACATGCAACAATTCTGAGAGGCTATGCTTATTTCATTTCCCTTGTGGCATCAATCATTCTTTCATTAAACAAAATTACCTCTGGATATCCTCAGTGCTAATGTTACATGTTAATTTTTTTTTGTCTCAGCTTATCTATTTCCTTGCAACTTTTAGTATTTTTTATTGTTTATTTGCTCTATTACAGTACAGTAGTTCTAGAAGTGAAAAATGATATCTGAAAAAACAAATAATGACATATGCTGTTATGTTCTTTATATTTTCCAGGGATTAAGGAATTCTCACAATGGCCAACAATACCGCAGGTATTTGTAAATGGAGAATTTATTGGTGGCTGTGACATTCTCTTACAAATGCATCAAAATGGAGAGCTAATTGAGGAGCTTCAGAAGGTTGGCATTACATCTTCTTTACTTGAAGCAGAGACTGGAAATAAAGGAGATAATAAATGAAAAGAGACACTTTACATATGAGTGAAAGGAGAAATTTACAAAGCACAAATATAGGAAAAAATTTAATTTTTATCATGAACAATGTTTAAATTGTAGAATTAGAATTTGTTTTATCATGTAAGGAAAAGGTGGGCTATGAAAAATATAGAATCTGTAGTGCAACGAACTCCTACTCACCTGGATGCAGTGGTTGAAATCCAGTCACGTTGTTATTAGTTCATCCAGATATCTGTTCATGAAGAAGAAATCTCCACAATTAGTACTTTGCTTTCACAGAGGTTAATGTTAAAAAACAAAGATATTATTAGTCATTGTTAATAACAGATATTATATAGCATATATATTTTCCCATAGGAAAGTATGCTGGTCATTATCAGATACAGTACAGTATATGGATCACACTAATCATGCGCTAAACCAAACCTACTGAGTAACATGGCACAAGCTTCACACTTGTGCTATTACAAATGTAAACTAAGTTATCATAGATGTAATTTAATTATTCAGTGATAGCCTATCAGAAGCCTTATTCTGAGTGTTGGTGATTGTGATGTGAAAGATGCAAAATGTGACAAATTATAACACAGTTGTGCAAGACAGGTACACAGTACCGACAAGATGAAAGTTAAGACACTTGTGCAACATCTGGTTATCTTTATTGTAGACATTTCGCCATCCAGTGGCTTTATCAGTACAGATTCTTGGACATAATTAGAAAACAGAAGAACTGTATACAAAAGATGAGGTAATCAGTCCCTCAGTCATGGAGGTTCACAGCATCGTGGTTGTAGAGAATCTCTACAACCACGGTGCTGTGAACACCACCTCCAAGGCTGAGGGACTGATTACCTCATCTTTTGTATACAGTTCTTCTGTTTTCTAATTATGTCCAAGAATCTGTACTGATAAAGCCACTGGATGGCGAAACGTCTACAATAAAGATAACCAGATGTTGCACAAGTGTCTTAACTTTTATAACAGTTGCAAAAAGCATTATTGTCACAAGTGTTGGCCACACAAAGATGTATATTTATGTAAAATGACATAAAGAATCACTAAACACAATATTTCAAAACTCTTGGAAATCTTCCTGTACATTAAGATACAGTGCTACTATATCACAAAGAAAACCTGGTTGCCATTTAATAATGAAGTAAAATGCGAGTGGCAAAATTAATGGTAGCATGAAAATAAAGTGTGTGCTGTTGACCCAGTCTTAATCACCCAGGGATAGTATGAGTATGGCTGAGTCCTTCCCAGCCTTTAAACACATTTTAGTGGTAAAATGCACATACATAAATATTGCTAAATAAAGACACTGTTCCTTCCTCAGGAATATTTTAGAATTTGTTTTACTGGTAATCCCAAATCATAAAAATAGTCAAATAAATACACTTACCAGAATTTGGTTTCTTGTTAACCCACTAGTATAAGTAATAGTTATATTTCTTATTTTAAGTATTCTTGTAAAGAAATTTATTAATATACAATACAGTACTGTATTGCTTTACTGGAAATGTATGTCTGAATATATCATGAAATTCTCAAGATTCATTATATATAAATACAGATGATAGTCATGCAGCAACTGCATAGGAGGGCAGGATGGACCATTTATTGATGTACCATAATAACCTCTGTTCCTTCATTTATTTGCAAGAGTATAATTAGCACTGTACTGGTGAATGTTGTGGAAGGTCAAGGATTTTGAGTAAGCACATAAAAATAGCATGTCAGAATTGACATATGCTGCCTGCCCCCCCTTTTTCTTTTCTAGCAAAACTTTCAAGGTACTGAAGAAAAGTAGTCACTGCCTTTCATCAGTGCTTTTTGACCTGTGACAGCTGCCACCACTTTTCACCAAAATTGATTTACATTATAAATATAGAAACCAATACACAATTTTTTTTTTTTCAACAAGTCGGCCGTCTCCCACCGAGGCAGGGTGACCCAAAAAAGAAAGAAAATCCCCAAAAAGAAAATACTTTCATCATCATTCAACACTTTCACCACACTCACACATTATCACTGTTTTTGCAGAGGTGCTCAGAATACAACAGTTTAGAAGCATATACGTATAAAGATACACAACACATCCCCCCAAACTGCCAATATCCCAAACCCCTCCTTTAAAGTGCAGGCATTGTACTTCCCATTTCCAGGACTCAAGTCCGACTATATGAAAATAACCGGTTTCCCTGAATCCCTTCACTAAATATTACCCTGCTCACACTCCAACAGATCGTCAGGTCCCAAGTACCATTCGTCTCCATTCACTCCTATCTAACACGCTTGCTGGAAGTCCAAGCCCCTCGCCCACAAAACCTCCTTTACCCCCTCTCTCCAACCCTTTCGAGGACGACCCCTACCCCCCCTTCCTTCCCCTATAAGTTGTAATAAACAGCTGTCAGTGAATAAACTGAATGGTGGACAGGAGGCAAACCACGACTTGCAGATTGACACTCTCATTCTGCAGGCCGCAGTTCACCTGTTTATTCACAGAAAGCAATATTTTTAAACAACACATTTGAATTTATAATACAGGCTGGCCATCACTAATCCGGCATCATTGGGACCTGTAGTGTGCTGGAATAGTGAGTTTGCTGGATTACAGAGTGGTTAGGTTAGAATACATTAATTAACCTATCTTCCTCATTTTCATCACTGCTTTCTCCACTGGCTTGCTGCTGTGAATTTACAACGATCTGCACAATTTATGAGTCTGTATAATGATAAAATTTGAGTCAGTATAATGATGAAATTTGAAATTATGCTAGTCGAAATTAGTGCCAGATAACCAGATAACTGATTGCCGGATTAGTGATAGATGACCTGTATGTAATTTGGAGAGAAATTTACACAAACATTATATCTGTGTGAAGAATAGGTTACAGTACCAAAGCTGGAACAATTTTCAAAAATCTGCACATAGGAGAGGGGCTTTATGACCCAGGATGACACCAAGGGCAGCTTGGGTGGCTTCAGTCTTTCAAAAATTCTTGGTAATAACAATAGTAATAATAATACTGTTTCAAAACAAGTCAACTAGCCCCCTTTCCAACCAAACAGCCACCATTAAGTTCCCCTAGTGTGTATAGATATCTTGGTGCTACCCCTGCATATGACAACTTTCTCATCTGTCCTGGACCATTGTCAAGTTACAAGTGACATGACGGACCAAAATGTCGTCATTAGGTTCCTCTCCTCAGTGTTAGTTGATCAGTGTATTACTATGTGACATGATAATTTTATTAATTATGCAACATTTTCTTTGTATATGGGAAACAAATACTTAAGAGCTTTCCTTATACAGTGGAACCCCGGTTATCGGCTGTAATCCGTTCCAGAAGGTCGGCCTAAATCCGAAAAGGCCGAAAACCGAAGTACATAATATTTCCCATAAGAATTAATGTAAATACAATTAGTCAGTTCCAGACACCCAGAAATATTAACAAAAAATGCATTTTTTAAAGATTAACTATAGTTTTACATACAGAAAACAATGAGAAATAAATATAAAGCACAAATTTAATGATAAATGAACATTACATACCTTTATTGAAGACTCTTGTTGGCATATTGAAGAAGGCGAGGAGGGGAGAGAGAGTTGGGAATCCCCTTCCATGAGGGCTTCAGGTATCAAAACCCTCTTTAAGGTTACTTCCCTTCTTTGTCATTTACTGACACAGTTCATTCATTACTTACCTTAAAATATTTGTAGTCTTAATGTAGGGTGAAAGGCGAGTAGTATTTATTTGTAGGAAGTCAGTGTAAACAGCGGTAGATGTAGGTACACATATGTAGCCCTTCCTGGGCTACACTATACAGCCATATTATTACCATGTTCACTGAGTTTAATCATTTCTAACAACTACCTTTAGATGCCATCATAAACAAAGGGAGAAGTAATGAATAATTCATGCCGAGAATTGTAAACAAACACGTATGAAGGGCGGTGCCAGATGCCAGATTCACAGTTTTCTCTAACTCTGAATCAGAGAAAACGTAATGTTTACTCTCCACCCAACTCACCACTCAATAGCATATAAACATTGCATGTTTATGTGCTATGGTTTTATGCTATGCTATATAATGTGTTTCTTATATAATCTTGAAGAAAATATCATAGATGGATTAATGAAATTGTCTATATTAACCTAAAATAAAACATTTAATGTGACAAGAGTGATTATTATTAAACATACATCGCATATAAACATTGCATGTTTTTATATACTATGTAACGTGTTTCTTTGGGCCCATGGTGGCTTATTTCGCAGTTGCACTCAATAGACAACCACAAAAAACAGTGGATTATAATGAAATGTTTGGATAAATGTGCAGCAGAGTGACGGGCAGACACGTCTAATATGGTCGATTTCTGAGTTGACGGCCAAAATCCAGGATAGAATTTCGGCCAAAAAAGCAGCCGAAATCTGATTGGCCGATATCCGGGGTTCCACTGTATTGGCAAAAAATTACAAATGCTTGATTACTACTATGTAACCACAAATTCCACTTGAATGACAAAGGTTCTGCTTCTGTTAATCCAGATAAGCAAGAGTTCACTGTATGTTTCTCCTCGAGTTTGTGAATGAGTACTATGCTTCAATGGATAATTTTGATTATTGTACTTCTAGTGGAAAAATCAGGTTTAGTTAAAAGCCTCCTTCACATTAGTGTTTAACAGTACTTCACCAGTTTATAGTGTGCCTGTATGACTTTGTGATATTCATTGTATATTTACTATTAGTATTGTACAGTTTAAAAGATATTGTTCTTTATTGTCATATGTAAGTAAAAATATTGCACATATTCCAGATTTATCATTCACATTGTCAGATATCTGATCACATTGCAGTTTTTTTTATAACACTGGCCATCTTCCAACGAGGTACAGTGACCCAAAAAAAGGAGAAATACTTTTACCATCATTCACTCTGCTGTTTTCCTAGAGGTGCACTGACATTACAGCTAAGATGCCCTCCAAATTGCAGTAGCCCCACCCCTTCTGAGTGCAGGCACTGTACTTCTCACCTTCAGGACTCAAGTCCAGCTAATTGGTTTCCTGCAATCCCTTCGTTAATGTTACTTTACTCAAACTCCAATAGCACATCAAGTCATAAAAACCACTTACCTCTACTCCTATCTGATGCACTCACACACACTTGGATGTCTAAGCCTTTTGTATACAAAACCTCCTTTACCCTCTCCCTCCAACCTTTCCTAAGACTACCCCTACCCTTCCTTCTCTCCACTACAGATTTCTACACCTTTTATGTTATCCTAATTTGCTCCATCCCAGGTATATCTCCAAACCACCTCAATAACCTCCATTTCAGACCTCTGGATAATATCTTAAGTAACTCCACCTCCTTCTAATCCCTAAATTACGAATTATCTACCTAATATTCACACCACACATTGCCCTCAGACAACGTTTCCACTGCTTCCAATCTCCTCCTTGTAACTTTTAAACTCCATGCTTCATACCCATACAAGAGTGTTGGTACACCTATATGCTTGATACATTCTCTTTTTGCCTCCATAATTAATATTATATAAATTTGGTCTTCACAAATGCCTCCATGTACCACCCACATTTTTCACTTCGTCACTTCTATGGGCCACCTCATCTTTCACAGACCTATCTGCCGACAAATACACTCTAAATATCTGACCACGTTCACTTCCTCCATACTTCCTCCCAATCTGATTTCCAATTTTTTTTTTTTTTGGTTACTCTCATCACCTTGCTCTTTCCTATATTCACTTTTAATTTTCTTCTATTACAATACCCTTTGCAGTTTCTCTTTAGACTCTCCCAAAAGCACAGTGTCATCAGCAATAAGCAGCTGTGACAACTCCCACTTAGTATTAGATTCTTTATCTTTTGATCCCACACCTCTCCAACACCCTATCATTCACGTCTTTATCAACCCCATCAATAAATACAGCGGTACCCTTAGTTTCAGCCATAATTCGTTCCAGGAGGTTGTTCGAGTGCTGTTACCAAACGAATTTGTTCCCACAAGGAATAATGTAAATTAGATTAGTCCATTTTCAGACCCCCAAAAACACACAAAAGCACTTACAATAATACACTTACATAATTGTTTGAATTGCGAGGTGTACGAAACTTGGGGTACCACTGTATATTAAATAACCATGATAACATCACACATCCAGCTAAGGGATACTCTAACCAAAAAGTAATCTCTCAGTATCCTCATAAAAACTCTTAACTGCTTTAAGTAACCTACCACCTATTCCATACACCTGCAACGTCTGCCACATTGCTCCCCTATCCACAATATTGTTATATGACCTTTGTGAATTTAGCACTTAGTTACAATTATAATAATATCCAGTATATCATGCCTTTTCTAAATCCATAAATACAGCAAAAGTTTTCTTACCTTTATCTAAATATTGTTCACTTGTATGCTTGAATGTAAACACTTGTTTCTACACATCCCCAACCCTTCCTAAACCTTTTTCATCTCCCATCCTGCTCTCTATCTTACCTTTAATTCTCTCAGTAATAATGCTTCCATACACTTTGCTTGGTATACTCAACAGGTTTTTTTTTTTTTTAACTCTTGAGCTGTCTCCCATCGAGGCAGGGTGACCCAAAAAAGAAACTCTTTCATTATCATTCACACATAATCAATGTCTTTGCAGAGGCGTTCAAATATGACAGTTTAGATGTCACTCCAAACAGCCAATATCCCAAACCCCTCCTTTAAAGTGCAGGCATTGTACTTCCCATCTCCAGGACTCAAGTCTGACTAACCAGTTTCCCTGAATCCCTTCACAAATTATTACCCTGCTCACACTCCAACAACTCATCAGGTACCAAAAACCATGTCTTTATTCACTCCTATCTAACATGCTCACACATGCCTGCTGGATGTCCAAACCCTTTGCACATAAAACCTCTTTTATCCCCTCCCTCCATCCTTTCCTAGGATGAGCCCTGCCCCTATAATTCTTAAACTCACTTTTATCCCCTTTTCCTGTATACAAAAGAACAATATACGCACTCTGCCAATCCTTAGATACCTTCCCCATATGCTATTAACATTTCTATCTTGATTCCATTAATCCAACTGCTTTGCCTCCTTTTCATTCTACTCACTGCTTCACATATCTTCCTCAAACTCGCATCTGACTCTTTCCTCAGTCCTAAAAGAGGTTATACATCACTGCCTCACTCTTTTCATGAACATGTAAGTGCCTCAAAATATTCCCTTCATCCTCCCAATACTTCCACCTCCCCATCTAATAACCCCTCTTCATTTCCTAGTTTTTCTCAATTTATTAATCGAACTCCGAAACTTTTTCTTATTCCCAGAAAAATTTGGTGACAAAACCCTCACCGTCTCTCATCTGCTCTTGTTATACACACCTTTATCACTCTCATTATCATCTCTGCTTTGAAAAACCTCTCGTACTAACTTTCCCTTAACACTCATTATCTCATTCCACCAATTGCTCCTCTTTCCTCCTGCACCCACCCTCCTATATCCACAAATGGGAAAATCTTTCTTTCAACGCACCGGCTGTATCTCACTGAAGCAGGGTGGCTCAAAAAGAAAAACGAAAGTTTCTCTTTATAAATTTTGTAATGTACGTATAAAGGAGAAGGGGTGACTAGTCCCTTGCTCCCAGCATTTATTCACCTCTTACAACACACATGGCTTATGGAGGAAGAATTCTATTCCACTTCCCCATGGAGATAAGAGGAAATAAACAAGAACTAGCAAGAAAAGAGAAGAAAACCCAGAGGGATGTGTGTAAATACAGTAGACCCCTCATATTACACGGATTTATTCGGCACATTTTGGTTATTACACTACTGAAAAATTGCGGCATAATTTTATACAACACTTCATAAAATTAACTTAACGCGGTTCAGTTTGAGGGAGGGGGAAAAATTTGAAGCATCGCCCAAGGGATATTTTCCTAGCTCAGGCCGTTGCCTGACTGCGGTTGAGATCACTGTCTCTGCTGGGCTGCACCGGGCTTCAAGGCAGCAAAGGATTGCTCGATCTTGCTCCATTGCAGTAATGTGTCAGGTGATTTCAAGCATAATCCCAGCAGAGTAATATTTAGTGAAGGGATTCAGGGAAACTGGTTATTTTTACATAGCCGGACTTGAGTCCTGAAAATGGGAAGTACAATGCCTGCACTCGAAAGGAGGGGTTCGGGATATTGGCAGTTTGGAGGGATATGTTGTGTATCTTTATATGTATATGCTTCTAAACTGTTGTGTTCTGAGCACCTCTGCAAAAATAGTGATTATGTGTGAGTGAGGTGAAAGTGTTGAATGATGATGAAAGTATTTTCTTTTTGGGGATTTTCTTTCTTTTTGGGTCACCCTGCCTCGGTGGGAGACAGCCGACTTGTTGGAAAAAAAAAAAAATTATCATTTTTGTTGCATTTATAGTCTTAAGTAACAAAAACAACATTATTATTTTTATTTTTGTAAGATCTGGCTGTCTAAAAAAAAGTTGTTTGACTTTTGGGGGTCCCAGGAATGTAACCCTATTTTTCCCATAAATTCTTCAGCTTATGTAACATGGATTTATCTAACATTGCATTTTCAGGAACATAACTAACATGTCATGAGGGTCTACTGTGTATGCCTGTACATGCATGTGTAGTGTGACCTAAGAATAAGTAGAAGTAGCAAGACATATCTGAAATCTTGTTTGTTTATGAGGCAGAAAAAAGATATCAGCAATGCTGCCATCATGTAAAGCAGTTATGTACAGGCTTCTGCTTTACTCTCGCTAGGCAGTTGCTGTCTACCAACCTATTTAGTGGGGAAAATATCCCCACTAAATAGGTCAAAAAAGGGAGGGTTGATGAGTATTTAGATTTCTGAGGAAATGAAGGTGTAATTCCTAGGATCAAGAGCCTCTTTACTGCAGCAAGGAAGTGAAGAGATGTATTTTCTTGAAAATAGTAACTAGTTTTGGAAAGGAAAAAATGCCCCTCCAAAAAAGGGTCTTACATATCGAGAACAAAGACTATGACCAACTCTATATCCACAATGAAGATACAATATGCCCCTCTAACACAGCATTAGTTTTCTTGGAGCTGACCCAGAGGAAGTGGGGAATAAAGGAACAGCACCACAAAGGTAACTTGCCTACCTTTGCTTCATTGTTAACTTGAATGATTAGATGTGTTGAGACTAGCACTTTTCCTAAAATGCACTGTATTGCACTTTGCCTTGTACCAAAATTCTATTTTATCATCACCTCTGGCAATCCCACTGTTAATGCCAGATATGAATTTCTTACCCTGCTCCTTTAGCACTTTCCATGAATAAGTAACTGACTCTAATTTTCTTCATCAGATGTGACCTATCTTTTCTTGCTACTAATATTCTTCCTTAAGCACCACTTATTCCTTTCTATCCCTTTCATCTCAGCTGTTTTGTGCTGTATGATTTCTGGGATTAACACTTTCCACAATGTTATAAATTAACAAAATCCTGGGTGCACCAGTCTATCACTGAGGTACAATGGGTTACATGTGTAAGATATTAAAGTGAGCTCTAGCTTGGTTGGTAGTGCATTAGGCAGATATAAAAAGTTTTTTTAAGAAATATTTTAATGAACTTCAACAGTAATTCCTCATCTTTAATAAAATAAATATTTGGTATTTTTCTACATACACTCTGTCAATACAATAATCTTACATACACAAGAATGTCAAATATTTTAAGTTACATTCAGATCTGAATAGCATTTGCAAAAATTTTATTTTATCAATGGAAAAAAAAAAAGTCAAAAAGAAGAAAATATTTGCAACTGCTGTTGATCTCATACACCATTATACAAGTGACTGAAAACTAAAATAATACTGGAATAGCTGCATTTAAAAAAAGTAAATATAAGCATGTACTGCATGTATCATATATACTGGATATTTGTACACGTGTCTTGACATGTGCTTGCAACAAGTGTTGTAAGTAAGCTTAATGAAAAAAGCTCCACATAATAAATAAGCATTAACAATATATTTATTCAATCTATTCAAAGAAGTGAGAACACTTTTAGTAGTATTACAGTATGTATATGGTATATTATTTGCTGAATGTGAATTACTTTACAGTCCTATTATTCTTTAATAAATAGTGCCACTAATCTAAACTACTTCTCTGTTATTAACCCTTTCAATGTCCAGACACCCAAAAATTAATATTGCTCTCAGTGTCCACTTTTCTAAACTACTTCCCTGTTATTAACCTTTTCAATGTCCAGACACCCAAAAATTAATATTGTTCTGTCCACTTTTTTTTTTTTTTAAATTCTTATGAAATTTCAGGTAGAGAATCTTATTCTGTAGGTAATGACACCAAAAGTACAAAATTGATGAAAAACCTATGAAATTACACAGGCACAAAGTTAGTGGTTCTTGACACAATTCATGCATTGGCGATTTTGCCCACTTTGATTCCTATTTTAAGCCATTTCCATTGTTCCATTTGACCAAATTCGAAGCTATTTCACTAGTATGCCTTTCATTTTATTGATTATGCAAAGAAACTGCCTATTCAATTATTTCAACTACCTTATAAAGTGCACAGAAGTTGGTAATTTGGTCAATTTTACACAAAATTAAAAAAAATACCAGTTTAACCCTTAAATTGTCCAAACATAGATCTACGTTTGCACTGCTAGTGCTCCAAACATAGATCTACTTTTTTTTTTTTTTTTACATTTGAAAGCATGTAAAACGAAACGTAGATCTACATTCGGAGCGCTAGAAGTGCAAACATAGATCTGCATTTGGACAGTTGAAGGGTTAAAAATAGTCCATAATAAATAATGCAGACATTCCTAGCACTAAAACATTTCCTCTTTTCATTAGTCACATCCCCAAGCCTCTCCTGTATGACACTTCCCTTCCATTTTGAATTATTACTCAAATAATAATACACATGTATTCATGTCTGAGGGGAATGTGTGGTGTGAATATAATGCAGAGAATTCATAGTTTGGAAGTTAGGAGGAGGTGCAGGATTGCCAAAACTGTTGTCCAGAGGACTGAGGAAGGGTTGAGGTGGTTCGGACATGTAGAGAGAATGGAGCGAAACAGAATGACTTCAAGAGTGTATCAGTCTGTAGTGGAAGAAGGCGGGGTAGGGGTTGGCCTAGGAAAGGTTGGAGGGAGGGGGTAAAGGAGGTTTTGTGTGCGAGGGGCTTGAACTTCCAGCGGGCATGCGTGAGCGTGTTTGATAGGAGTGAATGGAGACAAATGGTTTTTAATACTTGACATGCTGTTGGAGTGTGAGCAAAGTAACATTTATGAAGGGATTCAGGGAAACCGGCATTCCGGACTTGAGTCCTGGAGATGGGAAGTACAGTGCCTGCACTCTGAAGGAGGGGTGTTAATGTTGCAGTTTAAAAACTGTAGTGTAAAGCACCCTTCTGGCAAGACAGTGATGGAGTGAATGATGGTGAAAGGTTTTCTTTTTCAGGCCACCCTGCCTTGGTGGGAATCGGCCAGTGTGTTAATAATAAAAATAATATAATCAAATAATATTGTTCATTATTATTCAAATATTAATTTTTTTAACACACTGGCCATTTCCCACCAAGGCAGAGTGACCCAAAAAGAAAGAAAAACATAAAAAGAAAGAAAAAACTTTCATCATCATTCAACACTTTCACCATCCCTCATACATAATCACTGTCTTTGCAGAGGTACTCAGATACGACAGCTTAGATATCCCTCCTAATTGCCAATATCCCAAACCCCTCCTTTAAAGTGCAGGCATTATACTTCCCATTTCCAGGACTCAAGTCCAACTAACCGGTTTCACAAAATATTACCCTGCTCACACTCCAACAGCTCGTCAGGTCCCAAAAACCATTCGTCTCCATTCACTCCCATCTAACACACTCACGCATGCTTGCTGGAAGTCCAAGCCCCTCGCCACAAAACCCCCTTTAGCCCCTCCCTCCAACCTTTCCAGGGATGACCCCTACCCCGCCTTCCTTCCCCTACAGATTTATACGCTCTCCAAGTCATTCTACTT
Source organism: Cherax quadricarinatus (assembly GCF_026875155.1). Lineage (NCBI taxonomy): Eukaryota > Metazoa > Arthropoda > Malacostraca > Decapoda > Parastacidae > Cherax > Cherax quadricarinatus. The sequence goes on along the minus strand of NC_069402.1, from coordinate 68,648,984 downwards.
TGTTCCATTCTAAGTGACCAAACCACCTCAACAGCCTCTCTTCAGCCCTCTGACTAATACTTTCAGTAACTCCACACCTCCTAATTTCCACACAATGAATTCTCTGCATAATAATAAATAATAAAATATAGCCAGGAAAGATTGGTCATGGTTTACAGCATCCCAACAATTGAATCAGACTATTAAAAATCCAAAACCCATAAAACACTCAGGGTTTATGGCTTGAACATCGCAAAAATCTAATATTTCCAATATTTTGAGCTCCCGAAACATCTCACAATCATTTTTATTTTGGTAATATGTCTTCCTTTCTATCAAATGATACCAAGAAATATGTAGCCAATAAAATCATAAAAAACAACATTTGGGAAAACACCTCAGTGAATATTCTACACCAAACATTGTCACAATTTTGTTTTTCCCGTCAGGCGCCACGTGCGGCAGAATTTTTGTTTATACTGTGCACACTCACTGCACAGACCTATTCTCTTATATCTAGGCCAAAATTTACTGCTTGCAGCTTATCCAAGTGGGTTGAACTCAAGACATATACCTACATCTGGGACCCTGGCCTCAATGACGTAGTTCTACGTGATGGACAGTCAAAGGGTTAAATAAATATATAGCCTATACCTATAATAAAACATTGGAATATGATATATACATTAATAAATTTAATGCATTTACACTCCAAGAATAAGCATAAGAAATAACTTTTGGATCATTATACAAGAACATTGGTAAAAATTATTTAGAGGATCATTATACAGAAACAATATTACTAAAAATGCTTATCTTATTTTAACTGCAAAAATGTGTTGTATACATCAGGTACATGACTATACATACTTCTATGGATACTTAGAGTATTATCCAACAGCTCTGTATCTATCACTGGGTAGGCAGTCCTTTGAAAAAACTAAATTTTCAATATAAAATTTATGTGCCTATTTCTCTGTACAAATATTTATTACAATATTAAGTATATTAATAATACATTACTAATGTATTTTGCAAAAAGTAAATTAAAACAATACATTTTTTTTATATTATCACTGGTAACCATTTGGCAATTAACAAAAATTCATGTTTTGATATTGTACACCATGTGAAAGACATTTTGTCAATGGTCCATTATAATGTTAAACAAAATCATAAAATTCCAGTTACAAAGTCTGGGATATTCAGTACTGTACTGCAAATTATAACAGATAACAATGATAAATCACAATAATGCATTTTGAAGAATAATTGAAAACTTGAGATCAAGCTGTAAACCAGAAAAATTATTCATTTACTATATTCTAATTCATTAAAACTACAAGTGGTGGTGAAGGCTGCTTGTAGTTGAGATGTATTTATGGTAATATAACTAAATTAATCCATCAATCACAAAGATGGAAGAAAGTATTAACTTGATATTAAATAACAAGATGTTGTAGAAGATGAGATGGACCTACTGCACATGTGCAATATGCATAAGATACTAATGTATGAGACTATACTATATAATAATTTTTTGCAATATACATAAAATTTTCTAAAATTATTTACATACACACACTCCAAATAAACTTTAATCTTTGTGAAAGTTCCGGAGGTTTATGATTTTTCCTCTTTCTCTTTATTGTACTTTTCCAGTTCCTTCAAGAATTGTGCTCGAGGTTTCATAACAGTTGGTTTATCTCCTCTGCATTTTGGGCAGAACCATTTTCCCTTTGGCTTGTTGGTCAGTCCTACACATGAAAAATGGAACCATTCGATAGGACACAAGTCATTATCACAACCAATCATTTCTCCATATGAAACCTGGAAAAAATAAGAAGCAAAATTACAAACTGTTGTGTATTATATAAGAGCAATTCATGTGCAATGGGTATCTTAACTACTGTAAATAATTAAACAATAAAACTAAATTTTAAAAAGCACTGGTTCAACTACTGTCAGGAAAGTACCTTCACTGAAGGAAGCCTTTCAATCTGCAGATCTAACCAGAGATTGTAGTTTGTAAACAGTGTAGCTCACCAAGACTCAATGTTAAGTCCCATATTATCCTTTTTTGAAGATAATGCCAAAATAGTAAGGAGAATACAAAATGATGAGGATAAATAAAAAAAAGCTGCAAAAATACTGTATCTGAACAGTCTTCAGGAAGTCAGGAAAAAGGGTTAATAATAGGAGGTTTCAGAGTGGGTAGGGGATGTGTAGATCATATATGTGAACAGTTTTTAGATAAAGGTAGGGAAGTTTTTATTGCATTTATGGATTTAGAAAAGGCATATGATAGAGTGAATAGGGGATCAATGTGGCAGATGTTGCAAGTATATGGAATAGGTGGTAAGTTACTAAATGCTGTAAAGAGTTTTT
>NC_069402.1:68609117-68641617 GCF_026875155.1 Cherax quadricarinatus | reverse complement strand
ATGAAACCAGGACATTTTTTTCTCAACTTCCTCGTTCAAAAACTTATTTGTTTGACATGTAATGCAGTCGACAACTGAGGTTCCACTGTACACTAAATATAATACTGAGGAAGTCAGAAACTATAGTATTAGGCAGAACATCAACATCAGAAAGAACCAAATTATGGAACACCAAAAAAGCTAAAGTTCTAAAGGCAGGAAGAACCAAGGAACAAAAAGAGCTTCTTTTGTTTTTGAAGAAGTGCTCTGCCGAATGGACAATTATTGCACAGGACAGGATATATTAAAGAATAAACAAAACTACTGTAATGAGAACCAGAAAAAAATATATAAAAATTTTGTGTGTATGTGTGTATTTTTTTTTTTTTTTTGCACACTGGTTATCTCCCACTGACGTAGGGTCACCCAAAAACGAAATGCTTTCACCATCATTCACTCTATTACTATCTTGGCAGAGGTGTGCAAATACTACAGTTCAGATGCCTCTCCAAACTGCAAATATTGCCAACCCTCCTTCACAGTGCAGACATTATGTATGTGTCCATGCCCACACATGCACACACACAGTAGACCACTGATTAAGCTGCAATTACCCCACAGTCCTAGATATTCTAGAAAGCATGAAGGTCTACCATCACTAGGACCCCAGTGATGACAAGTCACTCCCAGTGACTTTCTTGGGTTATCCTGGCAACTCATATATGTTGCTATGTATGAAAGTTGTCATTACCTGTGTGTGTTATAGCTACAATCACCTGACCCTGTGTATTTTGAGACATTCTTGAAATCCTGAATGTCACCACTGTGGTCCTAGTGATGGAAGACATTCAGGGGTTCCTAGAATATCTCAAAATACACAAGTTCAGGTGACTATAAGTCAGGGGAGTGACATGTCGCCACTGCAATCCTAGTGACATGGGACATGATTCAGGCTTCCTAGAATATCTAGAAAATCTTTTTAAAAAATTTACACCCAAAAATATAAATAATATATTGTATTAATACTTACAAAAAGAAACACTTTCACCAGCAACACTTTCACCATCATTCACACAATCACTGTCTTTGCAGGGGTGCTCAGATATGATAGTTTAGATGTCACTCCAAACAGCCAATATCTCAAAACCCCTCCTTTAGAGTGCAGGGATTGTATTTGCCACCTCCAGGACTCAAGTCCAGCTAACTGGTTTCCCTGCATCCCTTCACAAATTATGATGCTGCTCACACTCCAACAGCTTGTCAGGTTCTAAAAACCATTTGTCTCCATTCACTCCTATCTAACATGCTTACACATGCCTGCTGCATGTCCAAGCCCCTTGCACAGAAAACTTCTTTTACCCCCTCCCTCCATACTTTCCTAGGATGACTCCTACCAAGGCAGGGTGACCCGAAAAAGAAACACTGGAGAAGGTAGTGTAGCAGCTGGAGAGAAGCTGGTACACTTTACTTTCTGGCTACATGCTTCTGGTTTATGTTAAAATACAGATTAGCTTGCACTAGTCATGATAGTGGCCATGATAGTGGCTCTCTTTGCACTGCAACTCATTATTGTAATTACATAATCTCACTGTAATCTTGCAAGGAAATTAAAATTTGTATTTGTATCTGTTCTAGGTAGTAGGTTGGTGGACAGCAACTGCCCAGGGAGGTACTACCGTCCTGCCAAGTGAGTGTAAAACGGAAGCCTGTAATTGTTTTACACGATGGTAAGATTGCTGGTGTCTTTTTTTTCTGTCTCAAACACATGCAAGATTTCAGGTACGTCTTGCTACTTCTACTTACACTTAAGTCACACTACACATACATGTACAAGCATATATATACACACCCCACTGGGTTTTCTTCTATTTTCTTTCTAGTTCTTGTTCTTGTTTATTTCCTCTTACCTCCATGGGGAAGTGGAACAGAATTCTTCCTACATAAGCCATGCGTGTTGTAAGAAGCGACTAAAATGCCAGGAGCAAGGGGCTAGTAACCCCTTCTCCTGTATATATTATGAAATGTAAAAGGATGAGCGATGCGGATGAGCAAGGAGGTTTTAGAGTGGGTAGGGGATGTGTAGATCAGGTGTTTACATTGAAGCATATATGTGAACAGTATTTAGATAAAGATAGGGAAGTTTTTATTGCATTTATGGATTTAGAAAAGGCATATGATAGAGTGGATAGAGGAGCAATGTGGCAGATGTTGCAAGTATATGGAATAGGTGGTAAGTTATTAAATGCTGTAAAGAGTTTTTATGAGGATAGTGAGGCTCAGGTTAGGGTGTGTAGAAGAGAGGGAGACTACTTCCCGGTAAAAGTAGGTCTTAGACAGGGATGTGTAATGTCACCATGGTTGTTTAATATATTTATAGATGGGGTTGTAAAGGAAGTAAATGCTAGGGTGTTTGGGAGAGGGGTGGGATTAAATTATGGGGAATCAAATTCAAAATGGGAATTGACACAGTTACTTTTTGCTGATGATACTGTGCTTATGGGAGATTCTAAAGAAAAATTGCAAAGGTTAGTGGATGAGTTTGGGAATGTGTGTAAAGGTAGAAAGTTGAAAGTGAACATAGAAAAGAGTAAGGTGATGAGGGTGTCAAATGATTTAGATAAAGAAAAATTGGATATCAAATTGGGAAGGAGGAGTATGGAAGAAGTGAATGTTTTCAGATACTTGGGAGTTGACGTGTCGGCGGATGGATTTATGAAGGATGAGGTTAATCATAGAACTGATGAGGGAAAAAAGGTGAGTGGTGCGTTGAGGTATATGTGGAGTCAAAAAACGTTATCTATGGAGGCAAAGAAGGGAATGTATGAAAGTATAGTAGTACCAACACTCTTATATGGGTGTGAAGCTTGGGTGGTAAATGCAGCAGCGAGGAGACGGTTGGAGGCAGTGGGGATGTCCTGTTTAAGGGCAATGTGTGGTGTAAATATTATGCAGAAAATTCGGAGTGTGGAAATTAGGAGAAGGTGTGGAGTTAATAAAAGTATTAGTCAGAGGGCAGAAGAGGGGTTGTTGCGGTGGTTTGGTCATTTAGAGAGAATGGATCAAAGTAGAATGACATGGAAAGCATATAAATCTATAGGGGAAGGAAGGAGGGGTAGGGGTCGTCCTCGAAAGGGTTGGAGAGAGGGGGTAAAGGAGGTTTTGTGGGTAAGGGGCTTGGACTTCCAGCAAGCGTGCGTGAGCGTGTTAGATAGGAGTGAATGGAGACGAATGGTACTTGGGACCTGACGATCTGTTGGAGTGTGAGCAGGGTAATATTTAGTGAAGGGATTCAGGGAAACCGGTTATTTTCATATAGTCGGACTTGAGTCCTGGAAATGGGAAGTACAATGCCTGCACTTTAAAGGAGGGGTTTGGGATATTGGCAGTTTGGAGGGATATGTTGTGTATCTTTATATGTGTATGCTTCTAGACTGTTGTATTCTGAGCACCTCTGCAAAAACAGTGATAATGTGCGAGTGTGGTGAAAGTGTTGAATGATGATGAAAGTATTTTCTTTTTGGGGATTTTCTTTCTTTTTTGGGTCACCCTGCCTCGGTGGGAGACGGCCGACTTGTTGAAAGAAAAAAAAGAAAAGGAGAAACTTTTCGTTTTTCCTTTTGGGCCACCCTGCCTTGGTGGGATACGGCCGGTGTGTTGAAAGAAAGAAAGATTTGTATTTGTAAGGCTAACTGACTGACTACATCGAACTACCTCTGCACTTGGTCTACTTCATTTTCCACGAAGGCTGATGACTCCAAGAATGCAATTCATTACTGTATTCAACAAATGAAGCCTGCAGCACAGGCAAAACATTTTGTTAATATAGACTCCTAGTGTTACTCCTAGTCTTACTCTTCAACCACCTTTAGAATTTGTCCACTATTAACACAAGGCTCATAAACCAAAAACAAAAAAGAACTGATCCAATTCTTGAAAGGCCAGTGTGAATGGATGTTCAGCAATCCACTAAACAGGAGAATAGATGATCCAGAAAGTGGTACTAACATTACACATGACAAAAATCTTTGAAAGGGTGATGAGATGTCAAATTACATATTTTGTGGAAAAGCAGGACCTGTACAACTTAAGTCAACATGGTCTTAGAGCAGGAACATCATGCTTGTCAACTACTGGATCATTATGAGAAAATTTTCTCTGACTTTAGAAGAATCCCATAACAGACATGGTCAACATGAATTTTGCCAAGGCATTTGACAAAATGTGATCACAATGTAATAGAACATAAAATAAGGTCATAAGGTATACCAGAAAAAATAGGCCAAAGGATTTATAATTTTCTAGCTAATACTGTACTACAGTACTACAAATAGTAGTAGTAAATAAAGTACAATCTAAGACTAACCAAAATAAAAAGGTACAGTCCTGATGTTTGTACCGTTTCTCATCCTCAAATCAAACAAAGATAACAATGCAAACTGAATCATTATCTATGCAGTGTGCTGGGTCAACCAGGCTGTGATGGATATGTGGGTCAAAGAGTCACCAACAGTAACAGTATGGTTAACCAGGCAATCAACTGGGAGGCCTAGCCTTGAGTAGGAAAACTCTCAAACAGGTCACCCTTGGTGTGAACAACACCCACAATTCAGGTGCCTTGTGTACAGGTCTAATACATTACTAAGTCATATATATTATTAAATAAATTTTGGATCTTTTCATCATTCCATCTTGTATCTAGATATTAATCATGGTACCCATGAGAAGTACTAGTAATGCCAGAAGTGCCAACAACAATAAGCATGAAACTATGAAAGTTTTCAGAAAATGACATCCTAGATATGTGATAGGTGGTGCACGTGTGATACAGATGGCCCGTGTAATTAGAAAGAACAAAGCAATAAGCTCTTGTACAACGAGTAACTTAGATTGTGACCTGAAAAGAATGACAAACAAGTCAATACATGTATAGTTAAATAAAAGTTACTGTGTGGACTGAGCAGAAAATTAAAAACAGGTGCCCCACTTAATGCCCTCATAAAGAGGGAGAAACTCCATCTTACTATAAAACTGTGAGAGAGAAGGAAGGAAAGCCCGATTGAGAGTGTTCTTTTAGTTCCGGTTGATTCAAATAACTTAAAATATTCATTTGGCAGCATTATATAATATAAAATTTAGTAGAGAAAGTGTCTGTTGACCGCAGAGCCAAGGGAAATTTCCCTGCTGAGCTGGAGGAAATTATTTCTGAGGATGGCTATAAGCCCGAGCAAGTTTATAATGCTGACGAGACAGGATTAAATAGGAAAATGCTGTCTACAATTTCCACCATACTCATGGCAGCAAAGTATCATTTCAGCTTGCAACTATGCACTGATGCAGCAGTAAATTTCAGGTACACAACTATGCTTATTTATCGCTCACAGAATCCCGGGCTTTGAAGAGTAAGGACAAAACCACCTTACCTGTTATTTGGTGGTCTAACAAAGCTGTTTGTTGATTGTGTCAAGCATGATTTTATTCCTTCAGTCAAGATGTACCTGTTCCAAAAGAGGCTTTCATTCAAGGTACTCCTCGATCTTGATAATTCCCAGAGCCATCCTCAATTCTGGCAGTCTCTGGACCCAAGTGTGAAGATTGTGTTTTTACCTGGATCGAGGAGTGATTAAGACATTTAAGTGCCACTCTAAAAGCAATGTCATGCAGAAACTCGTCGCAGCAATGGAGAAAAAATTACAAGACTGGAGTACCAGAATTCTGGCGTAAATTCAACATTGCAAATGCAATAACCAACATTGAAGTTCAATGGGATGAAAAGTTTCGATCAACTATAAATGCAGGCTGGGGAAAATTATGGCTTAATGTGGTGAATCATTTCACAAGTTTTCCCTCTAAAGAGTCAGGTCCAGAAAACTGGGAATCAGGCAAGGAAAGTGCCAGAATATGACTTTCAAGACATGCTGGCAAAAGATGTGAATGAAATGTTTGACAACAACGACAAAGAACAGACAAATGAAGACACACTGGAAGAACTCAATTCCCAGTTAAGGGAAAGTAGATAACGGACAAGGATGAGACAGAAAAACTGAACCTAAATGGCCGACACTCCCAGCTATAGGCTTGAGCATGACGGTTTTCTTGCCGCATTGTCTCGTGCTGCTGCATTTTTTCTTCTAAGTATCTTGTTTAGAACTTCCTTCATCACCTGGAATAAAGGTCATTTTGAAGGTACACATGTCCAGTAGAGGGACATGAGAGTAGAGACGTGATGGACACTTCAGAGGGAGAGCCAGAAGCTCTCCGTATTCTCTTTAAGACGTCGTTGCTCTTGATACCTGGGAAAGATTTCACTCCCAGCATTAGTATTTACTGCATTCACTTCCTGACACATTAGCCTTTGTCTTACAAGCTAGTCCCTGAGCAGGAGCTTGCATACACTTCCAGACATCACTAGCACTGGTAATCTTCAACATACTTTCTGATGCCTTCTACTTGATTACCCTTGCTGGACTGAGTTTCTCAACCCACCATGATAAACCAAAGTAGCCCAGTTTGATGCAGTTGTGAGGATACACCAACACATTCTTGGCAATATGTCTCTGTGAACAAATTTTTGGCTTTCCAAGTAGGGGAGAGCTGTGGAGAGCTAGGTGTAGAGCACAATTAGAGGCCAGGTTGAGGCAGTCTTTGTTGCAGAGGCGCCACCGCCGCCGCCTCTCTTGACTTCTCTCCTGGTCTCAGAGCCGTGTCGTGAGCTCCCGCTGCCAGACCCGTTCACTTCTTCAGTGTTCCAGAGGGAAGTACTGGTGTTGTTGACTAGGCGACATTATCTGTCAATAGAGTCAGCAAAACTCTCAGCACTGGTGATGCTGGGACAGGTCATGCTCAAGGCTTCTGCCATTCCTGCTACCTTCGACTGGACGAGCCTTTTGGTAAACAACAGTCAGTGGTCAATGTTCTAACATTCAGCACTTGTTCAAAATTTGTTGTGTTGAGCCTTACTGGCTGAGTAAGCCACATAAGAGATGCCCACAGATGGTCCCACCATCAGGGTCACAGGTATTGACCAGCCAGACCTGAGCACACCGCGGAAAGACTGTTAACCATACTTCTTGATGTGTGTCTGCAGACCCTGACACAAGATTTTGGTCTTCATGGAGTTGAACACCGAAAATGGCAGGAACTTGTGGAAGCCGACTTCCTTCTCCAGGTACTCAAAGTTGGACTTCTCCAGGGTGCTGCTAGACACGTCCTTAAGCAGTCACTTGATTTCTATACAAGTGAGCTAAATGGTAATATCCTGGTCGATTCCTTCATTGTCTTGACTCTCGTCTTCCAGATAGTTGTTCTTAACCTGTTCATAAGTAGCAGAAGGCATCCTGGTCCTTCTTGTAGAGCTGGTGGAGGTCGGAGAGGACAGTGAACTCTTAAGTTGAAATTTCCAGTCTTCACTCAGAAATTCTGATTTTTTTTTCACCTGGTACACAGTCAGGTCCTGGTGTACCAGAGAACCTCCCTAGTAATAGGTTGTGTAGTCTGACAGCTAACATTCCCTCATGAAGTCAAGGTCCAAGAGCTGTCTGCTGATGATTGCATTTCTTATTGACTTTGTTGCAGGAGGAGTTGACATGCACCCGACCTGAGCGGTCAGTTGACCCCCTTCCCTATCATTTTTCTGTTTATGCCATCAACTTAAATCATATAAGCTGACACTTTTTCTCGCATCCTTGACTATAACTGAGAATTTAGAAGTAAAGTTACCCAGGTACTTGTTTCTTAGAGTTCTGTAGTGCAACTTTTATTATCAGCTCATTTATTTAGCTATATATTATCTCACATCTAATACTATTCAACAGTCATGAGGTTATAGCTAGACTTTGATGAGGCAGAGTGTTGAGCTAAGGTGTTAGTGTCATGACCACTCATCTTCAGCTATATACACCTTGAAGCCACTCCAGCTTCTAGATGGATGGGATTGTGACTACCTGTGTCTTCCAGTATTCTGCACGTACGAGAACAAGTTGTGCCCGGCTGCTGTATCGGTGGTGCCTGTTCCATCTCCAACATTAACTTGAAGTTATATGGAATCCCCGCTCTGTTAAGCTACGTTGCCCTCATATGGAGAAGAAATAGTTTCAAAAAATGGAGACACAGAACTTTGTCGTAGGCTATATATTAATTTAGAGTATCTCCTATTAATGTGAGAGAGATACATGATGAATACTGGGATATTAAGACATTGTCACTACTACTGGTGCGACCCTTGGTCACGAGAGGGAAGGTGTTGCGATTTATGCACGACATTTTATATTTGAGAAATAATCCAGTTACGTGGTTTCACTTATTACTGTGTAGTGGACGTCTTCACTAGTAGCTAAATAAAGATTTCCGACTTTATATTATTATCTGATGAGACATGTATCATGATACTTGGATATTGCTCTTTATTTTTATTATATTAGTATTAATATCTATATAAATGTATGTATAGAAATAGGAAAAGTGGAATCACTAGTTAAAAGACCGGCCACTAGTTATGCTGCTGGCTGGATTCAAAGCTTTTTTTAAGTGACGAACCTGACATGAAAGTTACTGGTCGCTGACACATGCAGTAGGTTCACCCACTCACTCCCAAGTAGTACTCTGCCTTGTACTCTCATGCTGAGTCTGATTTCTGCTTTCTAGAATTCTCTTTTCATATTCCAATCCCTTGCACAGGAATATTAATGAAACTTCCTGTGTGGATAATCTGAATTTAATGTCTCTTTGAAGACACTGATATGAGTTATGTTAGCAACGTATCAGTTATTTCATGTCTTATACTGATTGCCTAACTCTACTAACAATAGCTGTATATATAATTCTACCCTTTATGTGTAAAGGAAAAGAGAAGTATAATTTCATGCTCTTTATTAAGATTATGGTTCATAGAGATATGAAGATCCAATATTTTTTTTTTTTTTTTTCAACAAGTCGGTCGTCTCCCACCGAGGCAGGGTGACCCAAAAAAGAAAGAAAATCCCCAAAAAGAAAATACTTTCATCATCATTCAACACTTTCACCACACTCACACATTATCACTGCTTTTGCAGAGGTGCCCAGAATACAACAGTTTAGAAGCATATACGTATAAAGATACACAACATATCCCTCTAAACTGCCAATATCCCAAACCACTCCTTTAAAGTGCAGGCATTGTACTTCCCATTTCCAGGACTCAAGTCCGACTATATGAAAATAACAGGTTTCCCTGAATCCCTTCACTAAATATTACCCTGCTCACACTCCAACAGATCGTCAGGTCCCAAGTATCATTCGTCTCCATTCACTCCTATTTAACACGCTCATGCACGCTTGCTGGAAGTCCAAGCCCCTCGCCCACAAAACCTCCTTTACCCCCTCTTTCCAACCCTTTCGAGGACGACCCCTACCCCTCTTTCCTTCCCCTATAGATTTATATGCTTTCCACGTCATTCTACTTTGATCCATTCTCTCTAAATGACCAAACCACCTCAACAACCCCTCTTCTGCCCTCTGACTAATGCTTTTATTAACTCCACACCTTCTCCTAATTTCCACACTCCGAATTTTCTGCATAATATTTACACCACACATTGCCCTTAGACAGGACATCTCCACTGCCTCCAACCGTCTCCTCGCTGCTGCATTTACCACCCAAGCTTCACATCCATATAAGAGTGTTGGTACTACTATACTTTCATACATTCCTTTCTTTGCCTCCATAGATAACGTTTTTTTGACTCCACATATACCTCAACGCACCACTCACCTTTTTTTCCCTCATCAATTCTATGATTAACCTCATCCTTCATAAATCCATCCGCCGACACGTCAACTCCCAAGTATCTGAAAACATTCACTTCTTCCATACTCCTCCTCCCCAATTTGATATCCAATTTTTCTTTAAATCTAAATCATTTGATACCCTCATCACCTTACTCTTTTCTATGTTCACTTTCAACTTTCTACCTTTACACACATTCTCAAACTCATCCACTAACCTTTGCAATTTTTCTTTAGAATCTCCCATAAGCACAGTATCATCAGCAAAAAGTAACTGTGTCAATTCCCATTTTGAATTTGATTCCCCATAATTTAATCCTACCCCTCTCCCCGAACACCCTAGCATTTACTTCCTTTACAACCCCATCTATAAATATATTAAACAACCATGGTGACATTACACATCCCTGTCTAAGACCTACTTTTACCGGGAAGTATTCTCCTCTCTTCTACACACCCTAACCTGAGCCTCACTATCCTCATAAAAGCTCTTTACAGCATTTAGTAACTTACCACCTATTCCATAAACTTGCAACATCTGCCACATTGCTCCTCTATCCACTCTATCATATGCCTTTTCTAAATCCATAAATGCAATAAAAACTTCCCTACCTTTATCTAAATACTGTTCACATATATGCTTCAATGTAAACATTTGATCTACACATCCCCTACCCACTCTGAAGCCTCCTTGCTCATCCGCAATTCTACATTCTGTCTTACCTCTAATTCTTTCAATTATAACCCTACCGTATACTTTTCCTGGTATACTCAGTAAACTTATTCCTCTATAATTTTTACAATCTCTTTTGTCCCCTTTCCCTTTATATAAAGGGACTATACATGCTCTCCGCCAATCCCTAGGTACCTTCCCCTCTTTCATACATTTATTAAACAAAAGTACCAACCACTCCAACACTATATCCCCCCCTGCTTTTAACATTTCTGTCATGATCCCATCAGTTCCAGCTGCTTTACCCCCTTTCATTCTATGTAATGCCTCAAGTACCTCCACCACACTTACATTCTGCTCTTCTTCACTCCTAAAAGATGGTATACCTCCCTGGCCAGTGCATGAAATTACCACCTCCCTTTCTTCCTCAACATTTAAAAGTTCCTCAAAATATTCTCGCCATCTACCTAATACCTCCCTCTCCCCATCTACTAACTCCCCTACTCTGTTTTTAACGGACAAATCCATACTTTCCCTAGGCTTTCTTAACTTGTTTAACTCACTCCAAGGCACTGTCAAGAAATTTTAATGAAAATAAGATCCAATATAAGTTTTTTTATTATTAAAGACAAGGATTTTACTTGTGAGTTTTGGTCATCCTAAAGAAAGTAAGAAGGTTAACAAAAAAAAGCCTCTTTGGTTAAGAAGGCTATATTTGCCACAATAAACCCTTGTTGCCATTGGAGTTTTCCCCTAGACAAAGTCCATACATAAACTGGTTCCACAAGATTTAATCAGTGAAACCCTATTATTTTTGACAAATTACGAAACATGGCATTTTTTGGAAGCCAAGAGAACGTAACACAAGTTTCCCCACATGTTCTGCACAAACTTAGTACAAAATTGTATGTAGACACCACATATCTGAAAGATTCTGAACACTAAAGCTCACCTTATTTGTTATTATTTTTTCTATATGAGGTGTTGTAGGCATATCATTTGAATTTTCATTATGATTTGAAGCATGATCATTTCTGGTCCGCCGTGCCCTCTTGCTGGCTCTCTCTGGTTGATTATCTTTTGAAGCTTCAGGCTTTTCTGGTTCTTGTCCAAAGTCTATAAAAAAAAATTAATATTGAAGAGAAATTTTCCAGCAGGTATATAATGTTAGTCTGAATTTACAGATACATGTACTGTACTTCAAAAAACAGAAATATTCTCCAGTATTTAACTAGATAAGAATATTAAAAGTGGATTACTGACTTTAGCAAACCACTGATGAATTGTATAGGAAGAGCTATTTTTCTACAGTTTTTCTGAAAACACATCAGTGCTAAAACCTACATTCCCAAAAACTCACACACTCCTAAATAAGCAACCTCTTTTTCAAAATATCTTTTAGTATTTCTAATAAAGAACCTTGTGCCATGCCAAGTGAAATGGAGCAAAACTATGCATAAAACCTGATAAACTATAGAAGAGATTGTTAATACATAGTGCTATGTTCCATAATCTACTGTGAATTAGACAGATAAGATAAGATAAGATTTCGTTCGGATTTTTAACTCCGGAGGGTTAGCCACCCAGGATAACCCAAGAAAGTCAGTGCGTCATCGAGGACTGTCTAACTTATTTCCATTGGGGTCCTTAATCTTGTCCCCCAGGATGCGACCCACACCAGTCGACTAATACCCAGGTACCTATTTGCTGCTCTGTGAACAGGACAACAGGTGTAAGGAAACGTGTCGAAATGTTTCCACCCGCCGGGAATCGAACCCGGGCCCTCCGTGTGTGAAGCGGGAGCTTTAGCCACCAGGCCACCAGGTTTTATTTATTTTATTAACCTTATGGGGAAATAAATTCCCCTGACCTTCATCCCTCCAAAAAAAAAAAAAATTAACAAGAAGAAAATATTTTTTTTAAAGCTGCACCTCAAAACTGATTTTGTTAGTCTGAGTCAAGTTCCCCCCCCCCCCCTTGGCATAAAGCTTGAAAATATACCTTATCTGTTAGTAATTTCAGTGATTATGGCTCCTATGGCCTGGTGCATTACAAAAATAAGAACTTTGAAGGCATGCAGTAAAGATATGTATACTATGTACCGAATGCAAGTATATAAGTTTGTGTGATTTAACTACCGACTTCTGTGTTCATGAGACAGAATGAAAAATAACAATGATAACAGAGAGTAAAACACTTAATTAGTAATCTTACCCAAGTTTTTGCAATCTAATTCAAGCTGTCTTTGTCTGTTTTCAATTATGTCAAGAATATGCTGGACAATTTGTAATTTATCATCTCCAATTTCTTGTGTTGAAATGAGCTTATCCTGAATCTGAACCATTATACGTTTTAGTGATATAGAGTCGAGTTCTCCATCCAGTTGTCCACGAAGGCCTTCCATGTCTTGTAAGAGGGCTGCAGTCAGTAGAAGTTATAAAATTTAGTAATTTTTTATAAAAATAATATTTTCCATAACCACCTTAAAAATTAAATAAAGGTTTGTGGGATGTGTCATTCGTTCATAAATTCAAGTCTTTCATATGAGATAAGAGAACGAAAACACATTGAAGGAAATACATTGAGAAAAATCAGTTGTCTCAATAGACTTTATAATGCATCATCTATAAATACAGTACACTTTTCAGCATTTGTGATGAAATGCACTCTCAAGAATTCATGTGCTCTATACTGCAAGTCTTCGGGAACCTGTTCATTGAGTTTTTTAAAGAACTGGCCATCTCCCACTGAGATAGGGTGACCCACAGAAAACACTTTTACCATCATTCATTAACCCGTAAACGGTCCAAACGTATACATACGTTTTTACCGCTAGTGCCCCAAACGTATATATACGTTTTATGTGTCCTACATTTAACATTGCCACGATAAGCCTAAGTCGCCTAGACATGTGAGAATGGGTGTGAGCACTCATTGTGCAACATATTAAAATAATTGGGGATGCCTGGGTACCATATGCTCTTTTTTTCCTATTAAAAAACAACAATGTATTTTTTCTCAAAAAAGTTGGGGCAGTACGGTAGTGAACGTATATATACGTTTGGATCATTTACGGGTTAAATCATGCCTTGCCAGAAGCATGCTGACATCACAGTTCAAAAAGCCCCTGAACTGCAACATTCCCACTCCTCCTTTAGAGTGCAGGCAATGTAACTCCCACCTCCAGGACTAAATCCAGCTAATTTGTTTTCCTTGAACTCTCTCATTAATGTTACCTTGTTCACACTTCAACAGCACATCAGCCCACAAAAACCTCTTGCCTCCACACATCCTAATCTAACATGCACAGAAGCCTGATGGATGCTCAAGACATTAGCACTCCCAAGCCCCCTTTACCCCTCTTCCTCCAACATATTCTAGGACAACCCCTACCCCTCCTTTCCCCACCCCTGATTTATATACCCTCCTCATCCTATTTTGCTCCATATTTAAGTGCCTGAACCACCCCAACAGTTCCTTATATCTTGGCTTATCTCTTCTAATTTATTCATTTTCACCTCCCTCTTACCTAATAATGAGATTTGCCTCATATCCCAACTACCTCTTACTCTCACTGTACATAGCTACCACTAAATAATGATCTGCTTTATATGTTGTTTCTTTAAAAACATGCATATTGAGGAGTCTACCCATCAACCTTTTGGCTACTAACATACAGTCTATCCAACTTCTGTAATTACACCCTATATCACATCCTGCACACTTATTTACCCTCTTTCTTAGGTTCTACATAATGACCTAATTTGAATTGTACAGTAGTATCTCACAACATATATCATTTTATATCACTGAGCAAATTTCCTAAAAAGCAAATAAAATTGAAATAAGTTTTAAGATTTCTGTCTATACTGAAATTGTGTCAAGGATTTATATGTAAAAAAGTTTGTGCTAAACAAAGTCAACTGAAAAGTGGAATGAAGACTAAAGTTTTCAGAGTTGGCAATACCATTTAATATTAATAAAAAATTCTAAATTAAAACTATTTTGGTCATTTCAACTTTTCCCATCTAGAAAGGTGGTATTCCAGATAATACTTTCAAAGTTTAAGTCGCTAACAATGTTATCATTAGCCTTCAACAAGACCGAATTACTAGAATTTTCATTAATAAAAATGTAGAAAGGCAGGAGTGAAGAGTCCAAAAGTCATTCTGAATACCGCCTAACGAATTATAAAATATGAACAATTATATTTAATAAACCACAGACAGGCACAGTGTGTCCAAGATTTTTCAACAACCTGTTATCAAACATAATATGAAGTACCAATAAATTTAACTGTATTCAAGAGGTATCTTAACAGTTTCTTGATCAACCAAGCTATGGTGCTTACATTACATTACATGAAGCTAGCACCAACAGAATCACTGAACAATCTATCAAAAGTGAGGACTCGTCTATGACTGGACGACAAAGGCAATAGTTCCTGGAGTCATCAAGTAACTTACAGGTATCACATGGAATCACAAACATTGCAGGTAATGGCACAATGAAAAACAGTTTCCACAACAAATTTTAAAACTCATTATGAAAATTGTTAGTTAGCATATAAGGCAACAAATAAGGTACAATATTATGCAGATGGTTCTATGAGAGATGAGGTGAGCCACAGAACTGACGGGGAAAAAAGGTGGGTGGTGCAATGAAGCATCTGCAGACAAAATTTTAGCCATGAAACAAAAAGGGGACTGTATCAGAGTATAGTAAAATAAAAATAAAATAAAATAAAATAAAATAAAATAAAATAAAACATTTATTTCTTTGTTAAGGTTACAATGTGTGTTACATATAGTATAAATGGAGAAAAGAAAGTAAATATTTTGCTAGGCATTTAGGCAGTTTTCCCTAATGGTACTTACACAGGGGAAAAAATGGTAAATCAGTGGACCCCCGTAACGATTACCCGAATGTGACCAAATTTTGTAAGTGTATTTATGTAAATGCGTTTTTGTGTATTTTGGGGGTTGAAATGGCTAAATTTCTTCACAATATTTTTTGGGAACAATTCGGTAGTCTGGGACTGAAAATACTTCTGGAGTGAAAAAAAATCGTTAAAAGGGGGTCACTGTACAGTCGTCTCCACTCTTTGTTAATATGAGGGGAGTCAATTTATGACAATTTACTTTTTAATTAAGAAAAATTTGGTTCTTTTACAAAGGCAGAATCAAATATTTATATTTCACTTTTTATTAAATGAGGTAGTTTAAATTTTTTGTACAATCAAACACCATTTTTAAGTTTTTAATTTAAACTCATTTAGTTTATTATTAATATGTGGTAGTACAGTTGGATACAAAAATAAGTTTGTAAAAATGGTTAATAGTTAAGGGGTTTAAAGTATTTGGGGGGTGCTTTTTAAATTTTGGGTTGGGGGTTTTGTAGGTGTGGGGGGGTTTTGGGAAAGAGAGATGAGATGATTTTTTTGGGATGATCCTAAATTGATTTTTGGGCAGGGGTCTCTTGTGTTTGGGGAAAAAGTTCCCCGTCTTAGGGGGTTTTTTTTGTGTTTTCATTTTGCAAAATGTGAGTGGCACAGGGGATGTCAAAAAATGTTTTGTGCCAGTTTTTGCTGTGTGTTTGTTTAAACTGTCTAGAAGTTTGAAGGAGGGTTGATATTAGGTTTAATGTTCTGTTATGTAGTAGCACAATAATAAGTGTGTATATTATGGATATTAAGAAATTTATTTTTTTGAAGGAGGTGGGGTGTGTTGTCTGGCACTGGAATTTGTGTCTTCTACCCCCGTTTCTTTTGGGTTTTTAAAAGGGTTTTGGGTGATTATTTTGGGAAGACCCCCAAAGCACAAATCCATAGGGGAGGTAGGGTATATTAAGAGTGATAAGGAAAGGAAAGGCCCCTTGGGGGTACATGTTTTATCTTAGAAAGGATACCTACTGTTTTGGACACTTTCCAGTTAGTATGGATTGGGTCTGAAATTTAAGTTACAGTCAAGGTGGAGAAAATTTCCTTTTGATTTTGAATGGGGAACCTTTTATCGAATTTTTAGTGGTTTTGATGCTTGTTTCAAAAAGCATGAAGGGTTTTGTCAATATTGGGGTTTAAAGTTTGTTGGTAGCCACCCAGTTTGAAAATTTTAGTGCTCGTTTTACAGTTTTTCTAAGTATAGCCAGGTTTGAGTGGGAGAAGGCATAAGTGGTGTCATCTGCGAATAGAACAGGTTTAAGGAGCCACGATGCATTTGGAAGGTCATTGATATAAATCAGAAAGAGTAGAGGACCTAGGACACTTTCCTGTGGCACTCCAACAACTATGGGCTGAGTATTGGAGGTCATGCCATTTGTGTACACATACTGGTGTCTACCACTAAGATAAGATTTTAGGAAGTTGAGCGAGTGTCCTCTGACCCTGTAATGGAACCAACACTGTTGTATGGGTATGAAATATGGATTTTGAATGTTGCAGCAAGGAGGAGGCTGGAGGCAATACATATGCTGTGTTTGAAGACAATGTGTGGTGTGAATATTATGCACAAAATTTGGAGTTTGGAGATTAGGTGTGGAGTTCCCAAAAGAGGAGTTGTTTAGGTGATTCGGACATTTAGAGAGGATGATGAAAAATAGGACGACTAAAAGGACATATAAACTTGGGATGGAGGGAAGTAGAAGTCATCCAAGGAAAGGTTAGAGGGTAGGAGTAAAGGTGGGTCTGAGTACTTGGGAGCTGGACCTCCGACGTGTTAGATAAACATGTTAGATAAGAGTGGAGATGAGTGGTTTTTATGATTTGCCATGCTGCTGGAGTGTGAGTAAGGTAACATCTGTGAAGGAATTCCAGAAACTGGTTAGGCAGACTAGAGTCCTGGAGGTGGGAAGTACAGTGCTTGCATTCTGAAGGAGGGGTGAGGATGTTCCAGTTTGGAGAGTCACCTGAACTGTGATGTTGGCACCCCTCCAAGCAAGACAGTGATTGAACGAGTGACACAAAGTTTTTTCTCCTGTGTTGGGTCACCCTAGCTCAGTAGGAAATGGCTGGGTGTTAGAAAAAGAAAAAAAGTCATATTATGCAAACATTACCTTGGGAAACGGACATCCAGGTTCCCTCATGCTGGATACTC
Organism: Cherax quadricarinatus; assembly: GCF_026875155.1. Lineage (NCBI taxonomy): Eukaryota > Metazoa > Arthropoda > Malacostraca > Decapoda > Parastacidae > Cherax > Cherax quadricarinatus. Next base: position 68,624,115 of record NC_069402.1, on the reverse strand, counting down.
TCGCTGAACTTATCTGGTAAGTTCTCCCCGGTGTCTAAAATTAAAAAAAATAAGTTAATTTATATGTAGACAACAAATAAATATACACTATAAAAATATACAGACTTTATAACCTTGGGCTGAAACAAACAAAAGGTCAATAAATTTCTTGATGTAATGAGGGCCCTTTTTTAATTATCAGAACATTATAGGGAAAAAAAATTTTTAAATACTCTGCATACATTATCAGAGCTCACTTGGAAAAAGTAGTCATGTCGTGCTTGAAATAAAATTTGTAACAAATATACAGGTGCTCAAGAGATGAAAAAGAAAAGCAATAGGATATACGGTACCAGATTCTAAAAATGAAAAATACGATGATCTAAGTATAGAATTGGAGCACTTCCACAAATAATATTTCTAAATTAACTGACTTGCCAGAAGGAAAAATAAACTACATGAACATATTTGTGGATGACAAAAAAATCGCATGCATCGTAAGCACTATTGCAACAAAAAAAGTCTGAATTCCTACAAGATCTTGAAAAAAAATGAGCTCATGGAATGACAGATGGATGATATCATAGATACTAAGTGCCAAGTAATGGAAATGGGAGAAAGCAAAACACAGGCCATATGAATATACTGGAGACTGTGGTAAAACATTAAAGATTCAGAAAGAGAAATCTAAGAGTATCTGTCAGCAGATCACGTAAATGAATTTTGCCCAATTCAACCGGCTGAGTGCAAGAAACTGCCCATTCAACTATTTCAACTACCCTATAAAGTCCACAGAAATCGTAATTTTGCCAGTTGTACACAAAATTAAATACGTACAGTAGAACCTCGGTATATGACCAGCCCCCTATTTGAACAAAGCTCAGCACTCAACCAAACAAATACAACCTGCCAGAACTTCGCTGTCAACTATTTCATGTCGTAGAATTTTTTCTTTTTTTGTATTATTTGCATAAATAAGTCACCGTTGGGCGTACAACGATTAGTGATAATAGCCAACCAAACAGAAAATTGGTTGGGAGGAACTTGTTCGATATTCAAACATAGTGGCACTTGAACAGCCTTCTGGAATGAATTAAGGTCGCATACAGAGGTTCCACTGTAATATGAATTTAAAAATAGAGTTCAAAATAAAACTGACTTAAGAAATCGTAATGACACGATTGCAAATAAACAATGTACACATTTCTGGCACTAAAACAATATTTCCTCTATTCACTAATCATGTCCCCAGGCCTCTCCTATATTACACTTGCCTTCCACTTTAAATTCTTAATCACACAAAAATAAAAGATTTACTCTATTTCTCAGATAATAATATACATCCAAAAACGATTGGTCATGGATTACGATGTCCCACTCAATTTCACGCTACATACTTCCATTTCCAAAAACAATCAAAATCATCTCTGTTTCAGTAGTATGTCTTCCATTCTATCAAACTGTACTAAGAAACAGCCAATAAAACCATAAAAACTCTCCAAGAAAACACCTCAAAGTTGCTAGTTTTAACCATACATATGGTCAGTTTTGTTTTTCCTATCATGCACAGTGTGGGGCAGGATTTTCTTTTCATGCTGTGCACACTCATTGCAAAAACCCATTCTCTCATATCCAGGCCAAAATTTACCATTCACAGCTTATCTGAGTGAGCTGAGCTCATGATGTAAAATTACATGAGGGACCCCTGGCCTCACTGACAGTTCTATGTGATGGCCACTGAAAGTTAATTTAAATTAGGTTGTTGGATACTACATTTTAACAAATTACTGAGCCTGTCACCTGGGTAACTTGTTGATGTCTGTGATGTGAAAAACTGGTAACTCTGTCCAACACCATTAAACTGGCATTAATACAGTAAATAAAAATGAACATGTCACTTCGAATAGGATATTCAATAATACTGTATCTACAACAAAATGTATATGGCCAGCTGGTATAGCAATTTAGGCTCGGTAACAAAAGAAATATCAAGGGTTCACAGCTCCCAAAAGCTTAGGTCAAATCTGCTTAATTAAAGCAATGTTAAAACCTTCCTGAGACTGCTATACATTCAACTTAAGCATTGCAATATATTAATAAACAACAAAATTAGTTTTAATGTTTGCACAAATAGAACAAGCATAATCTATAAGGAAAACCACATTCAGAAATACCCTTGATATATCTTTGAAGGGTTTCAAGAGTTTTCCTACTCTCACAGCCTGGCCCTGAGCCAGGCAAGCACCAGAGAAGCCTGGCACAGCTTGCCTGATCAACAAGGCTGTTACTGACAGTGGCCCCAGGCCCACTATACATAAATCCATATCCAAAACATGGAAAACACATTTATCTATTGTGGAAATTATTATTTATTGAGATATTAGCCATAATAATAAAGTAATTAAATAATTAATAATAATAATCAGAATTGCTAACCTGGTGTGAGCGACTGGGTCACTGTGTCAGCCTCACCACCACAACAAACACCACCACACAATATCTTTCACTACTTCATCAGTCTAATATCATGTGTTTTTGTCCTCAAGAGAAATGCAAGTATGATTATCAGTATGTATTATCATACATCAGATTAGGTTGAGTTGGGTTACATTAGTGTTTTGTATTTCCCCACCTAAAAACAATCTTAAAAGCACAGCCATATCAATTATGGATGGTTTAACTCACAATTTTGATGAAGTGGAACCCAGGAATGAAGTACATATTCACCACCAAAACATTTCCAGTTTGTCTGCTTGTACTCAAATCATTTACACAGCATGTAGTCCTATATGCATCTTTTGTAAATGATGAAATATTCTACTATATTTCATCTCAATTTATTGCTGCCATTCTGTGATTGTAACCTAATTAAACCTTATTTCAATATGGATGAGATAGTAAGACTTCTACAATGGCTTGCACATATTCTCAGCATTCACACACAATGCTACAGTACTTACCTAGAAAATTATCAACATAAGTAGCTGAATAGAGAGCTTCTAGTGCAGCTTGGTTCAACATTTTCTCCACGGGGTCACTCATACTGCTACAGCAACCTCTTAATGCACTCTGCTCACTGTCATCGAGAAATCTTTGTGAATACAAGTGATGTGATAAGCACTGCTGGAGGGAACACCATTCGCCAAAACCTTCACTACAAACGTTCTTATGTATGCTTCTTATAATCAGTTTAACGAGTCAGTCAGGTAGGAAAATCGTTGACGAGTTCCACTTATTTGTTAGCCACTTTGAATAACGGCTTCACTTTCTTGTGATACATGTAGCGTGCTTGAAAATTTGTTTTGATGACTGCACTTTTTGTAGTGTGAAACTGTGGCTACAGCAGTGATGTAATTAAGCCTGAGGCACTTGAATGACAGCCAAAGACAACCAAGAGATGACACAACACAGGTAACACAATGATTAACGTCTGTTACTACACTCAGGAGAGCTGCACCGCTTATAACACCTTCATGTGATACCTCGTGTGTCGGGCCATGTTTTAGCAAGAGGAAATGCGCAGGACGTGCTATGATGTTCAAGGAAATCTGGGTTGCTTCAGTAAATTGACAGCTGCCTCCAAGCATCGCCCCGCTGGCTTAATGTTGTTGTTGAGGCTTGTTGGGTTGAAGGGTTGTGGTGGGTCACAGACCCCCTCAACCCAACCATAAAATTACCGAAACTTACACCGAAAACCAAACTACCTTTGGACCTTCTATGTTTTCTCACAGCTTGGCCTCATATAATAGTATAACATGGCACTAATTCACTTTTATAAATACTTTTACCACTGTTGTATTATAGTGTCCGGGTTTGATTCCCGGCGAAGGGGTAGAAACATCGGACGTATTTCTTTACACCAGTTGTCTATGTTCACCATCAGTAAAATGGGTATTATTTAGCACCTTTATAACTATATTATACAGTGGAAAACTTTATAATATTAACATCTTTGTAAAAATAATATTATCTTTAACACTTTTAACTATTACATACATTCTTTTACTTCGTAAAAATACGTTTGCTCTTATGTTAATTTTTAATTCTGTGTTAATTCTAGTATGCATGGGCTGAGGAAATTTGAAAAGCACTAGATAAGAAAACCAATTTCAGGTCATTATTTGGAACTAGCTGAATAGGGAAGAGCAAAGTGATACTTAACAGAGAAGAAAAAGTTTGAGTGGATATACGTGAAGAGGAGAGTTCCTGCAGAATCAGTCCTTGATTCATTATTTTTTCATAATTTACGTAAGTTGAAATGAAGTTAACATGTAAAACAACAACAAAATTTGCAGATGCTCTGTCAGCAAACTCAGCAGGAGCAACAGAGGTCTCAATAGCAGAAACTGCTCCTGGAGAAGATGGTATAACCCATGATATTCTCAGAACTCTAAGGCACGTGATAATCCTTTGTTGGCACTGTATAATACCAGTTACACTTAGGGAGTTATTCCTACTTCCTGAACCAATAGTCTCATTGTGCCTATCCCTAAGCCCCAACAGCCTGATGCATTTAGACCGATCTCCTTAACTAGTTGTCTTTGTAAAACTTTTGAAAGAATGATACTTAAGACTGTACTACAGTGTCAGACACCAATTTTCCCCCATACCTTTATGAGTTCATGAAAGGTAAAAGTGTGCAGAACTGTAAGTCTACCTCTCTCACTGCACACACTTCCACTAATTTTACCACATTTCTTGATCTAAAATCTGCATTTGATATCGCGAGCAGAACCGTTATACTACATGAACTATCCAAAACTAATATTGGTGGCAGCCTACTCTGCTGGATAATATGATACCTGTGAAATAGAGTATCCTCTGTCTTCTACCAAGGTTTTAGAAGTGAGTCTAAAGAAATGTCCCTAGGTATACCGCAGGGAGGAGTTCTCAGTCCCATGCTATTTAATGTTCTGATTAATGCTCTCCTAAATGCTCTACCTGCCTCACCTAAACATATAGCTATAAGCTATGCTGATGACATCATGATCCACACAACAGATCATAAGAAGATGAGCGCCATTTTTAATGAAGTTCAAGCAATTTGTAATCGACTAGGCCTCATAATATCTTTTTCCAAAACAAAGACATTGTAACAAGCAAACGACATCCCCCACCCATCTATTTGCAGGGTGAAAACATTAGCTACGTTAAAACTTACAGATATCTTGGTGTAGATGTACCCTTTAACAAATCCACTATACAACAACTAAATAAGAAATGCAAAGATAGGCTAAATGCTCTCAAATCTGTTCCTGGCTACAACCCCAACTATGGTGCTAATGCTGCTGGCTACAACCCTAACTACGGTGATAATGTTGCTGGCTACAACCCCAACTATGGTGCTAATGTTGCTGGCTACAACCCCAACTATGGTGATAATGTTCCTGGCTACAACCCCAACTATGGTGCTAATGCTGCTGGCTACAACCCCAACTACGGTGATAATGTTGCTGGCTACAACCCCAACTATGGTGCTAATGTTGCTGGCTACAACCCCAACTATGGTGCTAATGTTGCTGGCTACAACCTCAACTATGGTGCTAATGCTGCTGACTACAACCCCAACTATGGTGATAATGTTGCTGGCTACAACCCCAACTATGGTGCTAATGCTGCTGGCTACAACCCCAACTACGGTGATAATGTTGCTGGCTACAACCCCAACTATGGTGCTAATGTTGCTGACTACAACCCCAACTATGGTGATAATGTTGCTGGCTACAACCCCAACTATGGTGCTAATGTTGCTGGCAACAACCCCAACTATGGTGCTAATGTTCCTGGCTACAACCCCAACTATGGTGATAATGTTCCTGGCAACAACCCCAACTATGGTGCTAATGTTGCTGGCTACAACCCCAACTATGGTGCTAATGTTGCTGGCTACAATCCCAACTATGGTGATAATGTTGCTGGCTACAACCCCAACTATGGTGCTAATGTTCCTGGCAACAACCCCAACTATGGTGCTAATGTTCCTGGCAACAACCCCAACAGGCGATAAATGACATGCCCATGCACTCTAGCCTCAGGGCCAGACTCATGGACTCCGTGTTCATCAAGAACTGCAAGAAGCCCCTATCACGAGCCTTTTCCATCCTATGGAGAGGGAGCATGGACACGGGGGTCGTCCCACAGTTGCTAAAAACAACAGACATAACCCCACTCCACAAAGGGGGCAGTAAAGCAACAGCAAAGAACTACAGACCGATAGCACTAACATCCCATATAAAAATCTTTGAAAGGGTCCTAAGAAGCAAGATCACCACCCATCTAGAAACCCATCATTTACACAACCCAGGGCAACATGGGTTTAGAACAGGTCGCTCCTGTCTGTCTCAACTATTGGATCACTACGACAAGGTCCTAGATGCACTAGAAGACAAAAAGAATGCAGATGTAATATATACAGACTTTGCAAAAGCCTTCGACAAGTGTGACCATGGCGTAATAGCGCACAAAATGCGTGCTAAAGGAATAACAGGAAAAGTCGGTCGATGGATCTATAATTTCCTCACTAACAGAACACAGAGAGTAGTCGTCAACAGAGTAAAGTCCAAGGCAGCTACGGTGAAAAGCTCTGTTCCACAAGGCACAGTACTCGCTGCCATCTTGTTCCTCATCCTCATATCCGACATAGACAAGGATGTCAGCCACAGCACCGTGTCTTCCTTTGCAGATGACACCCGAATCTGCATGACAGTGTCTTCCATTGCAGACACTGTAAGGCTCAGGCGGACATCAACCAAATCTTTCAGTGGGCTGCAGAAAACAATATGAAGTTCAACGATGAGAAATTTCAATTACTCAGATATGGTAAACACGAGGAAATTAAATCTTCATCAGAGTACAAAACAAATTCTGGCCACAAAATAGAGCGAAACACCAACGTCAAAGACCTGGGAGTGATCATGTCGGAGGATCTCACCTTCAAGGACCATAACATTGTATCAATCGCATCTGCTAGAAAAATGACAGGATGGATAATGAGAACCTTCAAAACTAGGGAGGCCAAGCCCATGATGACACTCTTCAGGTCACTTGTTCTATCTAGGCTGGAATATTGCTGCACACTAACAGCACCTTTCAAGGCAGGTGAAATTGCTGACCTAGAAAATGTACAGAGAACCTTCACGGCGTGCATAACGGAGATAAAACACCTAAATTACTGGGAGCGCTTGAGGTTCCTGAACCTGTATTCCCTGGAACGCAGGCGGGAGAGATACATGATTATATACACCTGGAAAATCCTAGAGGGACTAGTACCGAACTTGCACACGAAAATCACTCACTACGAAAGCAAAAGACTTGGCAGACGATGCACCATCCCCCAATGAAAAGCAGGGGTGTCACTAGCACGTTAAGAGACCATACAATAAGTGTCAGGGGCCCGAGACTGTTCAACTGCCTCCCAGCATACATAAGGGGGATTACCAACAGACCCCTGGCAGTCTTCAAGCTGGCACTGGACAAGCACCTAAAGTCGGTTCCTGATCAGCCGGGCTGTGGCTCGTACGTTGGTTTGTGTGCAGCCAGCAGTAACAGCCTGGTTGATCAGGCTCTGATTCACCAGGAGGCCTGGTCACAGACCGGGCCGCGGGGGCGTTGACCCCCGGAACTCTCTCCAGGTAAACTCCAGGTATATATATAATTATATATATGTAGTATATAATAATAATAATATTATTATTATTAATTAAAAAAACTGCAACATGTGTGCAGGCAGCTGCTCGGCACCCGGTCGTTTCCCATCGTGGTAAGACAAACCTCCGCCCCATCACCCCCCCCCCCCCCAAAAAAAAAAAAAAGAGGAAAAGCATTCACTGTTATTTATTCAATCGCTGTCTTGCCAGAGTTGCACTGATATTACAGATTATTGTATTCCAATTATTTTTATTGCTATTATTATTATTGTTATTATTATTATTGTCAAGGAAAAGTGCTGAACCCATTAATGCATAATTCAGCGCCTGGGGAAGGGAAGATAATATTGTAATCTTAAGAAGCATAGAGAAACTTCAACTTCTTACATTAGGAATCCCTTCACTAGCATTAAGATCCCCCACCCATCTTGAAAATAAATCTCTCCAGTATGACACGTGGGGAGTAAGAGTATTTCGGGCGGCCGTGTGGTAATGTCTATATCCAAGAAGACCTCCTCCACCTCAGGGGTAAAATAAAAGGAAGGAGTTGTTCTCTGTCACACACTGTGTCGGATTACTCTTTGAAGGGAGTGTTCTGTAACAGAGTTGAAGTGAAACTCTCCACGCACCTCATAGGCCACAGGCTATATCGATTGTTTCACCCACTTTGTCTGTCAAGCCTAATTCGGTCTAGTGAACTGCTGTAAGAGGGATGAAGGGGGATGGTGGTGGAAGCTTTGTTGGCGATGGTTCTGTAATTAGTGATAGTAGTTGAGGTTGAGGTGTGAGTGGTGGTGGTGCTAGTGGAGGTGCTGGTGCTAGTGGAGATGGTGGTGCTAGTGGAGGTGGTAGTGCTAGAAGTGGTGATGGTGCTTGTGGTGTTGGCGATGGTAATGCTATTGTTTTTTGTAATAGTGGTGGCTGAGATGTTTGTGGTGGTTTAGGTGTTAGTGGTGGTGTCAGGAGTGGTGGTGGTGTCACGAGTGGTGATGGTGTCACGAGTGGTGGTAGTGTCACGAGTGGTGATGGTGTCACGAGTGGTGGTGTCACGAGTGGTGGTGGTGATGGTGGTTGTTAACAGTGGTGTTATGATAGCGGAGGTGAAGTTATGGGAAGAAGTTTTGTTGAGTTAGAGAAAGTGATTATAATAGCAGTGGTGTAGTGGAGGCTGTGTTAGCAGTGGTGCTAGACGTTGCTAGTCCTCTCTCTCTCTCTCTCTCTCTCTCTCTCTCTCTCTCTCTCTCTCTCTCCTCCTTTCCCCACTCAAACACACAGGAAGTGAAATAGAGGACCCTATATCTGGGGAGTGGGAAAGGGAATCCCATGTCTAGGAAGTGAGATGGGGAACCCTATATCAAGGGAGTAGGATAAGGGATTCTGCATATAGGGAGTGGAATAAAGAATTTTATATTTAGGGAGTGGGATAAGGGATCCTTAATTAGGGGAGTGGGACAGAGGACTCAGTATCTATTGAGAGGGAGAATGAATAATGTATCTGAAGAGTGCGATAGGGAAGCTTACATCTGGGGGTGGGAGAGGGGATCCTTTATTTTAGGGAGTGAACTATGTATGGAATATATTAGTTGCAGAGCTGAAATGGGAATTCCATCTCGTAGTCGAGGAAGTGGGATTTGGGGCTCCTGTATCTCAGCCTGGGAGTGGGACAAAGCATCCCTTCCTCAGTTAAGAGAGGTAGAGGTGATCTCCCTCTGGGTAGGTGAGTGAACGAGAGGATGTCCTACATGAGTGGGTGAGAGGAGAAACAACTTGCTTAGCGATTAAGGGATTAAAAGTGCAATATCTGGGGACGATGTTACTTGGAGAAAATGAATTAAGGAGCAAAGAATGAGAGTTAGGGAGGGCGGAGAAGTTATTGAGAATTTGTGATAAACGGGAAGGATATATATATATATATATATATATATATATATATATATATATATATATATATTATATATATATAATATATATATATATATATATATATATTATATATGGACGTTTTATACAGAGATTACCTTTCTCTCCTCCTGAAGGCACACAGCTTCAAGAACCGTTCTGCACGGCTTCATCGAAGAAATGGTCGCACGACCTTCATGATGCTACTACTGCCACATGACCTTGGCAACTCCACGTCGCCTGGTGAGGATGGTATTACTTACAACATACTCAGATTGCTGTGTCGAGTACCAGGTAATCCATTACTTGAATTATATAACATGAGTTTTGTAACTGGGGAGCTCCCTCAATCTTGGACCAACAGCCTCATCATTCCAATTCCTAAGCCCAATCAACAAAATGCATTTCGCCCAATATCTCTTACTAGCTGCTTGTGTAAAACATTTGAGAGAATGATTCTTAATCGTCTCATTACAGAATCAAACAATTTTTGTCCCCGGTTACATGGTTTCATGCATGGAAGGAGGGGTGCATCATTGCATAGCCACCTTTCTCACCCTGCACACTGACAGCTCCTACACTACCTTCCTTGACCTTAAAAACCGTTTTTCGATTAGCCAACCGACATGTAATAATTAGTGAACTTGCCAGAATGGATGTCGGAGGATGGCTTCTTCGGGGATTAAAGGCTACCTGTCCAACAGAAAATCGTCTGTGTTGTTCCAGGGACATAGAAGTGAAACTAAAGACTTTGAATTAGGAACCCCACAGGGAGGTGTGCTCAGCCCCACACTTTTTCAATATTCTAATTAATGCTTACTTAATGCATGCCTAGTCAGCCCATAATTAAAGTGATTAGTTTTGCTGATGATATAATGATTCACACCACCGGATTCTCCAACCCAAAACATTCTTAATAAAGTACTAGCCTCGTGTCAGGACCTGGGTTGATAATCTCACTGATAAAACAAAGATACTCAATAGGCGTCCTCCTCGACAGAGAGGCACAGTTCGTCAGATCCAATTGCATGAGGGGTCTCTTTCTAGAATATGTAAGCAGTTTACAGGTATCTAGGCTTTGAGGTTCCACTACTTGGACCTGTTGTAACAAGCTTTGTCGCCAATACAAAGAACGACTAAGAGCACTTAGAGTTGTGGCAGGGCTTCACCGCAGGTATGGTGCTAATGTTAAAATTGTGAAAATGATGTATCTTGCTTATATTAGATCATTGGTTGTTTTGCTGCGCCACTACTTGCTCTTGTGTCTGACTGGAAGCTTGGAGGGCTGGAAAAACTGCAGAACGAAGCAATGAGGATCATCCTAGGATGCCCTCGTACTGCCAAAATTTTAAATATGCAAAAAACTTAAATATTCCAAGCATCAGAGATCGTTGTTACTGAAAGAAATCCCTAATTGGGGTTAATATGCTCAGGCAAGCCCCATTCAAACCCTGCACAAAGCCCCCAAACCTTTCCTCAGCACTGGTGAACACCCCCCAGATGGATCAAAAAGACTGGAACCGACCTCCGCATGAATCAGATCATATCTATGTCAAGTAAGGCAACAGCGGCACTTCTCCGCTCCATGGAATATTACCCCATTCCCCAAAAATACCATTCCTCCATTTTCCCCCAAACTACTTCTTAAAAACACAACCAAAACTTCTTTTGAAGCCAAACATGAGGCCTTAAGCTGTATTGATAACTTAGTCACACAGCACACCTCTCGCAAATTATTTACGTTGATGGTTTTGTTCACCAAAACCACTGGTGCAGCTGGTTTGTGCTGCTGTTGTCGTACAGAGTGATGGCTCTCTTAAAGAAATGGAGCACGCATCAATAATTGGGCTTACCCTTCAGACAGAACCCGTTTGCCATACTCCTTGCACTGAAATGCATCTATGTATCAAAGATTGACAGTTTAATTTAACTGATTCTCTGTCATCCCTAAACGCTCTCAACTTTATTAAGCATAAATTGTGGCATGTTTGTGTCAGAAGCCAGACACAGGTATGGTAGGATTGTGGACAGTGGAGTCAGGTGCACATGTGTGGATTCCATCTCACATTGGTCTTCAGATGCATGATAGAACTGATAAATTGGCCCAAGCTGTATGCTTTCAAAGAGGAGAGATTACAAACTTGGCTTGTCAGGTAGTAGTTAGAACAATAATACGAAAAGAACTTCAGCTGAATTTTATGGACTTATGGCTCAGGGAGACTGACACCAGTGAGTCCATCTATCTCATTCTATCATGCAGGAGGAGCCACAGTCTATGGTGCATCCAACAAAATAAGCAGACTCTTGGATGTCACTACCGCCCGGCTCCGGCTGGGGTTACAAGTATCTTTGGGAGGTTAAATCACCACCACCAGATGTAGACCAAACGAAAATGTAAACTTTGCCAGATGGATTATTGTCACAAACCCCGCGTCATTATGTACTGGAGTGCGATAAAATTAATGAATTTAGAAACAACCACTCAGAAAGTGTTCAAGAAATGGCTTTAAATATTTTATCCACATGGTATATTACAGACCATTCTGGAGAAATAACCTGACTTTGCTAGCTGTAAATAAAGCATTACCACATATGTGATGTGTGTGTGTGTGTGTGTGTGTGTCACCTAATTGTGGGTTGCGGGGTCGGCTCAGCCCTGGCCCCGCCTCTTCACTGTCGCAAATGGTCTCTCTCTCTCTCTGCTTCTGAGCTTTGTCATACCTCTTCTTAAAACTATGTATGGTTTATGCCTCACTATTCACTGCTAGGCTATCCACTTGCTGACAATTATGACTGAAGAAATACTTCCTAAGTCCCTGTGACTCGTTTGAGTCTTCAGCTTCCAGTTGTGACCCCTTTGTCCTGTGTCCCCCTCTGGAACTCCTATCTCTGTCCCCCTTGTCCCATTCCCCGCAGTATCTTGTATGTCGTTAAAAACATGTTTTCCCCGACCCTTGTCCTCCAGTGTCGTCAGCCGATTTCCCTTAACCTTCCTCGTACACATTCCCTGAGCTCTGGACTACCTTGTTTGCAAACCTTTGTAAATTTCTCTAACTTTTGACGTGCTTGACAGTGGGGTTCCAGACTGGGTGCTGGCATACTCCAGTATGGGCCTAACTACACAGTGTAAGTGGGCTTGAACGATTCTTATTAAGGTTCGGAACGCATTCCAGGTTGCCAGGCGCCGGGATGTGCAGCGGTATTGGTTGATGTTTGCCTCCGTGTTTTGCCGGTGTTTATGGTCACCACCAAGTCTTTCTCCTGAGTGAGGTTGTAGTCTTTGTTTCCCCCTACCTATACTCTGTCTGCGGTCTTCTTTTTTGCCCCTCCCAACTTCATGACTTTGCATTTTGGCTGGATGAATTCGAGAAGCCAGTTACTGGACCCATTTTTCCAGCTCTCCAGTCTCTTTGCAGTCCTGCCTCATCCTGTCGATTTAATTCCCTTTCATCAACTTCACGTCATCGCGAACGGGACAAACCCCAGAGTTATTCCTTCCATCATGTCGTTCCAATTAATCCCAAAAAAGCCTGGTCCTAGAACTGACCCCTGTGGGACCCGCTCGTAACAGGCGCCCACTGTGATACCCTTTCACGTACCATGACCGTTGCTGCCTCCCTGTCAAGGGATTCCCTTATCCCTTGCAGTGCCCTTCCTTTTACGTGTGCCTGACCTCCAGCTTCTGCACTAAACTCTTGTGGGAACTGTGTCAAAGCCTTCCTGCAGTCTAGGGAAAACGCAATCTACCCAACCCTCTCTCTCTCGTGTCTTACTTCTGTTACCTTTTATAAAACTCCAGGAGGTTTGTGTACAGATTTGCCTTCCATTCCCATCTGGTTTTCAATTTTATCTTTTTCCTTTCCGGTGTTCGACCGCTCTCTCCTGAATTCTTCCCATGACTTGCACATGATACATGCAAGAACAGGTCGTAGTTTAAGTGCCTCGTTTCTGTTTGTTTTAAAAAGGGGGGTTCTTAGTGCCTATTTCCCAGGTAGTTTCCCATTTCAAGGGGTGTGTTTAAGATTTTTGGGGAGAGGGAACACCACCTTTTCCCCTTTTTAAGGCCCAGGGGGGGGGTGGTTTTTTAAGTCATTGCCACCCTGATCTTCTTTGTCCTTGCCACATGACCCTTTATGATGCCCCTCTGCCCACCCTGATCTTATGTTACTTGCCCATGTTTTATGATGCCCCAACTGCCACCAAAGATCTTCATGTGTCACTAATGCCACATGACATTCATGATGTCACACTGCCACCATGATCTTTATGATGTCACTACTGCCCCCATGATCTTCATAATGCCACTATTGCCACCCTGATTTTTCATGTGTCACTACTGCCACCTTTATCTTCATGATGTCACTACTGCCACATGACCTTATGATGCCACTACCTGCCACCATGATCTTTATGATGTCACTAAAGCCACCATGACCTTCATAATGCCACTACTGCCACATGATCTTCATGATGTCACTACTGCCACCATGATCTTCATGATGTCCCCTACTGCCACCATGGGTCTTCATGATGTCACTACTGCCACCATGATCTTCATGATGTCACTAAATGCCACCATGAACCCTTTATGATGTCACTACTGCCACATAATCTTCATGATGCAAATAACTGCCACCATTGATCTTCATGATGTCACTACTGCCACCATGATCTCATGATGCCACTACTGCCACCATATCTTCATGATGCACTCTGCCACCATGACCCTTCTGATGTCACTTGCCACCATAATCTTCAGATGCCAAAACGCCCCATAAACTTCATGATGTCACTCTGCCCCATAAATTCATGATGTCATCGCCACTAAACTTCAGATGCCACTCGCCACCCGACCCTTTATGATTCACTCTGCCCATGACCCTTTATGATGTCACTATCCACCCGACTTTATGATGCCCCACTGCCACCAAGACCTTATGTGTCCCTGCCACCATATCTTCAGATGCCCCTCTGCCCCAGACTTTATGATGTCATATCCCATGCCTTAGAGTCACTAGGCCACCATGATTTTATGATGCACTTGCCCCCATGACTTCTGATTCATACTGCCACCCTGATCTTATGATGTCCTCTGCCCCTGACTTCTTATGTCCTCTGCCACCATGATCTTCAGATGTATCTGCCCCCATGTCTTTAGATGCACTATGCCACCATATCTTCAATGTCACTCTGCCACCATGCTTTGATGTCACTATGCCACAGACTTCATGATGTCATCTGCCACCATGCTTCATATGCATACTGCCACCAACTTCTAATTACTACTGCCCCCTGACTTCTGTTTTCACTACTGCCCCCAGGGCTTAGATGCACTACTGCCCCCTATCTTTAGATGTCACTACTGCCCCCCTGACCTTTTATGATTCACTATGCCACCATGACTTCATGAGCATACTGCCCCATGACTTCGATGCATACTGCCCCAGACCTTTTTCCATGCCCCCTACCTTTTT
>NC_069402.1:68534001-68608617 GCF_026875155.1 Cherax quadricarinatus | reverse complement strand
CCCATTTCAAATTTCACATGCCCTTTGGGTCCTACTGCCCCCCTCCAATTTTTTCCAAAATCTTTTCCCCCCTTTTCCAATATTTTAAGCAACCCAAATTTTTTTTTAAAAACCCCAATTTTTTTTAACCCACCCGCCGGGGTTTTTTTTTTAAACCCCCCATATCTTTATGATGTCACAAAGCCCCCATGCCCTTTATGTTGTCACCCCCCAATTTCATGATGTCACTCCCCACCATGGGGGGGGGGGGGGGGGGGGGGGGGGGGGGGGGGGGGGGGGGGGGGGGGCCCCCCCCCCCCCCCCCCCCCCCCCCCCCCCCCCCCCCCCCCCCCCCCCCCCCCCCCCCCCCCCCCCCCCCCCCCCCCCCCCCCCCCCCCTGAAAATTTCCTATGTCACTATGCCACCATGACTCTATTCACTACTGCCACCAATCTTCAAGCATACTGCCACATAACTAGTGTACACTGCCACCATACTTCATGATCATACTGCCCTACCAATGTCACTACTGCCACAGTCTCATGATGCACACTGCCACCATGACTTCATATGTCACTACGCACATATCTTCAATGTCACACTGCCACATGACCTTTAGATGTCCTACTGCCACCATATCTTCAATGCACTACTTCACCAGATCTTCATGATGTCACTACTGCCACAATGACCTTCATGATGTCACTACTGCCACCATGATCTTCATGATGTCACTACTGCCACCATGAATCTTTATGATGTCCACTACTGCCACCATGATCTTCATGATGTCACTACTGCCACCATGATCTTCATGATGTCACTACTGCCACCATGATCTTCATGATGTCACTACTGCCACCATGATCTTCATGATGTCACTACTGCCACACTATATCTTCATGATGTCACTACTGCCACCATGACCTTCATGATGTCACTACTGCCACCATGATCTTCATGATGTCACTAATGCCACATGACCTTCATGATGTCACTACTGCCACCATGATCTTCATGATGTCACTAATGCCACATGACTTCATGATGTCACTACTGCCACCATGATCTTCATGATGTCACTACTGCCACATAACTTCATGATGTCACTACTGCCACCATGATCTTCATGATGCCACTACTGCCACCATGATCTTCATGATGCCACTACTGCCACCATGATCTTCATGATGTCACTACTGCCACCATAATCTTCATGATGTCACTACTGCCACCATGATCTTCATGATGCCACTACTGCCACCATGATATTCATGATGTCACTACTGCCACCATAATCTTCATGATGTCACTACTGCCACCATGACCTTCATGATGTCACTACTGCCACCATGATCTTCATGATGTCACTACTGCCACCATGATCTTCATGATGTCACTACTGCCACCATGATCTTCATGATGTCACTACTGCCACCATGATCTTCATGATGTCACTACTGCCACCATGATCTTCATGATGCCACTACTGCCACCATGATCTTCATGATGCCACTACTGCCACCTACTTCATGATTTCACATGATGCACACTTGCCACTGCCCACCATGATCTTCATGATGCCACTACTGCCACCATGATCTTCATGATGTCACTACTGCCACCATGATCTTCATGATGTCACTACTGCCACCATGATCTTCATGATGTCACTACTGCCACCATGATCTTCATGATGTCACTACTGCCACCATGATCTTCATGATGTCACTATTGCCACCATGATCTTCATGATGCCACTACTGCCACCATGATCTTCATGATGCCACTACTGCCACCATGATCTTCATGATGCCACTACTGCCACCATGATCTTCATGATGTCACTACTGCCACCATGATCTTCATGATGCCACTACTGCCACCATGATCTTCATGATGCCACTACTGCCACCATGATCTTCATGATGCCACTACTGCCACCATGATCTTCATGATGCCACTACTGCCACCATGATCTTCATGATGCCACTACTGCCACCATGATCTTCATGATGCCACTACTGCCACCATGATCTTCATGATGCCACTACTGCCACCATGATCTTCATATTCCACTACTGCCACCATGATCTTCATGATGCCACTACTGCCACCATGATCTTCATGATGCCACTACTGCCACCATGATCTTCATGATGCCACTACTGCCACCATGATCTTCATAATGCCACTACTGCCACCATGATCTTCATGATGCACTACTGCCACCATGATCTTCATGATGCCACTACTGCCACCATGATCTTCATGATGCCACTACTGCCACCATGATCTTCATGATGCCACTACTGCCACCATGATCTTCATAATGCCACTACTGCCACCATGATCTTCATGATGCCACTACTGCCACCATGATCTTCATGATGCCACTACTGCCACCATGATCTTCATGATGCCACTACTGCCACCATGATCTTCATAATGCCACTACTGCCACCATGATCTTCATGATGCCACTACTGCCACCATGATCTTCATGATGCCACTACTTGCACCATGATCTTCATGATGCACTACTGCCACCATGATCTTCATGATGCCACTACTGCCACCATGACCCTCATAATGGTATAATAATTATTAATAACAACTCAACTCTCAAGTTTTAAGGAACTCTTGGTAGGTACAAAAGCTATATCTTATGCAACACATTTTCTGACAGTGATGATGATCTGTCTGACCATCACCTATAGTAACTACTATATATATACCTAATATCACCTCACCTGGCGAAAGACTAAAGAAAAGAAGGTTAGTAGTTTAGATAAGATTTCGTTCGGATTTTTAACCCCGGAGGGTTAGTCACCCAGGATAACCCAAGAAAGTCAGTGCGTCATCGAGGACTGTCTAACTTATTTCCATTGTGGTCCTCAAATCTTGTCCTCCAGGATGCGACCCACACCAGTCTACTAACACCCACGTACCTATTTGTTACTAGGTGAACAGGACAACAGGTGTAAGGAAACGTGTCGAAATGTTACAATACACCTCTTTCTGTTTTTTCAGGAAAAGTCAACATACAGGACAGCATAAATAATGAGGACCTCAAATTTAGAGAATTTAAGTCAACGGCTTAACAAACTGGGAAGGTTATAAGGGCCTCAGGACTCCTCGAATTATAAAATCATTTCAAGTCTCTTTTGTTGCTGTAAAATTAATAATAACTGAGCTTAGGAAGAAATGACTGGGAAAAATATGTTAGTAGACTCAATTAACACACATCCCTGGGTAAAGCATGGAAAGGTTAAATAATTTAAAAAAAAAGGAGTAGAAAGTCGCTCATCCAAATCCGGTACACAAAGCAAATGAGTTAATCAGGTAGAACTTAGAAAAAAAAAGTCCCATAACAGACAAAATCTTGTTCAATTTATGTTAAAGACACAGCATTGTGAATGTGATACCCTATATACCAAATATGAATTAGATGCTGCTCTCACCAGGGGCAAAGTCAATGCCTGTGGAGAGGACGGTATCACCTATGTTATTAGATTACTGAGAAGTGTACCAGGTGACACACTGTTAGAACTGTGTAATATGAGTTATATTATGGGTCAGTTACCGTCCTCTTGAACCAATAGCATTATTGTTCCAATTCAGAAACATAATCAACATAATGTGTTTCTGACATCTAGCTGAGTAGCTGTCTGTGAAAAACATTTGAAAGGATGGTACTTAACAAATTACTATATAGAATTAAAGAATACATATCACTCAGTATTAATGGATTCAAATATGGTAAATGTATTCTAAACTGTATGGTAACATTTTTTAACTGTAAACGGGGACGCACATACACGACTCTTCTCGATATTATAAAAGTTTTCGATGTTACTGAGTTTACCTGGAGTTTACCTGGAGAGAGTTCCGGGGGTCAACGCCCCCGCGGCTCGGTCTGTGACCAGGCCTCCTGGTGGATCAGAGCCTGATCAAGCAGGCTGTTGCTGCTGGCTGCACGCAAACCAACGTACGAGCCACAGCCCGGCTGATCAGGAACTGACTTTAGGTGCTTGTCCAGTGCCAGCTTGAAGACTGCCAGGGGTCTGTTGGTAATCCCCCTTATGTATGCTGGGAGGCAGTTGAACAGTCTCGGGCCCCTGACACTTATTGTATGGTCTCTTAACGTGCTAGTGACACCCCTGCTTTTCATTGGGGGGATGGTGCATCGTCTGCTAAGTCTTTTGCTTTCGTAGTGAGTGATTTTCGTGTGCAAGTTCGGTACTAGTCCCTCTAGGATTTTCCAGGTGTATATAATCATGTATCTCTCCCGCCTGAAGAAAGAAATCATTTTATATGAAGTAGTTAAAACAGACATTGGTGGTCTGCTTTTACAGTGGATTCTTGGGAATGTCAAGAACAAACTCAGCGACATTGTTTCAGGGATATAAAATTGAAATCAAAGAAATGCAAGTTGGCACTACTCAAGGTGGTGTATTAAGTCTTACGTTGTTTAATAATCAATGCCTTGCTTAAATTTACACCAGATACCCCCAGTAATATTCCAATTAGCTATGTTGATAATATTCTTGTGCATAGTTTATAAAACGTATCGATGAGTGCAAACCATTCTTATGTTGTATACAGACAGTATGTGATAATATTGGACTTATGACTTTTGCAGAAAAGACCAATGTGTAACAGCCTACTAACAGGTAACCGTAAAAGTGGACTATCAAAATTAAAGATTAATGGCAGGAACTGTATGAATATAAAACAACACTTTAGTTGTAACTAATAAGCAACATAATGTGAAATCTGGCCACAAAATATTATCAATATTATAAAACACATAATTGGGTGTAATAAGTTACAATTTATATATTTATTAAGAATTATATTATGTATAATTTGTTCATATGGAAACAATTTTTGTACACCTTTACGAAAATTCAGCTGATTATATTGAATATTATGCAGAATGAATCATTTTTCTGGACATCCAACAGAATGGACAATGGCAGAACAAGGGGTGGCAATGGGATAACTCCTCCTGGGTGCCAAAAATCCTACCTACGTCACTTGTTTGAGAAACCAAAATGATATTTAACATTTTCTTTATTTAATGCTACTTAGTCCAGTCACTGACCTGATCATCCCAGAGACCTATGTCAGAGAGATTTCACAAACATTTAACCTTAGTTCCTTTTCAATAATTTGTGTATATTTCTGTCTTTATATATAAGCATGTTACATTCAGATCTCAGGCTGTTTAGAGAAAATAGTGATAACAGATAAGATAAGATAAGATTTCGTTCGGATTTTTAACCCCGGAGGGTTAGCCACCCAGGATAACCCAAGAAAGTCAGTGCGTCATCGAGGACTGTCTAACTTATTTCCATTGGGGTCCTTAATCTTGTCCCCCAGGATGCGACCCACACCAGTCGACTAACACCCAGGTACCTATTTGCTGCTAGGTGAACAGGACAACAGGTGTAAGGAAACGTGTCGAATGTTTCCACCCGCCGGGAATCGAACCCGGGCCCTCCGTGTGTGAAGCGGGAGCTTTAGCCACCAGGCCACCGGGCCACTGACTTAACTGGCTTAAACTGGCTGTAGTTGTAGCTTCTACAAGTTTGAAAGTAATATACATGGCAAGCAGTTCAGTTCTTATGGTGGAACCCAGTTATTAATTCTAATTTAGCTTAGGTAAGGTTTGTCATGAAACAGGACAAGTGCTTCCTGACGCGGGTCTTAGTCATATGATGACCCGTAGCATATGTCTGAAATACCATCAAGTTGACAGCACTTCTCGTTCTCCCTGTTACACTTGAAGGAGCCATCAGCGTTGATGGCCTATATCTGGACTATGTTATATTATTTATAGGCTTCATGAGAACTGCACGGAAGGCACAACAACGTTGAGATCGTCTAAGATCATCTCTTCCCGCTCAGAGACGCTCTCAGTAAAATGTGTACCTCAGCCAACAGGATTCGAACCCACGATGGAGACTGCTGACTGCGATGCTGCTTTGTATATACTTTTGCTTGATTCTGCGAGGTGTACTGAGTATAGGACTGATCGTGGGGCCATAACATACAGAGATTGAAGTAGCTGGGGACCATGCTCGAGGTTTACTGATGTGCCCAGCGTTAGGAAGAAACATGGCTTGCAGTCAAGCTAGCTATATATATATATATATATATATATATATATATATATATATATATATATATATATATATATATATATATATATATATATATATATATATGGATGGATAATGAGAACCTTCAAAACTAGGGAGGCCAAGCCCATGATGACACTCTTCAGGTCACTTGTTCTATCTAGGCTGGAATATTGCTGCACACTAACAGCACCTTTCAAGGCAGGTGAAATTGCCGACCTAGAAAATGTACAGAGAACTTTCACGGCGCGCATAACGGAGATAAAACACCTCAATTATTGGGAGCGCTTGAGGTTCCTAAACCTGTATTCCCTGGAACGCAGGAGGGAGAGATACATGATTATATACACCTGGAAAATCCTAGAGGGACTAGTACCGAACTTGCACACGAGAATCACTCACTACGAAGGCAAAAGACTTGGCAGACGATGCACCATCCCCCCAATGAAAAGCAGGGGTGTCACTAGCACGTTAAGAGACCATACAATAAGTGTCAGGGGCCCGAGACTGTTCAACTGCCTCCCAGCACACATAAGGGGGATTACCAACAGACCCCTGGCAGTCTTCAAGCTGGCACTGGACAAGCACCTAAAGTCAGTTCCGGATCAGCCGGGCTGTGGCTCGTACGTTGGTTTGCGTGCAGCCAGCAGCAACAGCCTGGTTGATCAGGCTCTGATCCACCAGGAGGCCTGGTCACAGACCGGGCCGCAGGGGCGTTGACCCCCGGAACTCTCTCCAGGTAAACTCCAGGTACCTTTTGGTATGCATGCTTTATGTATAAAAAATAAGTAATTAACACAAATAAAAGCATGTAACAGAATAACACCGTAAACGAACAAGCTAAAATACTCTAAATTAACACATTGCGTCAGAAACAGGAAAAATCCCAACACAAATATTGATATAAAACTTATATAAAAGTTGCAGCAAATGCATGTGTAGAAATGAATTACAAGGTTGAGATACTTGTTATAGGAACTTGTTGACACACTTGGGTGACACCAGACGGCACAACATCATCGACCAAGATTAACTTCCCTCGTGGACTATTAATACCAGTGCTACTGTGAGGTTGTCCCTTGAAGGCAGACACTTAAATGCTGGGGATGCCTCTTAATTAAACGATTTGGAGCCACCATCACCATTCTTGGATTAAGCTTGTTTACCTTTAATTTACCAGCCAGTATGATCCCTACGACTTTATAGCTTCCCTATAATATAATAATAATAACAATGCGAGGTGTGGTGAGTGTTTTGTTGAGGAGTACTGTATATGAAACTATAACACTCCAAGTCCATATACACAATATCATACTCAGTACCATGCCTAACCCTTGGGCACGACCTACGTCCACATAACACTTTCACTAATGGCTTTTCTGGACAGACTAGTTTTGGCCCTTGGCGCATTTCAAGAGTTTAGTACATTTCTGTAGGTTATTATATGCTACATAATTTGGCTTATTTTACTTATAAAAGAACAACAAAAGTGTGAATATAAGAATCTATCAATAACAATACTGCACTAGCCAAGGACTCAAACCCATGCTGCTTTGGCCTGCTTTTAAGGATCGTATGGTCCAGTGGATTAGGGCGTCATGTGTTTTCGCTCACCATGAGGCAGGCCAAAGCAGCATGGGTTCGAGTCCTTGGCTAGTGCAGTGTTGTTATTGATCAATACCACTCGTTCGTGGTCACAATATTATAAGAATCTATATTAAAGACCTCGGTTTACAGGGCTTTTGAACTACCAGATGTAACAACTATAGTGTGGCCCTGTAAGTAAATATGCAGTTTTGAATATGTTAACCTTGAGTCACATGGCAAAGCATCACGAAAGCAGTGAAGTGGTAAAGAAAACTCACGTTAGCTATATATACCTCGAGGACATGTTGGCGGAGTGAGCCGAGGTGTGGCATGTGTTGGCAGTACACACTCGGGCACGTCCTGGGAACCAAGTGTACACAGTGGGGCACGCCTTGGGCATCAGCTGTGTCCTACATCCCTTGTTTACCATCACTCGTGAGAAGCTGCTAGCACGTCTCTATGTTCCGCCTACCCCACCTCCTTCATGGCTCCTCTATCTTCTTCCAGAGAGCGCTGCT
Organism: Cherax quadricarinatus; assembly: GCF_026875155.1. NCBI lineage: Eukaryota > Metazoa > Arthropoda > Malacostraca > Decapoda > Parastacidae > Cherax > Cherax quadricarinatus. The sequence continues at coordinate 68,600,384 of NC_069402.1, read as the reverse complement.
AAGACACTGTCGATCGGCATCCCGTCTGTAGTGGATAAAGTCACATGTAGAATAAACGTGTCTCTTCAAGTAAAGCCGAAGAGGAATCCTCTACCTCGACCATCTGAAAATGAATGGAATTATCGGTAAATATTATTGTGCCGAATGTGTAATGGCCTTTGCTATCTTAAGGTCAAGTTACAGTGAAGAAATCTTCCGTATTCTATTCATACTATCTGCATGAGATGGGATGTACTTTAAATGATTTGCCTTTTTTATTAACTGGAATAAAAAATATGGTTTCAAAGTAGGACAACTGCATGCGTGGTATGGCAAATGTGGCATCGAGTCAGGTTGTGTAGTTACTGTAGTACTTGGGTGAGTACGTAAACACAACTGGTATTTATCTAGCCATGTGACAGATGGAGACGGGCAAAGCTGCTTCATTACAGAACATTCTGAAACCAATTTCCTCTGTACGGTGTACAGTTGAGACTTCTAAGATGGGTACAATCACAGCTGGTGCGATAGAGGTTACCGATGACAATAGATTCAGTGGTCTCCGTCATGGTTAGCCCACTGCCGGCAGCCACAACAATTCCATACTATCCTTGACGTCATAATCACGACCACTGCCAAACAGGTGCTACGTGTAATGGTGCTCAGAGAAGCAACTGGTATTTGTAGCAGTGAAAAAGATGTACACAAGAGATGGTGTCGCTAGCAAGACTTGATACAGAACAATTAGTGGTGCTTCCCACCCTTCATGTGCACCACTCTTGGTACACGTCAGCAAGATTATGACAGATATACGTCAACGTAAGTTAAAGAAACAAAGTTCTGTTCTAACGGAAGTGAGCACGTGAAATAATGGGTAGAATTTACATTGTGTTAAAAAGTGAGAGGGAAAATAAGTGAACTATTTGCAGAAGCGACAAAGAGAGAAGCGTCGAGTTAGTATCCTCAGTGTTGCTCTCAGAGTAGGTGCGACAGTTAGCCTGTGTATCTCTGAGCATTGTGACAACGTCATTATCTACAACATCGGTGTTGTCTTCACGGTAAATGAGACTTATACTTGTCGCTGCTGAAGACGTTGTGACGCCACACTATCTTCCGCACTGAATTTTCTGATGTATAGTGAATCACAGAGAAAAGAGAACAGGTACATAAATCAACCCAGGAACCTAGTGGACTGAAGAAGAGTGATGCTGGGAGAGTGAGGAGGCAGCAGCCACGTAAGGCTCTCACCCTCTTTAAACATCCACGTTTGTAAAATGAATTTTTTGTACTACAAAGGCTTCAGCGACGACAAATCCAGTGCTTCCCACGTTGGCTACAAAAAGAAGAAGGATCCAAGGAAGAAAAATAACGCCTTTCAACATGGCCTTGAAGGTATGTTTTTTCCTCTAAGTAACAAAATACGCACACGGAGACCGTTTATTTTTTTTACCTAACACTTGAATACTTCCAGCGTGTACTGGAGTTCTTTATACACAGATCCGAAGGGTTATAACACTGCATCAGGACCTACAACGGTCGCTTAACACACAGGTGTTGACTTGTGTCCTGCTAGATGAACAAGAGCTACAGATATATAAGGAACTTGACAATATAATAAGAGATGGGGTGTAATGATGGGTGTGGGTCGTTGATGCGGGTTGTAGTTTTTTGGTGGGTGTGTTGCTGGTGGGTGTGGGTGGAGGTTGTGTTGCTGGTGGGTGTGGGTGGAGGTTGTGTTGCTGGTGGTGTGGGTGGAGGTTGTGTTGCTGGTGGGTGTGGGTGGAGGTTGTGTTGCTGGTGGGTGTGGGTGGAGGTTGTGTTGCTGGTGGGTGTGGGTGGAGGTTGTGTTGCTGGTGGGTGTGGGTGGAGGTTGTGTTGCTGGTGGGTGTGGGTGGAGGTTGTGTTGCTGGTGGGTGTGGGGAAAGACCAGTGGTTGAGTATAATACTGAACAATAGCTAGAGGTGCCCATCAACCGACTAACAGTTTTCGCGCATCTGGCGAACTTCAGGATAATGTACGGAGAATCTTAGTCAGCGAGGCTGGGGTAGTCTGGTAAGGTTTAAACCAAGATTGCGGTCTGTGTGGTCTTAGAAATTATAAGATGCTGGAAAAAAAAGAAAAGAAAACCCCTTTAAAACATATGATTTTCAATATGTATGTGGAATATCTTACACTGTTGTGTTCTCGTTGTCACTGGTCAGTATAATGGTAAAAATTAGCCATTAATTAACTTAAAAAATAAAATTATGAGTATTTGTTTAAAGAGTATTTGTATCTGAGATGGGAAGGTTCACTACCCCCTTACCTCCCCCCTCCCGTGGCTGCATCACTGCTCTAAATGAATGTTATTTACGACCATATATACAACATCTGACCTATCATAGAATGTTTAGCACTAGAGGGAGTTGGACAGTCACCTAAAGTCAGTACTTGACCAACCAGGCTGTGCTTCGTATGTTGGTTTGCGTGCGGCCTGCAGTAACAACCTGGTTGATCAGACCCTGAACTACGTATAGGCCTGGTCATGGACAGGGCCGCGGGGGCGTTGACCCCTGGAACACCCTCCAGGTATTCCAGTCAAATGTGTCTGGAAGAACAATAAGTGAAGGAGCGATGGTTAGACTGAATGAATATGGAACCAAAAGGAATATATAAAAAAAAATTACAGTAATTCAAGAATTGTGGTTTAGAATAAAATCCTCCATCATAACAAAATTTTATTCTTACTACTGTATATAGATGAAGTCTACAACGTAGGCTACGGGTATTATTTGTTGTGGCATGACTACATCATGTCCACACATTATGTGATTAGGCAATTCAAAGTGGCAAGCCTAGTATCAACTTGACTCCAGACATGTAACAATGTAACCTTTAAGGCTCTCATAGCTGCTGAGTTTATGGTGAAATGTTTGGGTGATAAAGCCTTGGTGAAGTCTAGCTGACCCTGACAAATATTATTGTCTCAAGTGTGACAATCATCCTGTGTGATGGAATATGACAGGAAAACCATTCCGGATGATGGGTGTGTTAGGTAAACAGAATTAGCTCTTTCGCTAACCTTGTAAACCGTCATATAGATGTCATATAGATGACATCATCTATAAAATATCCACCTCTTCTTGTGCTAATAATATCTCAAATCTGAAATAAGGAGATATTCCTTGCTTGTGGAAGAGGGAAGGAATCTTGCTCGAGTTATCTTGTCTTTGTATAAGTATTAGAACAGCTAATTTTAAGATGTTCATAATGAGCTATTAAATAGGTCATGATATGATCATAACCAGGATCATTACGACTCAACTGTCCTGTGATAGTGCTGGGTGGTCCTTCTCCCATCATCAAGCTTTAAGTGAAGAAAAACCAGAGCTTTAGCACAGCAAATGTTTAAAAACTGATCCTTGCTCTCAAGAACACACATAAACAATTCATGCGCTGTTACAAATTGTATAATATATAGATTTATTTAAGAAAGCACTAATGAGTCACCGAGCCGGTCATCTCATGAAAAAGACCCACTAATTACTACCCCCCCCCATCCCCCTGGCAGATATATAGGTATTGTCATGGGTAGACTAAGATAGTTTCCACTCCTTATATCACAGCAGCTGCAACTCTGAACCATAACGTTAATATATGATGCTATTTTAACTTCAGTATGTGTCACTGCCTGAGTTAAAACTGGGAAAAGACTCTGGTTACTTACGCTGCTCTGAGAGAGACTTGTGGTAAACCGGGGAAGAATCAAGGTCACCAAATGTTGTTTTCATGCAGTGTCGAAGAAAAGTTTCTGAAGATTAAGTTTTATAAATTTTTTCTAAGCAAATGTTGAATTAGTATGTCATTCAAGTTAATGAAGAAGGTTTTCCTATGGTTTGGTTTAATATCACTCCGAATGAACCACATGAAAATTCTTTAACCCTTTTATATATATATATATATATATATATATATATATATATATATATATATATATATATATATATATATATATATATATATATATATATATATATATTATATATATATATATATTTGTCTTCAAGCAGGACTAGAATTTCCTAACACAGCTACATTGCAGTTTTCTTAACATGCGACCCTCATAAGTCTAGTAACCTAGAGGAACCACTTTCACTGCTAGGCGGACAAGGGCAGAAGAGGTGAATGAAAAGTACACCGTACGTTTCGCTGCCCTGAGGTTTGATGATTATACCTCGGTAGTTCTTTTAATTACATTACAATAATTCTATGCCCCTGCTTACGTTTTGTCTCTGTGTTGACCTCTGCCTGACCACTGATTTCCTGCTTAACCCTCCTCGGTCTGTCCCTCCAATCTATACTCCTAACCCGGTCTTATTTCTTTTCTATTTTTATAAGTATACACTTGTGGTTTAAATTCTAGCAACTATTTTCTAGCCATCCCTATAGTATTATCATATAAGGAAAACAGCACTGGTGGCAATACTGACCCTTGTGGGACCCCACTTGTCACATCTGCCCATCATGATGCATTATTCCGGATGGTTGCACTGTCTTTTTGCCCCTAATGTATTCAACAAACTATTGTAGCACCTTTCTCGTTATTTATGACTGTTTTTCTACTTTGTGGTTCAGTGTATTGTGTGATATAGTATCAAATGTCGCTTTAGTTTTTACATTTAAGATAAGATTTCGTTCGGATTTTTAACCCCGGAGGGTTAGCCACCCAGGATAACCCAAGAAAGTCAGTGCGTCATCGAGGACTGTCTAACTTATTTCCATTGGGGTCCTTAATCTTGTCCCCCAGGATGCGACCCACACCAGTCGACTAACACCCAGGTACCTATTTGCTGCTAGGTGAACAGGACAACAGGTGTAAGGAAACGTGTCGAAATGTTTCCACCCGCCGGGAATCGAACCCGGGCCCTCCGTGTGTGAAGCGGGAGCTTTAGCCACCAGGCCACCTCTTTCTTTCCTGTTTTATCTCTGTTATCCTCTGTTAAAAACTTCAGCAAGTGTGTCGCAGGAGGAGTGATGGGAGATAAGAGAGTCTTGACCAGGCTGTATCTCTAAGTGCTCCTGCAATCTTCTTATTATTTCCTTAGAGAATATGCATACTGTACAGGTCTGTAGTTAATACTTTGTCTCTCCTCTTCCTGAATATTAGTACTATTTCAATGTTTTCCATCTTTATGGCACTTGCCCAGTTTCCGGTAACCTGTTGCAGATTTTCACTAGTTGTTCGCTCAGCGTATCATCTCCTTTCAGAACCCATGATAACACTATGGTTATCATGGTTTGGATGTGTTTAATTCACCCAATAACTTATTCACTTCTTCCAGGTTGTGTGTATGATGTTCTTCGTCTCTCTAGTGATATCTCTGACTCCATAGATAACACCTTCAGAAACTTGTTCATTTCCTAACAAGCCTCCATGTCAAGCCTCCTCCTTCCATTCTTTAGCCCTATTACTTGATGTTTTATGTTGCCTTTCTTGTAGGTGCTCGTGGCATGGTTGATAGCGTCCTCAGCTCACACACTGAAGGTCCGGGATCGATCCTCGGCACGGGTGAAACGTCGGGCATGTTTCCTTATACCTGCTTCCCCTGTTCGCCTAGCAGTAAGTAGGTACCTGGGTGTTAGCCGACTGACGTGGGTTGCATCCGTGGAGACAAGATAAACTTAAGTTGCCCGAAATGTTCTGCGTAACTAGAGGCTTTTTATACAGTATACCAATGATGCCAGCTAGACCTGTAATAGTTGCATAATGTACTTGTAGAAATAAAGATTATTATTATTTATTATTATTGTGATGTGACCGAATTACAGTTTCGTTTCTGATTTTCCTTTCGAAATTAAGTTTTCAAAATTTTACGCTGCTTTGCTTCTCATCCTTGTACATTCATTCCTGGTTATTATGTTTGCTGCTTCTCTGTTTTCTGTAGTTTTTCCGTGTCCAGTTGTTTTTTTAATTTTCTGCTCTATATCTTTTGGTAAATTACGAGCTCTCTCTCCCTTTTTTTTTTATCCTCGGTGCCTTCTCCTTCTCTGTATTAATTCCTACTTCATCTCCCTGCATTTCCCAGCTAGACACTCCATCATCAGTCGTCTTTTCTTCAATTTTCTTTTATCAATTTATTGCATTCAGGAAGGCTCAGCCTTGTGCAGCTTTATCTCGTGTAATGTAAGTTTATTCTCTTTCCTCCTGTTCTCTTCCACTTCACTTCAACCAGGTAATCAAGATCAGGACTGCATGATTGTTGACACCCAGAGGCTTTCATTAGTGGTTATTGTTGGCGGGAGCCAACATGTGGAGTAAAAGTCACAATGCTGAACACTTAGCCTTTTTCTCGACTTTCCATAATTTATTTCGTCTATGCTTCAGGCATTGAAAATAAAGATAGAGTACAATCTTTCTCGTTCGTCAACTTCTCTTTATGTGCTAATGTGTCCTTGGCATGTTAGCACATAAAGTTCTCCATCAGCTTTGCCATTCACATGTCTGATGCACTATGTAGTTTTCGGTTCTCCACATATATTTCATTCTGGTTAAAATCTCTTGGTTCTTGTTACGCCCCTTGTTTATTTAACCACAAACTGGAACGATGTATTTACATGTGTTGATTTTTCTTTTTCACTTAATATTATATTAAAAAGTATCTTTATTAATAGCTAAAATTAATATACTCAGCTTTATAATATTATCTGGCCATAGGTAGGATGTTTCATGGTTCTAAACTGCTGTTGCAGCATGGTTAAGCACCAGGGGACAATTTGAGTTACTCAACTCCCTCTCAGACCGAGGTGAGGTCTGGTGTTAACCTTACCTTGTTCAGTTCACACCTTCCACTGGCCGAGGAAGGGTCTGGTGGAGAATCCCAGAAGCTACCAAGATTTTTGAAAGCCCTTTGCTATGGTATATCTCGGTCTGAGAAGGCGGTTGAGAAACTCTTGAGGAAACTAGGCATAAATGAACGAGTCTAAGTGATACGCCATTTATAGACTCTGATCTAGAAAAGGGAATAGTGTAGAATCTTCCGAGAGGAAGAACACAGTTATTTGTATCAGTTGGTGTTTAAGCTTGTAAAACGCCTGTGTATGTACACACATAACTTTTGACTCATTGTGTTAGTCTAGAGACTGTCTAGAGTTGGTTGTAAATATTTAACGTATTAGTGTTGTAATAATAAGCCTAATGATATGTTTTTACTCATTAGTTACGATATGACAAGTTCTGTTTTAAAGACTGAATTATTTAATTCATGATAGAAACCTTGAGATTATTGATGCTGTTAATAAAACAAGCAGACACTATATTCCTTTTCCTCAATAAGTGAACCCTGTGTATGATGACCTCTAGACGAGATAAACCTATTCTTTTTATAAGTTTGTTACGTGAAGCACTGTAGTAAAGTGGTCTACAGGCTCTGTTCGTCAGTCCTATACTCTCTCCTTGATATATCTACAACGTTTGTTTATGATGTTATCTTTACAATATTATTTACGTTACCTTCTGTTTGCAGTTGTGATTTTTGTCTGCAGTGTACTTTATTTCATCACTGTGCCCCGTACAATTTCTGGAATCTCCATTAGTGGCACTCCTTCAGCACTCCTTGTTTCCTCGTTCCATAGTGTCGTACTGAGAATATTATATTCAAAGTTTATTCTCTATAAGGATTACAATGCTGAGTTTACAGAAATTTGGTTATTGTTTGGTTTACATGTAGTAAAATTGTGATTACAGAGTGTACCACTAGAACGCTTAGCATGGCTAGGCATTTCGGGCATACTTAGTTTTATTCTTAATTGTAAAATATTACAAATTATGAGGTAAGTTGGTATTATGGCTAAGTGGCTAAATACTAGTTTGTGAGTTTAGCAATGTGAATGCTTTTGTTTTGGCACAGTACATAGTTTCAGTATTGGAGTATCACAGGATTCATTATTTAAGACTGAGATTAATATTTCTGTTTATGGTCAAATGAGTGAGTGAGTGTAAGTGTGAACCACCAGGTGGTATTCGTGTAGTTAGTTGACGGGGTGTATCAGGGAGATAAGATGTTTTCTAATGGTAGTTTTGAATGTGATGAATGTGTCTGCAGTTCTAGAGTTCTCAGGTAGGGTATTCCAGATTTTAGGGCCTTTGACATACATTGAATTTTTGTAAAGGTTTAGTCGGACACGGGGAATGTCGTAGAGATGTTTGTGTCTGGTGTTATGCCTGTGGGTTCTGTCACAACTATCAAGAAAGCGTTTTAGGTCAAGGTTGATATTAGAGTTTAAGGCCCTGTAGATGTAGATTGCACAGTAGTAAGTGTGGATGTACTGAACTGGGAGTAAGTTTAGATCTATGAAGAGTGGGGGGGTGTGTTGCCAGGGATGGGATTTAGTGATTATTCTTACTGCAGGTTTTTGTTGGGTTATTATTGGCTTTAGGTGTGTTTCTGCACTTGATCCCCAAGCACAAATAGCATAGGTGAGGTATGGATAAATAAGTGAGTGGTATAGTGTGAGAAGGGCATTTTGCGGCACGTAGTATCGTATCTTGGAGAGGATCCCAACCGTTTTGGATACTTTTTTGGCTATATGCTGGATATGGGTGCTGAAATTCAGGTTGTTGTCAAGGTATAAGCCTAGGAATTTTCCCCCATTATTTCTGGTAATTAGAGTGTTGTCAATCTTAATGTTAATTTGTGCATCTCCTGCTCTGCTACCAAACATAATATAGTAGGTTTTGTCAGTGTTAAGCGTAAGTTTATTGGCTGTCATCCAAGTCGATATTTTAATCAGCTCCTCATTCACAATGGTGTTGAGGGTGGCAAGATTAGGGTGAGAGATGACATAAGTCCTGTCATCAGCAAAGAGAATGGGTTTCAGGTGTTGGGATACGTTTGGAAGGTCATTGATGTATATGAGGAAGAGCAGGGGACCAAGGACACTTCCCTGCGGAACTCCAGTATCAAGTGACCGTGTTGCTGATGCTGTGTCTTTAATGGTGACGTACTGATACCTATTAGTAATGTAAGATTTGAAATAAGCAAGCGCATGGCCTCTTATACCGTAGTGATCAAGTTTGTGGAGTAGGATGTCGTGGTCTACTGTGTCAAAAGCTTTTCTTAGGTCAATAAAAATTCCTAGTGGATATTCCTTATTTTCCAATGCTGTGTAAAGCAGATCTAGCATTTTTATGATTGCATCATTAGTGCTTTTATTTTTCCTGAATCCAAACTGGCGCGCATAACGGAGATAAAACACCTCAATTATTGGGAGCGCTTGAGGTTCCTAAACCTGTATTCCCTGGAACGCAGGAGGGAGAGATACATAATTATATTCACCTGGAAAATCCTAGAGGGACTAGTACCGAACTTGCACACGAAAATCTCTCACTACGAAAGCAAAAGACTTGGCAGACGATGCACCATCCCCCCAATGAAAAGCAGGGGTGTTACTAGCACGTTAAGAGACCATACAATAAGTGTCAGGGGCCCGAGACTGTTCAACTGCCTCCCAGCACACATAAGGGGGATTACCAACAGACCCCTGGCAGTCTTCAAGCTGGCACTGGACAAGCACCTAAAGTCAGTTCCGGATCAACCGGGCTGTGGCTCGTACGTTGGTTTGCGTGCAGCCAGCAGCAACAGCCTGGTTGATCAGGCTCTGATCCACCAGGAGGCCTGGTCACAGACCGGGCCGCGGGGGCGTTGACCCCCGGAACTCTCTCCAGGTAAACTCCAGGCAGGGGTTGAGTATGTTTTGAGCCGTTATAAATGAATACTGTCTCCTGTGCACGAGTTTCTCAAAGATTTTGGATAGCAATGGTAAGTTAGATATTGGCCTATAGTTGTTTAAGTCTGTAGGGTCACCACCTTTATGTATTGGTGTAACCCTTGCCATCTTGAGTAGTTTCGGGAAGGTGCTAGTCTCTATTGACTTGTTAAAAAATAATGAAATAGCATGCGAAAGGACATGGGCCGCTCGCTTGTACAGTAATGGTGGGACATGAGACAGATTCCCCAAGTTATTTTTAAGTGACTTTATGATCTCAATGACTTCCGTGGGCTCAGTTGGTGCAAGATAGAAGGAATTAGGGAAATTTCCATCTAGGTAGTCCCTGGCATGGGCATTGGTATGTGGGATTTTACTGGCGAGATTAGATCCTATGTTTGAGAAGAAGTCGTTTATCTTGTTAGCTGTGTCAGTGGGATGTAGTGGTGTTTCATTAGGTTTAGTTAGGACAATATTCTTGGTTTTTCTCAGTTTGTGGGTCCCTAGAATCTGAGAGTGTTTTCCAGGTCTTTTTTATATCTCCTCTAGTGTTTGTGAATCTATGGAGTAGTATAGTTGTTTGGCTTTTTTTAATCACTTTGGTGAGAGCTGATGAATAGTGTTTTTAAGAGTATCTTTGTGTATTAAGCCCTGTCTATATTGCTTTTCATATTGGTGTTTCTTGTCAATGGATTTCAGAATGGTGCTGGTTAGCCATGGGCAACCAAGCCGTTTGTTTGTGATCTGTTTTGCTTTTATAGGACAATGTTTGTTGTATAGTCTAAGTAATTTGTTAAGAAAAAATGTCTGTCCAGTCATCAATACCATTGGCCTTGGAGAATTCTGTAGGCCAATCAACAGTCTCTAGGTCAGCTGTGAACTTCCTTACTGAGGCCCGTCATGGAGTCTAAATGAGACTTTGTTGTATTCAAGTGGTGGTTTACTAATGTTTGTCAGGAGGAAGGTAGGGTAGTGGTCTGTAGTGCTATCTGTGATTATCCTGATTTAAGGGGGCTAGTATATTGGTCCATATGTGGTCTATTATGGTTGCACTTGTTCAGTGAGCCTGGTTGGTTTAGTTATTGTTGGTATGAGAAGTGTGTTGTTCATATTGTTGATGAAATCAGTTACAGGCTGATCATCTAGTAAGCCAAGGTTGATGTTGAAGTCTCCAGCTAAGAGAAGGTGGTGCTTATTCATTTGTCTGTTTGTTATTAGTGACTTTAATTTCTCACTGAAATTGGATGTTTGTGTGAGGTATCCGGTAAATGGCACCGATTGTTATAGGCGTCTTAAGGTTTTTTACAGTAAAATTAGCAAAAATGTATTCCCCATATTCATCACTAAAGCAAGTGGTGCTAAGACAAGATAATTGGTTAGAGTAATAGATTGCAATACCACCCCCAACTTGGTTTGTTCTGCAGTTGTGAATTGCTGTGTATCCTGGTAGAGGGTAGATATCTATTGTGTCCTGCTTAAGCCAGGTCTCAGTAAGAATAATGCAGGAGAAGGGTGTCTTTAGTGATTCAAGGAGTGCTAGGAGGTCATCATAGTGTTGTAGTTAAATACTGATAGACTTTTAGCATTGTTTAGGATAGTGGTGGCTTGTGATGCTGTGTAATAAAGGCAGTTACTTTCCAATAGGTTTTGATTGGGTGTCAGATTATGGAGGTTTAGATCAGGGTCAACGTGATCAATCATCTTCTAGGTTTAAATTATGGTTATTTATATCCTGAGTTGTGTGTTGAGTTCTACTACTGATATCTGTAGTGGTAGGAAGTTTGGACAAGTATATAGCTAGAGTATTTTGGTCAAGTAGGGTATAGTCACTACTACACATAATGAAGTTGATGTTGTTTGTGTGTTGTGCTGGAATGAACTAAAGTACAACTAGGTATAAACTAGTAATATAAAAATACAAATTAAAAAATAGAACAAGACTCTAATGAGACATAATGAGATTAGTCACGAGGGAGCATTCACCAAATTCAACTTCAATAACAAAAACATAAAGTGGGACCAAGTAAACCAAGTCCTAACCGATATAAGCTGGGAAGATATACTAAGCAACACAGACCCCAACTTATGCCTAGAACAGATTAACTCGGTAGCACTCGATGTATGCACAAGGCTTATTCCTCTAAGAAAAAGGAGGAGTAGATGTAAAACAGAAAGAGACAGGCGCTCCCTTTACAGGCGACGGAAAAGAATAACAGAGCGGCTAAAAGAGGTCAATATATCTGAAATGCGTAGGGAGACACTGGTCAGAGAAATAGCAAGCATCGAACTTAAGCTAAAAGAATCCTTTAGGAGTCAGGAATCGCGGGAAGAACTAAAAGCCATAAATGAAATCGAAAGAAACCCAAAGTATTTCTTCTCCTATGCCAAATCAAAATCGAGAACAACGTCCAGTATTGGGCCCCTACTTAAACAAGATGGGTCCTACACAGATGACAACAAGGAAATGAGTGAGCTACTCAAGTCCCCAATATGACTCAGTTTTTAGCAAGCCGCTAACCAGACTGAGAGTCGAAGATCAAAATGAATTTTTTATGAGAGAGCCACAAAATTTGATTAACACAAGCCTATCCGATGTTATCCTGACGCCAAATGACTTCGAACAGGCGATAAATGACATGCCCATGCACTCTGCCCCAGGGCCAGACTCATGGAACTCTGTGTTCATCAAGAACTGCAAGAAGCCCCTATCACGAGCCTTTTCCATCCTATGGAGAGGAGCATGGACACGGGGTCGTCCCACAGTTACTAAAAACAACAGACATAGCCCCACTCCACAAAGGGGGCAGTAAAGAAACAGCAAAGAACTACAGACCAATAGCACTAACATCCCATATCATAAAAATCTTTGAAAGGTCCTAAGAAGCAAGATCACCCGCATCTAGAAAACCCATCAGTTACACAACCCAGGGCAACATGGTTTAGAACGGGTCGCTCCTGTCTGTCTAACTATTGGATCACTACGACAAGGTCCTAAATGCACTAGAAGACAAAAAGAATGCAGATGTAATATATACAGACTTTGCAAAAGCCTTCGACAAGTGTGAACCATGGCGTAATAGCGCACAAAATGCGTGCTAAAGGAATAACAGGGAAAAATCGGTCGATGGATCTATAATTTCCTCACTAACAGACACAGAGAGTATCGTCAACAGAGTAAAGTCCGAGGGAGCTACGGTGAAAAGCTCTGTTCCACAAGGCACAGTACTCGCTCCCATTGTTCCTCATCCTTATATCCGACATAGACAAGGATGTCAGCCACAGCACCGTGTCTTCCTTTGCAGATGACACCCGAATCTGCAAAGACAGTGTCTTCCATTGCAGACACTGCAAAGCTCCAGGCAGACATCAACCAAATCTTTCAGTGGGCTGCAGAAAACAATATGAAGTTCAACGATGAGAAATTTCAATTACTCAGATATGGTAAACATGAGGAAATTAAAATCTTCATCAGAGTACAAAACAAATTCTGGCCACAAAATAGAGCGAAACACCAACGTCAAAGACCTGGGAGTGATCATGTCGGAGGATCCACCTTCAAGGACCATAACATTGTATCAATCGCATCTGCTAGAAAAATGACAGGATGGATAATGAGAACCTTCAAAACTAGGGAGGCCAAGCCCATGATGACACTCTTCAGGTCACTTGTTCTATCTAGGCTGGAATATTGCTGCACACTAACAGCACCTTTCAAGGCAGGTGAAATTGCCGACCTAGAAAATGTACAGAGAAACTTTCACGGCGCGCATAACGGAGAAAAACACCTCAATTTTGGGAGCGTTGAGGTTCCTAAACCTGTATTCCCTGGAACGCAGGAGGGAGAGATTTCATGATTATATACACCTGGAAAATCCTAGAGGGACTAGTCCGAAACTTGCACACGAAAAACACCCACCAAAGCAAAAAATTTGGGAGACGATCCCCACCCCCCCAAAGAAAAACAGGGTGTCACTAGCACTTAAGAGACCATACAATAATGTCAGGGCCCCCGAGACTGTTCAACTGCCTCCCAGCAACAAAAGGGGGGATTACCAAAGACCCCGGCTCTTCAAGCGGCACGGACAACACCAAAAGTCGTTCCGGATCACCCGGGGTTGGGCTCTATGTTGGTTTGCGTCGCCAGCAAAAAAACCCCCGGGTTGATCAGGCTCTGATCCACCGGGAGGCCTGGTCTCGACCGGGCCGCGGGGGCTTGACCCCCGGAACCTTCCGGGTAAACTCCAGGAAAAAATCCAGGTAATTGCACTAAGGTCTATAGAAATAATGATTTTGGGGTCATTTTTTGAGCTAAGTGAGCTAAAGTACAATAGGTTTAATTAAAAATATAAAGTACAAATTTAAAATAGCACATCTCTACTAGTAATTGCACTACGGTCTAATTTTTGAATTTGGTTTTGACTAGCTTGAGGTAGAATTAGCTATGGGACAACGAATTTAATCTAATAATTAAAATACAAATTAAAAATAGACCAGTTTCCAGTAATTGCATTGGTCTAAAATATGAATTTGGTTTGACTATGTATTGAGCTAGAAAGACTTAGTACAACAGGTTTTGTTAATAGTAAAAAATACAATTACAAATGCACCCCCTCTTCACTAGTAATTTTCACTATGGGTTGTTAGTGAATTTGGTATTGACTATGTATTGAGCTAGAATGAGCTAGAGTTAAAAAGTGATTTTTAATAATAAATAAAGGCACAAGACCTAATTTTTAATTTCACTAAGGTTTATATAAATTGTTTACAAGAATTAGATATAATTAGATTTGAATTGACAGGTAAAATACACAAAAAAAGGGAGAAAATATTAAAAAAAAAAAAATGATAAAAAAAAAAAATGGCAATGACTTGGTTGTAATATGCATAAGTGGTAGACAGGGTGTATAAAAGTTTAGTTGAAAATACTAGGTTAAAAAAGTATGGAAAAAAAATGGTCAATAAAAGAAGTTTTTCAATAAGTTTGATCATATAGTTTAAAATAAAATTGGGAAAAATAGGGATTTAGATAAAATTGGGCAATTGAGTATTTTTTTTTAAATGAGGTAGAATTATTGAAGACAAGTTATGGTTAGTTTATAAAAAAATAAGATGGAACAGTGATGTGGTAAGTTGTAAAAAAGGAGATAGATTCTGTAGATATTAAATACAATTAAGACTATGAGGTAGAATGGTCGTTGAATAGAACAATGACAATTAAAAGTAGTTGGAGTATTAGAATTTTAGGGGGGCACAAATTTATGACAATATAACACTAACGGTGGACTATGGGTATTATCTGCACTTTACTCTGATTCTGTTAGTCCAGCCTCACTTAGGAATGTTTTAAGGTCATGTTCTGTGGAGATGTATCTCTTCCCAGTGGGCTGTTTCCTAACTGTTATTTTTCCATCCCTCACAAAGCACTGGTGGATTTTTTGGGCATAGCGCAATTTTCTTATTCGTTTTTGTTCTTGTTAATTGTTTTCTTAATAGCTATTAAGTCCAGGTATACCTCTGCGTTTAGATTTTTTTAATGTTCCCTTTTTATTTCATATTCCATCTACATTTGTGTACTAAAATTTGATCTTCAATCTTACTATATTTTGGCTTTAAATATATTTGAATGAGGACAGGCAAGTCATCTTTCATAATTGGTCCGATTTGTATCGGAACGATGAAGAGATCTCTTCATATGATTATGTGCTTGTAGCTGGATTTTGGGATGGGTAGGTAATGGAAAGTAAGGGATAAAAACCTCACTTTCACAGTATTTAAGTTGGTTTCAGTTAAGTATAAATCACTGATTAATGTGCATTAATGTTCTAAAAAGACTTGCATATAGCCGGTCCTCGCTCTAAAATATCATTCTCTTGTCTTGGTCTGGACATATCCCCCATATCGTCATTTGACTTATAAATAAAATGATGAGTGTAGCTCTTGTGATGTATCAGTAACATCAAGATTGCTTAAGAGAGTTTACACTGTAACAGATGGACCTATTAATTCAATTTCACTAGAATTTGAATTAATGAATAATACTGTTTTTTTTCCCCAGGGGGGCTGTATGTTGGGGCTGTATGTTGGGGCTGTATGTTGGGGTTGTACGTGGAAGTTCTAGGGGATATTAGTGTGGGATGATAGATTGTTCTGGTAGTAATGAAGAGGCTATGTGAACGTGAGGCAACTCGGTAAAATGGTGGAGGGGAAGTTGCATGAGTCTGAAGAATTGCATATAGTGGGAACTTAGGTGGGTAAGGAGCGTGTCACTGAAGGTTTTGAACTTCAGTGGTGATTTTATTTTCCAATTTGTGTAGAGAATGGGATAAGGTGGACTATATTAATGATATATTCAGCTACTCTCAAGTTAAGCTTGTGAGGGTGGAAGACAGTGGTAAGAGAGGGAGTGTCATCTCTGTTGGAAAAAACGTTACTGCAACCGTTATATTTTATCTCTCAGCTTCTGTCTTGGTGGTATCTTTCCGTTATTCCCTCACTTTTCCCTGGGTCACTGTTCTTCCTGCCTAGGTAAACTTTTTTTTTTTCCGTCGTAAGATTGTCTTACGAAATTTATGATTTATCAACATGATCAGATAGACGATAAACCTGAAATATTTATTGTCCATTGGAAAGTTTTTTTTTCCTGCTTTTTTTTTTCTTTATTTTCCATAATTTCTTTAATCAGTCTTTTTATTTCTATCGTTTCAATTCCTCATCATCCTCTGGAGTGACTTAAATCATCAGTTGTCTTCTTTTCTTCTCCCTCCGTCAAGGTATCTTCAAGGCTTCGCTTTCCAGATCTGTTAATAAAATTCTCACCCGAAGTTTCAATAAAAAATCCAACTAAAACTTGTTAAATATAACTTTTATCTTTTTCACACTGGTTAGAAATACACCATTTCAAACATTCCTCCTTATTTTTACCTCTTACTGTCCCATGTATTATTCCTTCCTACTGGTTAACTTCACCTTCCCTTGGTTCTTTTTTTTATACTTTCACCTGTTTTTTCTCTTTTATCTCCCACCGCGTTAAACCCATATGGGTCACACCGCCTGATGAATGTGGAAAATGACGTTTGATTCAGTTAAGGTAAGCGTAGAACCAGTTACAAATGTTCTTCGTTAGCATGAAGGTGACCCTCCACCTGCCTTCCATGAAGGTGACCCTCCACCTGCCTTCCATGAAGGTGACCCTCCACCTGCCTTCCCATGAAGGTGACCCTCCACCTGCCTTCCCATGAAGGTGACCCTCCACCTGCCTTCCCATAAGTGACCCTCCACCTCCCTTCCCATGAAGGTGACCCTCCACCTGCCTTCCCATGAAGGTGACCCTCCACCTGCCTTCCCATGAAGGTTTCCTCCCACTGCACGTCCACTGACAGTGACAGGTGTTTATACAGTTATAGATATAGTTGAATCTTGACCTAAGTCTACTACACCCTGCATCTGCATTTCTTAAGAAATTATATTTACTTATTATTTTCCCAATACCCACTAAAATATTCCTGGCATGATAGAGCGACTGCCAGCACACTCTCTCAATGAATGAGAGATTCTCACTCTTTGTATTCATGTATGTAAACGTATGTATTATATATGTAACACACACACACACACACAACACACACACACACACACACACACACACACACACACAACACACACACACACGAGGTTTGATAAAGCTCATGGAGCGGGGAGAGAGAGGGCCTAGTAGCAACCGGTGAAGAGGCGGGGCCAGGAGCTAGGACTCGACCCCTGCAACCACAAATAGGTGAGTACAAATAGGTGAGTACACACACACACACACACACATATATATATATATATATATATATATATATATATATATATATATATATATATTATATATATATATATATATAATATATATATATATATATATATATTATATATATTATGCAAACAACCACGGGGGAAGAAGAATGATAGCTCTAGGCCTTTCGTGTTGCAATCAACACATCATTAGGAGCTTGTAAAATTGCAGGAAAGAGGAGGATGTCCAAGTAAGTACGTTTCCAAAGGACCATCTTCACTGGAATGAGTGAGGGAGGGAGAGAGGAGGGCACAGGAAGTGCCCCCAGGCACAACAGTGCCCACAGCCAGAAGGATAAATATTATAGCATTAGAAAAATCTCACAAGCATTGATATTGTAATAGCCTAAACGAAATTAACGTGGCAATAATAAAAAAAATAGATCATATTCTGCTATGACATCAATAACTTTATACATATAAATATATTGTCAGTGATATAGAAGTCTCTGGCAATTATAGGGTAGCCTTCCAAGGGACAACGTGTCCATTTAAAATGACGAGAAAACGATAACATTTAGAGGGGAGACTTCTAAAAGTTATGTAAGGGAAACAGATGCTCATTAAAATACTCATTTAAAGGGGGAGGCATCTGCAATAACAAGACGGCCACAGATATTCAACCCACACAGTTCAGAAAGTGCAGGAAAAATAGGCCCTAATTGCTCGGTGTGGCAATACATTTAAGACAGTCTAATGCATTCATATAAGAGCCCAATTGTAGACTGTGTAATATTGCCTCAACTAAAAATGCATCTATTTTGAACAACCCGTCACTGATATTGTATAATGACTGCCTATCATGCTTAATAACTGTAGATTCTACGATATTCCTTTCAAGCCAGGAGGAACAAGGGAAGATGACTCTTGCTTCCCACCAATTTGCCAGGTTATTACAGGCTCTAATATGGTTGAAAATCGCCTTCAACTCCTGTGCTATACATATCGAATAACGGTGCTGGGACATTCCCACCTCCAATGATTTTCCCGTTTGTCCCAAATAGGAGAGACTACAACTGTTGCAACCAACTCTGTAGGCACCACCAACACGTTGTTGTGGTGCAGTCTTTATCAGGATGTTTCTAACAGTCGGTGAATTTTTAAATACTACTTGTATATTAAATCTTCTAAGAGCATTCGGTAGGATAAATAAATTCTTGTTATATGGGAGGACCAGCACATTCTTGATCTGAGGTGTTATCCTAGGTTCTGTCCTATAATAAGTTTCCTTAGCTGCCAGCAAGGCAGATTCCACAAACACCTTAAGATACCGCAGTTTCATGCCAGTGTCAAATATTTCTTCATCTAGGAACTCCGAACTGTACACTCTATAGGCTCTCAAAAACATAGTAAGAAATACACTCCTTTTGACTTTAGTCTCATGGTTGGAGTAGTAGTGAATGTATGAGCACACGTTGGTGGCCTTCCTATATACTGTAAACTTAAACTTTCTATGAACCTGGTGTATCAACACATTTAAAACTGGAAGTTTGCAGTTCACCTCTTTCTCCACAGTGACTTTAATAGACGGGACTAAAGCGTTAAGTCTTGGTAAAAATGTATCAAGAGCCATATCATTTGGCCGAAGACATAGGATGTCATCCACATATCTGAGGAGGATGTCCTAGCAAGTACATTCCCAAAGCTCATCTGAGTGAAGACGTCCTATGGGAATGTACTTGCTTGGACATCCTCCTCTTTTCTGCAATTTTGCAAGCTCCTGATGTTGATTGCAACACGAAAGGCCTAGAGCTATCATTCTACTCCCCCATGGTTGCTTTGCACACACAACACACACACCACCAAACACACACAAGCACAAGCACAAACACAGCACAAAAAACACACACACACACAACACACACACAACACACACACAACAAACACAACACACCACACACACACAACACACAACACACACACACACACACACACAGCGACAGCGACAGTATGAAAACGACATAGCATCGAAAGTCAAATCTGACCCGAAACTGCTGTATAGCCACATTAGGAGGAAGACAACAGTCAAGGACCAGGTGATAAGGCTGAGGAAAGAAGGTGGAGAACTCACAAGAAACGATCAAGAGGTATGTGAGGAGCTCAACACGAGATTTAAGGAAGTATTTACAGTAGAGACAGGGAGGACTCTGGGGGGACAGACCAGATGGGGACACCAGCAAGGAATACACCAACAAGTGTTGGACGACATACATGCAGATGAGGAGGCGGTGAAGAAACTGCTAAGGGACATCGATAACCTCAAAGGCAATGGGACCGGACAACATCTCCCCGTGGGTCCTTAGAGAGGGAGCAGATATGTGCGTGCCACTTACCACAATCTTCAACACGTCCCTGGAAACTGGGCAACTATCTGAGGTATGGAAGACGGCAAATGTAGTTCCCATTTTTAAAAAAAGGAGACAAAAAAGAGGCACTAACTATAGACCTGTGTCATTGACGTGTATAGTATCCAAAAATTATGGAGAAGATTATCAGGAGGAGAGTGGTGGAGCACCTGGAACGGACAAGAGTATAAATGCCAACCAGCACGGATTCACGGAAGGCAAATCCTGTGTCACAAACCTTCTGGAGTTTTATGATAAAATAACAGAAGTAAGACACGAGAGAGAGGGGTGGGTTGATTGCATCTTCTTGGACTGCAGAAGGCCTTTGACACAGTTCCTCACAAGAGATTAGTGCAGAAGCTAGAGCATCAAGCGCATATAACAGGAAGGGCACTGCAATGGATCAGAGAATACCTGACAGGGAGGCAACAACGAGTCATGGTACGTAATGATGTATCACAGTGGGCACCTGTGACGAGCGGGGTCCCAAAGGGGTCGGTCTAGGACCAGTGCTATTTTTGGTATATGTGAACGACATGATGGAAGGGTTAGACTCAGAAGTGTCCCTGTTTGGCAGATGATGTGAAGTTAATGAGGAAAATTAAAATCTGATGAGGACCAGGCAGGACTTCAAAGAGACCTGGACAGACTGGACACCTGGTCCAGCAAATGGCTTCTCGAATTTAATCCTGCCAAATGCAAAGTCATGAAGATAGGGGAAGGGCACAGAAGACCACAGACAGAGTATAGGCTAGGTGGCCAAAGACTGCCAACCTCACTCAAGGAGAAAGATCTTGGGGTGAGTATAACACCGAGCATGTCTCCGGAAGCACACATCAATCAGATAACTGCTGCAGCATATGGGCGCCTGGCAAACCTGAGAACAGCATTCCGATACCTTAGTAAGGAATCGTTCAAGACACTGTACAACCCTGTATGTCAGGCCCATACTGGAGTATGCAGCACCTGTTTGGAACCCGCACTTGATAAAAACACGTCAAGAAACTAGAGAAAGTACAAAGGTTTGCCACAAGGTTAGTTCCAGAGCTAAGGGAAATGTCCTATGAAGAAAGATTAGGGGAAATCGGTCTGACGACACTGGAGGACAGGAGGGTCAGGGGAGACATGATAACGACATATAAAATACTGCGTGGAATAGACAAGGTGGACAAAAACAGGATGTTCCAGGGAGGGGACACAGAAATGAGCCACAATTGGTATAGTTGAAGATACAAATGATGTCCAGAGAGATATTGAAAGTATTTTTCAGTCATAGAGTTGTTAAAGGTCGTGGAATACCTAGAAAATACGTAGTGAGGCAGAACCATACACATTATTAAGACGAGGTTTGATAAAGTTCATGGAGGGGGAGTGAGAAGGTCCAGTAGCAACGGTGAAGAGGCGGGCCAGGAGCTAAACTCAGGCCCTGCAACCACAAATAGGCGAGTACAAATAGGTGAAGTACACACCACAACACACACCACACACCACACACATGTAATGTATATATATATATAATAATTAATATTATATATTTTCAACAATTTATATATATATATATATTTATATTAATATTTATATTATATATATATATAATATAATATATATATATATAGACAACCACTGTGAAAGATAGTTGAATTTCAATTGCTTCCATGACTTCTCACATTATCAAGAATCTATAAAAAACTAAACATCAATGTAGTGCACAAAAGGGCCAGACTACACTCCCATCATCAACACAATAAAGCAAACCTCACAACAACGCCAGAGACTACCAGTTTGTGAAACATCACCTATTACTCTAACCAAGAATTAAGATTTATTACTTGTCTATGTATCATTAAATTCTCCCAAACTTTTAATTTAATGAATTAATTTATAACAACCAAAGAAATATTCATGTTATTTTTCAAAACTGCATTTTTATGAAACGTTCAATTATATTCGTCGACTTGGACTTGCTTAATACAACTTTCTCAGTCTTTTGAAAATCAATTAGACGGCTAAAATCTCTCTCATTAATAAATAGAGCATTAGAATTTTGTCCATTTGTAATGCTGTATTTATGTCGTTTTAAATCTTATTTCGAATTTTTACCAGTTTGAACCGTAATAAACTTTATCACAATTTTACAAGGTATTATAGACACATCCATCCAGCATTTTGGGGGGATTCTTTACAAAAATTTTTACTGTATCATGATTTTTAAAACAAACTTTGATATAAAAGTCTTAAAAGAGAAGACATTATCAAGCAAGTTTTCATGGTAAGGGAGGAACAACGTATTTTGTTGATAAGGTTGATTGTCCAATTATAGATTGTAAAAGCATTTCTAGCAATTTTAAAAGATTTATCAATACATTTCTGGGTATGTTTAGATCATTAGCTATTTCATAAATTTTGGATATTTCTTCATCTATGAATCTTGGACTACAATAGTAAAGCTGTCAAAAAGCATTGTATTGGGAGAAGACAGTTTCTCTTTTGAGTGAAGAATAATAGTGTACATAGGAATGTTGTTTGTAGGTTTCTTGTATTTTGATAAAATTTGGGAGTATTTTAATGATGTGAAAAGTATAAATACTAATTCTTTGATTGGAGTATTGAGATGTGTTTCTACAAATTTGGGATGTCTCAGTGCGGTGTGAGGTGTTGCTTTGTTGTGGGATGTGATGGTGAGGTGTTGCTTGTTGTGGGATGTGATGCTGAGGTGTTGCTTTGTTGTGGGATGTGATGGTGAGGTGTTGCTTTGTTGTGGGATGTGATGGTAAGGTGTTGCTTTGTTGTGGGATGTGGTGGGTGAGTGTTTGTTTGTGTGGATGTGATGGTGAGGTGTTGCTTTGTTGTGGGTTGTGATGGTATGGTGTTGCTTTGGTTGTGGATGTGATGGTGAGGTGTTGATTTGATTTGGTTGGGTGTGATGGTGAGGTGTTGCTTTGTTGTGGTGTGATGGGTGATGTGTGAGGTGTTGTTGGTTGTGGGATGTGTGAGTGTGTTGCTTTGTTGTGGGATGTGATGGTGAGGTGTTGCTTTGTTGTGGGATGTGATGGTGAGGTGTTGCTTTGTTGTGGGATGTGATGGCGAGGTGTAGCTCGACCCTTTTATGCTTGCTTGTGATGTAGGTTTTTGTAGAGATGTACTGATAATGTGAGAGTCACTGAAAGCGCTTGGAATTCTTTCTTTGGAGTGGTTGTTTTGCTATTTGATCACCTGTTTACTATGATTTATTATCACATTTATATATCTATATGTATATATTAATTCCTTAATAATGAAATATAAATATATTAATTTATACTTATAATGATATATATATATTTATATATATAAGTATATATATATATTATATATATATATATATATATATATATAATATATATATATATATATATATATATATATAATATATATTATATATAATATATATATAATATATAAACTATGTTTGTTGCACGTTGTAGTTTGTCACATATACTGTTGTGTATTTACACGTGTATTGTTGTGTTAATTTGTTAAACTTTTCGTTTACTTGTTAGTAATTTACATTTATAAATTTACATATTTCAGACTCCCACTTGAGACAGTGTTGCCAGTCCTCACACACTCAATATTTGAAGCTTGTTTTACATAGTGACACTGATGACAGTTTTTCTTGTCATGATAGGATAAGAATCTTTCACTTAAGACAATGTTGCCAGCTTACCTTATGGCACAGTGTTACCAGTCTCCCATGTACCTCACTTTCATGACACTCATAATTGACAGTATTGCCAGTCTGACTCACACTGTTGCTAGGTGTCCTGACTCCAGTGTTACCAGCTAAGTTCATTAGTGATCAAGAATTTCCTTATTATTCTTGTCTTTTTTTTCTGTCCAGTGTTTTGCAGAATGACAATGTTACAGTGTTGCCAGTAAATTTATACCTCATTGTTGCCAACTTTCGTTCATTCCTCATTGTTGCCAACCTCCCCATTCTAGTTTTATCAGGATTCCCCATAACATTGTTGCCAACCTCCCCCATTCCAGAGTGTTGATATGTTCCTCAATGCCACGATGTTACCAACCTTCCCCATTCCACAGTGTTGCCAGGCTTCCCATAGTCCAGTGTTGCCAGACTAGCACCTGGCACAAGCCAGCCACAAGGACTGACTGAGCATGAACTTTGTCCTCGCCAGGTACCTTCCCTCACCCCCACCTGAGGAAGCACAACCAGTTCCCGCCCGCAACGCCAGTCTTCTCAGGTAAGTCTCCTTCCTTGGCTTTCCTTCCTTCTGTCCTCTTTCCTTGTGTATCCTTCCTTGTGTCCTCCTTGTGACTCCTTCCTTGTGTCTCCTTCCTTGTGTCTCCTTCCTTGTGTCTCCTTCTTGTGTCTCCTTCTTTGTGTCTCCTTCCTTGTGGCTCCTTCCTTGTGTCTCCTCACGCGTGTCACTTAAACTCTTCAAGTTGCTTCTTGTCATTCCTTCACTCGTATCACTTACACTCCTCAGGCAGCATTTTCCTTGTAAACAGCTAAGCCTGGTTTCTCTTTCCTCCTGTACAGAGATGCTCACAGAAGGAGGTCTGGCTAAGCTGCTCATACTGCTGTTGACTCCTGTTAGTCTTTCAGTCGTACATATCAATCAGTATATATATGTTATTCATAAATAACCCGCACATAGGAGAATGAAACTTTTGAGGACGTTTCTGTTCTGTTTCCTTCGAGTTTCTGTGTGACTAGTTAGTGGTCAAAGTCGGACCGAAACGTAGTTATAAATTTCATTCTCGTATGTGCGAGTTGCCTGTGTATTGTTCCAGTCACGATATTGTACCATTTTATTCAATACATGATATCTTTATTTATTTACCTGACAGTCATGTGTCACAGCGAGTCAGTTCCACCAATAACATATAAAATATTTTTTTACAATTAGCCGACATAACCGGAGATAATTGTTGAAGTTAGGGTGGGTCCCTTTTGGAGCTTTACCAGTTGCTGACTTAGAGAACATGTTAGAAGCCAGCAGTTAGGTTTAAGTTGGTCCAAACATCAGGAAAGGGAAGGAGAGGAAACTGGCGATTCCTAGGTAAAGGTACTGTTGTTTAGTGTTAATTCTTAATTAAACTCCGATCTTTTATTATTCCAGAGATATACTCCTTGTCTGTCAGTTTGAGTTTACCGCCTATAATTCTAATACTAAGTGCTATATTACGGTGCTCCGTGGCCTGGTGGCTAAAGCTCTCGCTTCACATGGCGAGTGTCCGTGTTCGATTCCCGGCTAGGGTAGAAATATTGGGCGTGTTTCTTTACACCGGTTGTCTATGTTCTTCTCCATCAGTAAAATGGGTACCTGAGTGTTAGTTGACTGGTGTGAGTCGCATCCTGGGACAGAATTGACCTAATTTGCCCGAAATGCTCAGCATAACAAGCGACTTTCTATGTAGTAATAAGTCATTGATGTCAGTTGTGGTCTGTATACCTTGTACATGTACTTGTAGTAAATTAAGGTATTATTACATTAACTACCTCTTGTGTTCACTCATGTGAACACAAGAGATACGTGTAGCACTCAGGTGTGGAAGTGAACACGAGATACGTGTAGCACTCAGGTGTGGAAGTGAACACGAGATACGTGTAGCACTCAGGTGTGGAAGTGAACACGAGATACGTGTAGCACTCAGGTGTGGAAGTGTCGCCTAATGACAAGTGCATCAACATTCTCGATGGAAGGAGCACATTTCGACGGCACATTATTATGTAAAGTACCGTTCAACAGACCCAGCTTATGAATAAGACAGTTGCAATAACTAAATATATATCTTCATTTATGAAAAAAAATACAGAGATTATATAATGGAGACAGTGAAAAAATGGAGAGGTAATTTTGAGGTGCTCGGTCACTCAGCCATGATAGATGATGTTCAGTCTCTTATCCTTGATCGATAGTGTTCAGTCTCTTAACCTGGATAAAACTAAAGCAGATGTATGACGATGGAGACCATACTTAAGTCGGAGGAGAGAGCATTAGTTAAAGATATCGTCACAAGTGGGCAAGGCCCATTACAACTGTTTTTAACCATTGCTTTCCTACACCATTGCTAAATTTGAATTGATCCAACTTGAATCCTTCGTTTCAAGTTATTTCTTCGTTAGATATCCACAGTCCCTTATTTATCTCTATACCTCTGCTGGTATGCGATAAAGATAATGAATTCAGAAACAACTCATTTTTCTCAAGAAATGTCAAAGTATTTTATCCACATTGACATATTACCCAAATATGTCACTAACTTTGCCTATTGTAAATAACTCATAAACTCTTAAACTTATTTAAATCCAACTAGACCTTCCTATAAATATAAAGTAATATAGATAATTCAAACCCCCATATAAGCTACATTCTAATATTTTTGTGACTTAATTCATGTCCTCATAAATAACACAATACGAGTGTAACCAGATATAAAAATGTAAATATATCACTACTAGGCCTGGTCACTACTTAGGCCTGGTCACAGACCGGGCCGCGGGGGCGTTGACCCCCGGAACTCTCTCCAGGTAAACTCCAGGTAAACTACTGTTACTTAGTTATCAGAATTTTGGTGACAGTCCCTGAACCCATTATACGCCTCTGTAATCTTTTGACTTCCTCCCACAAGGTGGATGTGGGGTGCATATAGATATTAAACTATTTATACTTATCCTCCACTTGTATATTTCAATATATCTCCCCTTCATTCGCCATCTTTCAAGAGTGAATTTACTGGACTTTCACTTTATGGTCGTACGAAAGACTCCTTCTGCAATGGTTTAATTTTATCATCCTCTCTATGTTCTCAATGAATTTATATCATATATGAAATATGGAGACCAGAACTACACCTCATAATCTAAATGAGGCTTTACTGATGTGTAAAGCAGTGAAATACTCTTTGGACCTCTGGTGCTTATATTTCTTGATATAACTCTAAGCAATCTTTTAGCCATATTACGGACGCTTAGGCATTTCTATCATGAATTGAGATTTTTGACTGTCATAACCCCCCTCCCCCCACAAGTTTTTTTTTCACATTCAGTGATCACGTTCTGTATTATATAGGCTATAATTAATAGTTATTTTCATTCCTGAGGATTTGAATTTTGCACTTTTCCACATTGAACTTCATCTACCATTTTTCCGACCACAACATTAACCTGTATAAATCATTCTAAAGTTTAATGGTATCTTCTCTGAATTTGTCAGCCTATTTTATGTTCAGTGAATTTACTCGTGTCGCTTTTTACTCCCTCACTGAGGTAATTAATGTAGATTGTGAACAACAAGGGACCCAACATTGATCCTTATGGAACGCCACTTGTGATTGGTCTCCATTCTGATTTAACTCCACTTATAAAAACTTTTTTTCTGCTACCTATTTGTCAGACATACACTGATCCATAAAGAACCATTCCTCCTATACCATATGCTGCCGTTTTCTCTAGCAACCTTCTGTGTAGGACTATAAAAAAAATCTTACTGATATCAAAGTAAATGACGTTGTATTCTTTATCATGCTCTACTTCAAATGTTATATTAAAGAGTCACCAAACTTTTTTTGAGATTCACTCTTCAAATTATCGTCAATAAGGTGGCTTCTAATTATACCCACTACTATTGATTTTAATATTTTCCCACTATTGAGTTCAGGATGAAGGTGCGATAATTCGATGGTAGGGATTTATCTGCAGTTTTGTAGATGGGAATCACATTGGCCATCTTCCACAGATCAGTTACAATACCCGTTTCCTGTGATATATTGATTGGACTAGTCAGTGGCTTACTGAGTTCCTTCGTTCTCCTTAAGAACCCCTAAAAACAGTTCGTGGGGAGCCGGGCGCTTATTTTCCTTTAATCAAGCTATTTAGTAACTATGCCTCTAGTGACTGTAATATTACATAATTTGTTTTCCCTCAGGATCTTCAAAATTACCAGGTACAGGAGGGGCCCCGCTTAGGTTCTGGGCTATTGCTATAAAGCAAAAATCACTGTAAAGTGAATCACTTTCAAATACATATAAAAACCTGATATGTTTACACTATCATATATTAAGTGAGCAATATAGCTAGGCCTAAAAAATGCATATACAGTACACACATTACTTGCCTTAAAATATTTTTATCCTTAGTGTATAGTGAGCGGCGAATATATTGTAAACTGAATTGTTTGCAATCCTAATGGCGCTAAAGCTAACCTATGACACTGAGCTTGACTCTATCATCATTACTGATTCTATGTCATCATTGAAGGCTCTTGACTCATATAATGACTCCAACAACATGCTCATTGGGGAAGCCAGGTATAGATACTCAAAAATTAGGGACAAAGGAATTAATGTACAATTGCTATGGATCACATCACACATTGGATTACTCCTTCATGATAAAGTTGATATGTTAGCCAAGAAGAGTATCGAGAAGGAGAATGTAGAATATAACTTTGGTATAACTGTGTCTAGCATTAGGAATAATATTAGGAGAGAAGTAAATAATGAAAATGATTGTTATAGGAATGCAGTTAGAAGCCTGAGTAGATCTATAACCCACTATGATAACATGAACGTAGATAAGTATCTTTATGGAGTAACTTGCAATGTGAACAGACTGACTGATGTTGTAGTGGCCAGGCTTAGGCTTGGTTACAAGTACTTCTGGCAGTTTGGGAGACACACAGATGATGATCAAACTAAATGTAAATTATGTGATCAGCATATGTCCTCCTTAACATATGTGCTTAATGTCCACTTATTGAGGAATACAGAGACAGACAGTATAATAACCTATGTGACATGTCAAGATATCTTATTAATGAAAATAAAATACCAGATATACTAAGCAAATTTCCTAAATTTGCTTGTAACAGATAAGTGAACTATAGATATGTAGACATAAATCCATATGTATTCCTGTTAACCCTTTGGGGCCTAGTTCCTAGGCCTTTTGTGTATCCATATGCTCTCGCGCTACCGTCCACAGGATGGATATGGGGTGCACAATAAACTAGCCACTTCGGTGGCAAAATCTAAAAAAATCTAAATCGAATATATTTATTGTAGGAAGTCTGAATAAATGAAGAATGGATATAATTGAAAACCGCCGCATTAGCAAAACGCTGTAAAGCGGGACACCCTCCTGTACTGGAATCTCATCTGCGTCTTCATGTGTCAAGACTGAGAGGAAATAAGTGTTAAAAAATTAATATATTTCTTTTTCATTATCTGTGCCTTGCCCAGAGTTAATTTGTAGTGGATGTCACTTGTCCCTCATCTTTGTCCTAAGAGGCTGAAACAAACCTTTAGAATTTGTCTTGGATTCACTTGCAGCTTGAATTTCATAATGGTTCGCAAGGCGACTCTCTCCTCTCGTAATGCGGCGAAAAAAAATTTAATCATCTGTCCATCCATTTGGAATGATTTTTTAATTGGCATTTCTCTGTGGGAATAAATGTCTTTTGTATCTCGTACAATATTTTGGAAAATGTCATAGTGGCGGTTCCCTTCGTTAGTATTTATAAGTTCGTATTGATACGATTATTGGTCAAGTTATTCCAGTCTACGGAAAGGATTATGTACACTTAAAACTGCATGTTTCTCATTATATATATGATGATATTTTACTTTAATCCCCATTTTAAGGATTAAATTATTCTTGACTTGTGATGAACAAGTTACATGCAGCCTTAATTAATATTAAGACCATGGTGTAGGCGTTAGGCCTTAATCCCAGTTAACCTATCAACCTATTTTGTAGTAGGGAAGTGTTTCCCTGAGCAGTGTAATCTTTAGATCGAAAATCTGGGACCCTAATTTCATTATTCTTGTCATATTTTCATTTAATATTAAAAATTACTAATGTGTGGTCACTTGTGCTAATCTGCTCTGTGACCTACAGATTATTCACAAATGTTTACTTGTTTTCCAAAACTAGGTCCCCTCAAGGAAGGTTCCTTGATGTTGGTGAGGGGCTCTTGATTTAGGGAATTGGATCTGTGCTCCAGTTCCCCAAATTAAGCCTGAATGCCTTCCACATCCCCCCCCCCAGGCGCTGTATAACCCTCCGGGTTTAGCGCTTCCCTTTTGATTATAAATAATAATAATAATAATCCAAAACTAGGTCAGGTCTTTACCTCTAGTTGGTTCTGTCACGAAGTTCTTGGACAACTTCTAGGAAATCTCAGTCAATTTGACTGAGATTAAATTATTCTAGGTCTACTGCATTTTCTTGTATCGAAGCCTAATGATATAGTCCCAGAGCATTCTCCCTTGACTGTTTTTTGTAGTGGGAGGAGCATCAGTCACACTACCCCTGTATAATCATATAGTCAGTGACTCAAAAATGTTGATGTAATTTATTTACATGAAACGATATACCTACGTTGGAGTTGTGGAGGCTCGATCCTCCTTCCATTAATCACCAGACACACTACGTCTCGCAGCCGGGTTTGTCTCCTCCTAGACCTAGACCATTGTATCGTACTGAATCTATTTTGGGTGGCATCCCCTATCGCATTTGGTCATTTCCACGTCCCCCCCCCCTCCCTCCTTCCTTCATTTAAAATTCTAAATGTAAAAATTAAAAAAAGTCCTCTTTATGTAAATATAAAAACTGATAAACTAGATCTCATTCTTAATTTTATTATTTTAAACATTCACAAAGAATGTTTATGGAGCAAATCACAAATACACAAAATATTCCTTATTCTTGTTCTGGGTTTGTGTTCTTTCCCCGAAAATTACTCACGCTTCCCAGGGGGGAGGGAACCCCCAGGTTAAGAACCGCTGTCCTAGACAGTTGATAAACACTGCATCAAGCGACCTACTCAACGCCAGGTGCCACCAGTGCCAGCGTGCCAAATGTGCTCTTGTTATTGTGGTGCAGCGGAACTGAATTATTGAGCTGGGAGCTTTCCTTCAAGGGGTTACCTTGATGCTGGTGAAGTGTTTTTGATCCAGTGAACTGGAGCTACCATTCCCTTTCTTGGATCTAGTTGTTTGACCTCTACGGGTTTAACGCTTCACCTTGAATATTGTAATAATAATAATAATAATAATAATAATAATAATAATAATAATAATAATAATAATAATAATAATAGCAATAGATTGCCAAGCACAGGTAATATCTAGGATTTTGTGAAGTTCCGGGAAAAACTAATTAAGGAGATAATCTTTTATATTTCAGAGGAAAAGTCACTTCTCGGAATACCTTTGAGGTAGATGCTGTTAGATGTGGAACAGTTAATATGTGAAGACAGTGGATGTATATATAGCAAGGGACAAGCAGGGTAGTGTTGGTTTACTCTTAACTCCTGTCTTACTCACCCCTTCCCCTACACACATTTCTTCCTCTTTTAATGTATATTTGTATCTTTTAGTGTATATACTCCGAGAAATGTTTATCTCATAGTGTATATACGCTGAGAAGTGTTTATCTCTTAGTGTATATACGCCGAGAAATGTTTATCTCTTAGTACGTATATATACCGAGAAGTGTGAATCTTAGTGAATAAATTTCGAGAGGTATGTATCTTGGTCTGTGTACATAGAGATGTATCTCTCATTGTATATACATGGAGACGTTTGCATCCCGATGTATATACAGCAAAAGTTATGTGTGTATATGCACCAAGAATTGCATATATCATGTATATATGTACATCAAGATATTTTTTCTAAGGAATGGACGAGATTTGAAACTCACGGCCTCCTAGATTCATACGGAAGAGCTAAAACTTTGGGAATAATGTAATCAACACAGATTCGAGTAAGGAGTAGCTCAAATTACTTGAATCAAGAGCCTTGCACCAACATCAAGTTACCCCACTTCCTTGAAGGTCCATCCTGTGAAGCACATGTATATGTAGAATGATTCTAGACCCGAAGAGCTTCTCGTGTTGGGGTTTTGCAAATAACTTTCCTCTCTAACACTCGGCTCGTCTCTCAGCCCTTTCACAATCATGTAACCCTTTGATTGCTGCCTCTGTCCTTGCCGAACAAGTGCCTCCCCCTCTGAGTCCCAGGAACTGGATCTGTTTTTCCCTCTCTTGGATACAACCCGATTGGCTCCTAGTTCCCAAGCTCTGTATGACACCTAAGGATTTAGCGCTTTCTCCTAAAATAATGATAATGAAGTTCATCGGCACACCTAATGACTTCTAGAGTGTGGTTGGCGTGTTTCTTTTACTTATGGAGGGAAGATCGAGCCTTCACCACTCCTTGAACTTAAAACACAGGGTGTAACTTTTACAGTAGACATAATATTCGTTCTAATAAATTCAGAGACCCCTCGACTTTAGAGTAAAGTTTGTTCTTAAGTAACTCATTGAACTGGAGTCAAGTTTAAACGTGCAATTCAGCTCCTCTTAAAAAACATATGTACTATTACTGTTCATTAAGAGTTGACTAAAGATTCTCTGACCCTTAGTTAGGTTAGGTTAGTAAGATTTGTTGGGAAACAGGATAAGTGCCTCCTGACGCAGGTCTTAGTTACATGATGACCCACCACTGGAGCTTTGGAGTCATGTGCTTACCAATACACCCATTTAAAAAATAATAACATCATTTGATATTGTGGATTAGATTATTTATTTCATATTATGTATATTTTATCAAGGTTAGACTTGGTTGTTATGTTGGTTTTGGTTTAAAAAATAACATATAAAAAGTTACTATGGCAGAAGGGAAAACGTTATCGAGAAAACACTTCCATTTTGCCATTATGGCTTTAATGTCATCGGTTTTTCAACCATAGCTATACTTTCGGGTTTTTTCTTTTGGAGGGGGAGTAAATCTGTTTGAAATCCAGAAGCAATAATAGGATAGTTTCGAAAGTAATATCACTTCTACTTCCAGGTTTGAAGATTTCCCTTATAATAAGCCAGTCTTTTGCAGGGCTGAACCCTTCAAATCGTTCATTTTTCTTTGCCACCACTATACTTGGCCTTATAACACCTCATTCTCCACCTCTGTCACGGCACCACTGTAGCCATGGACGTGTATCTCTGTGTAACGTGACAAAGATCCTTGCCTACTGCAGAGCCCACTTGGCCTTGTTTCTCCAGCCAGACCAGTTACTAACTTCTGGGAGAGGAAAACGTTATTGATGCCACACAACACTTCGGCTCTCTTTTCTCTACAGCTCTTTGTCTCCCCCAGATACTGTCTTCCTATGAGAACGGCTAGCCTTGTCTGGACTTGTCAGTCACTGGCAAGACCTTTATTGACCTTTCTCTAGACACCCACCACATCTTACCAAATTCATTGGTAGATTTTTTCTTTATCTTAATTAATTTTAGGGGCATAGGTGTGTAGGTTATTTGTATGTATGTTTGTCATAACAGTTATTTCAGGCAGAAAAATAAAGTTAGCTTATGCTGCCTGAGGTCCCCAGGCAGTACTCCTCCACGCTATTATTATTATTATTATTATTATTATTTATTATTATTATTATTATTATTATTACTATTATTATTATTATTATTATCATCATCATTATTATTATTATTATTATTATTATTATTATTATTATTATTATATTTACACTTTGGTAATAAAATGTGGCGCCGATCACCGAAGAATTTCATTAGGAGTTTTTTTTTTGAATGTTCATGTTCTGGGAATTCTTAATAACGTATAACATTGTTTCATCATGTACATGAAATTATTTACGAGAACAAAATGTTTAGATAAATATTATTTATATAATATTTATCTAAATAAATTTATATTAGATTTTTTTTTAGATATTATAGATTGTTTTTCTGCATATTTTGTTCGCTCAGTATCTCATTTAGTTGTCTGGCGAAGTCTTATCCAACGATTACATATCTAGTAATCTTTGTTCTCATTGAACACTTATATTAGCTTTTGTTTTAATTGATGAGAGCGTGAGACAAGCCAAATGTTTGCAGTAACCTACCTCAGGAATATTTGGGTCAGTGTACCACTCGGACACTTCTCACTCAGCTATTATGTATATATATATATATATATATATATATATATATATATATATATATATATATATATATATATATATATATAATATATATATATATATATATATATATATATATATATATAATTATATATATATAATATATTATATATATATATATAATATATATATAAAGGGGTGGACTAAAAGCTCCAGTGGCGGGTCATCATAACTAAAACAGGCTTCAGGAAACCCTAACGAATCTTACCTTACGTAACCTGCAAGAAGGTTACATAAGAGCACAGCAACGCATACTGTTCCACAACATTCACAGATCCTGGTGAAAAGGGTTTTATGTGATAGAATTGGAGCCACCAACTTTATCCTCGGATCAGACGTGATTACCTTCCATTTTCTAGGCATTGTATAGCCCCTACCTGTTTATAGCTTCACCATGCTGATAATGATAATGACAATATTCGACTACATTCGCATTTCATTTAGGTCTCACATGAAAGTTCAAACTCTCCATCAGAACAAAGAAAAATTAAGTCTCATACAGCAGGTATTCTGTGTCATGGAACTATTTTCCTGTTCACTGTAACAACGTTTAGCTGCCAAACCACTGTACCCTTTAGCGAGGTTGTCATGCCTCTCGGGCTGATAGGACGCGAGTTGTTCAACAGATGCCTAAAGTAATCCTAGCATTAGGCTAGTATAGAATTAAGCCAAAAGGTGCAGATGAAGCAGAACAATTAGTTGTGTTGTGCGGTGCAGGCGCGGTGGGAGTGTGCTACCAGACAACCTTCAGGCAGACATGTTTCACAACAGTAATGTTACGTAGGTTATAATTTCCCCACTTAAGTGTAAGTGAGAAATAGCGAGTTCGGAGGTTGTGCTACCTGATATCTCATGATAAAATGAGAGTAAGGGAGATGTTTGAGATGACGACTGCTAACTGAAGTCTCTCCCAAGCAGGACACGCCCTGGGGTGCGATTGCGAAGTGTGCTCCTCAGAGTTCCCACTCCGCACCCATCTCCTCATCGACATGTCCTACTCGAGGCTGAACCAGGACCAGCAGACTCCAAAGACCAGCACGGGTTCAAGGTTTAGCTTTTTTACTCGCAAGAAGACGTCTGCCCACTCGTCTGCTGACAACACTGCTGCTACCTTGGCGCTATTACAGGAGCAACGGCGCCAAAGTGCTGCTAGGGTGAGTACTAGGGGTGCTAGAGTGAATACCGACGTTCTAGGGTAGGTTATGGTGATGCTAGGGTGAGTACTACTGATGCTAAGCTGAGTACTCACGCTACCAGTGTGAATATCGACGGTGCTAGGGAGAAAACGAAGACGCTGCCTGGTTGAGTATTGGTTATGCTAAAGTGAATACTGATGCTGCTATGGTGGGTAATGGTTATTCTAAAGTGAAAACTGACGCTGCTAGGATAAGTACTGGTGATGCTAGGGTGAATACTGACGCAACCAAGGTGAGTATTGGCTGTGCTAGGGGTGAATACTGTGACGCTTACAGGATAAGCACCGTTGGTAGGGTGAATTCTGCTTCCCGGGTAAGTATTTGCATACAGAGATGAATACTTGTGTTTCAAGGGTGAATACTGATCTACAAGGATGAATATTGGCGCTGCCCGAGTGAATACTGGTGACATGAAATACAACTGCCCAGGTAAGTATTGACCCTCAAGGATGAATACTGGAGCTATCAGGGTAAATACTAGAGATGCCATAGCGACTAGTGGTTCGTGGGCGAGTACTGATGTCAGGGTGAATATAGGTGCCGGACGAGGATTGGGCAGCCATAGTATTGGTGCTAGGGTGAGTACAGGGGCCGTCAGGGTTAATACAGGGGTCGTCGGGTGAGTACAGGGGCCTCCAGGGTGTGTACTGGGGCTGCCAGGGTGAGTACAGGGGCCGCCCGGGTGGATACAGGAGCAGTGAGGGTGAGTACAAGAGGCCGTCAGGCGTAAGTACAGGGGTCTCCAGGGTGAGTACAGGGGCCTTCAGGGCGGGTACAGGACCCGCCAGGGTGAGTACAGGGGTCTCCAGGGTGAGTACAGGGGCCACCAGGGTGAGTACTAGCGATCAAGACGGGTTTGGTAGTAAAGAACTTGGGTGAGCAATCTGCGTTACAGCACTAAATTTGACTTGGCATCCCTTCCCGGAGCCGCCGCCAGGGTAAGCCACAACACTCCAACACTCCCAAAAGAACTTAATTAAATAGCTATATAAAAATTATAATTCAAAATTCTGGCTCAACTATTTGTTGGGTGTTAATCACTCAACTTGTTGGATATCTCTTTTGTAATTGTATTTTTGTATTTTTTGGCGTAATATGCTTACATGAAGACCTCTATAACTATCATTTTGTCATTATTAGAAAGCTATCCTGAGAGAGATCTAAACTGGATAGTTTTTTACCTAAGATTTTGTTATATATACCCTGGAGAAACTATTGGGACTGCTCTCGTATAACGGTAGGAGACAGGTAGCGATAACCGGTCCGAGAATACTACCTTTACCACTCCTTGTGTTGGATGGTCCTCATGGTTCAACGCTTCACATATTATTATTATTATTATTATTATTATTATTATTATTATTATTATTATTATTATTATTATTATTATTATCAGACATCTGGAAAGACGGCGAGTGAATGATTTTAGTTGTGGAAAATACTGTATATATTTTCCAGAAATACAGTAGTTATATGTAAATAGATGGCCATACTGTATTTAATAATATTTATGTCATAGAAAACGGAAAGCCTGCGTCTGGGCAGGACAGTCGCCATTTTGTTTGAATTGAATAATACGTTGTGAATAATGGGAAGAATTTTTCGTGCTCTAGAGGTTAAAATCGGGCTGACACCTCTCAAATAGGAGGCGAAATTGTTGGATGTGCATTCCTGCATAATTTGAGAATCAGGCGACAGGACAGGACAACTCCAGGAACCTCAGATAAGCTGTCTAAATTATGTTTAATTTCTGGCCAGTAAATTCTTCATAAATGTAGGCAAAAGGGAGGGGGGGGGGGGTCCTGTACATGACACATTAATCTCCAGTCAAATTGGTGAGTGATATTAAGATATTTTCCTTCTGTTATATAAATGTGTATATATATAATCCTTATTTTAATTTTAATATAGTCCACAAATTTATATATTTACCAGTATTCCTGGAGATATATAATTCATTTAATTAATAGGTCCAGAGCAACTTGTGGATATGACAGTGATAGGTATCGAAGGGGGACATTTTTTGCGACCTAGGTGTCCCAAATTCCTACTTGTCTAACTGATAAATAATAATTATCTATGTTCATTTACTGTTATGTATATAATGATACATTCAGATAAATGCAATTTTCCACATTAGTTTAATATGTTTATTATGCACCCCATACCCATCCTGTGGGCGGTAGTCAAAAGATTACAGAGGTACATAATGGGTCCAGGGACTGGACCCCAAAGTTTTGATAGCTGAACAAGTTACAGAGGTAATGAACTCCAGGTAGATCTGATCACAGTCATGCCAAGTTACAGAGGTATTTACAGATTACAGAGGTACATATGATGGTGAATGTGTTTCCTTTGAGTCACTGCCTTGGCGGGAGATGTCCATTGAGTTCACAAAAGATAATAATAACAACAACAACAACAACTTCTCAGATTCCGTGGCAGCTTTGCGTTGTGAACATACCAAGATGTGCACCACTCCGAAGGTTGTAGCAACCAGATGTATTAAGCCGCACGACCCGAGGAAGGTAACCTCGTATTTCATAACCTCAGTCCCTTGTGCCTCACTGCACGCGATTAGAACAGTGCAGAGTGCGGCATAAGTTGATAATGCAGTTAAATAATAGTGTTGAAGATTTAAGGAGGCTCAGAAGAGGCTTTCATAAGTCATCATATGGAAACTAATATCCATATTCCTTTAATAAAAATTGTAAATAGAACATACGGGCCAAATTTGAGTCAGACCTTTCAAAGAAAGCAATATCATAAATACTCAGGCACACTAAGTTTGAAGCCAGTCAGAAGTTGCATTATGTCGGTATGAGTTATGAGGCTTGTGATCAGATATCCAGATGTTGCGCATGTGTCTAAACTTTCATATTGTCGGTATTTTATACCTTTCTTGCACAACTTGTCAGACACTGTAGCATCATGGAATCTTGGTTCAGAGGACATCTACAAGACCTATTCACGGCTGCTACAATTAACCCATCCCTTTGGGTAGGACCTACTTCCACTGGGGAATCCCACCTACCAGTGACTATGCCCTTGTCTGCTACACGTCCCTGTCCGCTGACGCCTATATAACCGCCAGTCCTTTTGCCTTTGCTCCAGATTCTCCTCCACCACGATGCTCTTCACACCAACTCCAAGGCTGAGGGACTGATTACCTCATCTTTTGTTGTGATAGTGCCAATATGAGAAGTAAATGTAATGAAAGAGATGTAAATCAACAATTAAAAAATATAAGGTCCGGAATCAGTTTGTTTGCGCTATTAAGTTTGTTAAAGTTTATTAAGTTGTTAAAGGACCCCAATGGAAATAAGTCACTGTGTCTGACTTTTTTGGGTTATCCTAGGTTCTCTACACATATGCTGCTATGTATGATAATTCTATGTAACTGTATTTGTGTATACCTGAATAAACTTACTTACTTACTAATAACGTCATCCCGCGGCGGGGACATTGCTAGGTCACCGAGCCAGGTGGCTGGGGTGACCAGCTGTACCTCAGTATTCAGCAACACGGTACAAGACCTTCACTAGCGGTGCTTAACATTTGTTTCCTAGGATTTAGAAGATAAGTTATTACATTCCTCGTAGCACAGTGGTAGTGCATATTTTTGGTAAAAATGCTATGAGTTTTAGTTACAATAGTCTTAAGAGTGTTCATAATTGATAGTGATATTAATTCCGTATTATTATACTTATATACATTCTAAGATATAATGTCGGAGAGAGTAATTATCTGTCTTCACACAGTTTCCATTCTCATGTTTCTTGGAGTTACTACACATTTATGGAGTTAATCTAAATGAATTTTAGTATATATAGTTTTTGTTGCTTAATTTCTACATTTTTGCTCTCAGTAACGCCGTGGGCATGTGTTTCCTGTCACAGGCGCTGCAGCAGGCAAAGGCAGACGCAGAAGCAATGGCGGCGGGTTCGCACGATCCCATCACACTGAGCAATATCAAGCAGGACTCCCTCATGATACCCGTCGCCCGTATGTCCCGCTTCTTCCCAGCGGGACATCCGGTACGTCCCAGTCTACTCTATGTAAAGATTTTAACCTTTAGTGTGATTTATTTTCATTGGGGTGCTACCCTAGGAAGCGACTCACAAAAATTGACTAACACTAGGTAACCTTCACGGCTACTACAACTAACCTATCCCTTTGGGTATGGCCTACTTCCACTGGGAAATCCCGCCTAACAGTGACTATGTCCTCATCTGCTACACGTCCCTTTTCACCTGACGTTAGTATATAAACACCAGCCTTCTTGTCTGTGCTCCAGATTCTTCACGACTACGGTGCTCTTCACACCAAC
Source organism: Cherax quadricarinatus (assembly GCF_026875155.1). Lineage (NCBI taxonomy): Eukaryota > Metazoa > Arthropoda > Malacostraca > Decapoda > Parastacidae > Cherax > Cherax quadricarinatus. The sequence goes on along the minus strand of NC_069402.1, from coordinate 68,560,945 downwards.
TCCAAGGCTGAGGGACTGATTACCTCATCTTTTGTATATAGTTGTACTGCCTTCAAGTTATGTCCTAAAATGTTGCACATGTGTCTTAATTTTCATTAGGTGAACTTTTATTTTTGCTTCGCATACGTAACATCTACTTAATGGTCTTGAGAGCACATAGAAGTTTTAAACACATAAAAAGTACATTTATAAGATTTAACCCCAGGATAACCCAATAAAGTCAGATTGTTACTTGTTTACCTCGTAGCGCAGTGGTGCTGCATATTTTTTAGTACAGTGCTACGGACCTTAATTACAATGTGCTTAGAAAATTCGTGTGCGGTATTGGTTTTATATTTCTATACTCTTCTACATTCGCTCTTCGAAGAATGGGAGGCAATCAGGTTCGATCCAAGGAAGGGGATGACTAAAGTCCAGTTCTTTAGATCAGGAGCGCCTCACCAGCATCGAGGAACCTTCCTGAGGAATCATCCAATACAAGTTTCTGCAATTTGACAATAGCTCTCAAATTACTTGTTTAAAAAATTGGACTTATCCTCCCCTTCCTTGGACCGAACCTGAATGCCTTTCATTTTCCTATTTTATTGGATGACTAAGGGAGACAAATGCAGTTGCATGGAATCTTCACTGAAGACGTTTCGCCAATGATTTGATAAAGCTAAAAGTTGAACCAATAAGAGCTTGTGCTGCACCTTTCATCTTTTCTTCACTATTATTGATAGTACACCATTTGGATTCAATATCAATATTCTGTATTCTCAAAGTTATTAACCAGGTCATAAAAAATTCAGTATCGTGGTACAAATATATTTCTAGTTTGAGTTAGGCGGGTTATTTATGTACTAGATAGGCTATTTGATCCTGTTAGGTAAGACACGTATGCAACAGCTAGGTGTCTTTATTTCGAAAGGTTTCGCCTACACGGCAGGTTCTTCAGTCGAGTACAGAAAAGTTGGTAGAAGCGGAAGAGATGTGAAGACAATATAATGATCCTGCTTCAGTTGACTCCTTAATACATTAGGTTTCGTGAAATCAACCTTTCTTGAATGATTCAAGTTTATTCTCTTTATTATTATTATAATCATGGGGGAGCGCTAAACCCATAGGATTATACAGCGCAAGTGGGGGGGATGGAAGGCATTCAGGCTCAATTCAGGGAACCGGAGCACAGATCCAGTTCCCTTAGATCAAGAGCCCCTCACCAGCGTCAAGGAACCTCCCTTGAGGGGTAGTTTATTCTCTATAAGGGTTACAATGTGGGGTTTACAGGTTTTGGGTATTGTGTGATTTACATGTTATAAAATACTAATTACAGAGGGGGCCACTAGGACACCTAGCATGGCTAGGCATTTCGAGCAGACTTAGATTAAATTTTAACATTAAATCCTTACAGATTATGGTATTAAGGCTAAGTGACTACATCATAATTTGTGAGTTTAGCAATGTGAATGCTTTTCTTTTGGCACAATACAAGGTGTCTATATTGGAGTATCATAGGCAAACTTATGACTAGTTAGGATTTATTATTTTAAGATTAGTATTTCTGGGTTTATAGTCAGTAGGTGAGTGAGTGTAATTGTGAACCACCAGGTGGTTATCATGTAGTTAGTTGTCGGGGTGGATCAGGGAGATAAGATGTTTTCTAACTGTACATAGTTTTGAAAGTGATGAATGTGTCTGCAGTTCTAGAGTTTTCAGGTAGGGTGTTCCAGATTTTAGGTCCTTTGAAATACATTGAATTTTTGTAAAGGTTTAGTCGAACACGGGGAATGTCATAGAGATGTTTGTGTCTGGTGTTATGCCTGTGGATCCTGTCACAACTATCAAGAAAGCGTTTTAGGTCAAGGTTAATATTGGAATTTAAGGTCCTGTAGATATAGATTGCACAGTAGTAAGTGTGGATGTTCTGAACAGGGAGTAAGTTTAGATCTATAAAGAGTGGGGAGGGGTGTTGCCAGGGATGGGATTTAGTGATTATTCTTACTACGGTTTTTTGTTGGGTTATTATCGGCTTAAGGTGTATTGCTGCAGTTGAACCCCAAGCACAGATATCATAGGTGAGGTATGGATATATAAGTGAATAGTATTGTGTGAGAAGGGCAGTTTGCGGCACGTAGTATCGTATCTTGGAGAGGATCCCCACCGTTTTGGATACTTTTTTTACTATGTGTTGGATATGGGTGCTGAAATTTAGGTTGTTGTCGAGGTATAGGCCAAGGAATTTGCCCTCATTATGTCTGGCAATTAGAGTGTTGTCGATCTTAATGTTAAGTTGCGCAACACCTGCTCTGCTACCAAACATAATATAGTAGGTTTTGCCAGTGTTAAGTGTAAGTTTATTGGCTGTCATTCAAGTCGATATTTTGAGCAGCTCCTCGTTAACAATGGTGTTGAGGGTGGCAAGGTTAGGGTGGGAGATGACATAAGTCGTGTCGTCAGCAAAGAGAATGGGTTTCAGGTGTTGGGATATGTTTGGAAGATCATTGATGTAAATGATCATCTGGTGCTGTTACTTTCTACACATCCAATTTGGAGATAGGTTACACTGTAGTATTTTTTGTGACCGAATTCATGTCTGCATTATGATTGTAACCAGATATAAACTCTTTTAGCTATGAAAACTTGTGGGCCCTCCCTGGACCATTATGTGCCTCTGGAATATTTTGGCTACCACCCAAGGGATGGTAATGGGCTGCTCAATTAAGCTATTAGGCTAATGCTTTCATGAAAATTCAAGCATTTTATTATCACTAAAAAGCATTGGCCATGATTAGGGCACAATCCAATCACATAATTGATCACTATACGACGTTTCGGACCGTCCTGGTTCTGAGGTCCAGGAGGGACCGAAACGTCGTCTAACGTTTCCTCTCAATTTTGCCATTTAGCTGTAATATATGGTTTTGGTAATGTTTACGTTGTAATTAATAACTACGAAAATTATATTTAAAATTATTTTCAGTTGCATGTTTTGTTACAGATCCCGACAGCGTCGAGCCACGGTCGGCTGCGGCTGCTGGAGGCGCCGGAGCAGCACCTGCATGTGGTCTTCCACATGATGGGTCATGCTGTCCACGTCACACCCGCCCTTTGTTCTCCCCTACATGACCTCTACATTCATCACCGCGATCACATCGTCAAGGTGCCACGATGTCTACCCTTGGTTCCCTGACACCACCCCTTACACTAACCCTCCACCCTTGCTTCCCTCCCTTGATGTCCTGCTACCCTCCCTTAATGCCCTGCCATCCTTCCCTGATACCCTGCCACCTTCCCCTGATATACCAGCCATAGCTTACTTTTCTGCCACCGCCCCTTCTTGCCCTGCCGCCCTCTCCTGATGTACCAGCCACAACATACATCTCTGCCACCGCCTCTTCCTGCCCTGTCGCCCTTTCCTGATGTACCAGCCACAGCATACTTCTCTGCCGCCGCCCCTTCTTGCCCTGTCGCTCTCTCCTGATGTGCCAGCCACAACATACATCTCTGCCACCGCCCCTTCTTGCCCTGTCGCCCTCTCCTGATGTACCAGCCACAACATACTTCTCTGCCACCGCCCCTTCTTGCACTGTCGCCCTCTCCTGATGTGCCAGCCACAACATACATCTCTGCCACCGCCCCTTCTTGCCCTGTCGCCCTTTCCTGATGTGCCAGCCACAACATACATCTCTGCCACCGCCCCTTCCTGCCCTACCCCCGTCCCTTCTTGACTTGCCGCCTTCCTCTCTTTTTTTCCCTGTCACCTTGGCAACCTCTCCTGATGTCCTCACCATAACTGACTTCTTGCCACCCTTCCTGGCTGCTCTCATACACATCTTGATGCATCAAGATGTGTCTTTATTTACTTTTGTATTTTAATTTAAAATAATGTGGTTAACTCACGAGGCAGTGAATTTTCTCTGAAATAAAGTTCGTTTTTATGCAGTTAAAATCACAGAGAATTCGTTAACTAAAGCAAATTTATTGTGATAACTGTGGAATAATTTGGTACAATCAATAATTTAAAACAATATGAAATAGGTACATTAAACTGAGATCAGAAGTTCAAGTATATTCTACACGAAATAAAAACTTGTTATTTCACAATATTTTCAAGTTTTATTTTGTTTTAAATTTTCAAACACTTTTAGGAAATTTCAGTTTTCCACTAAAAATAAGATATTTTGGCTAAAAAGCATTAATTTAGAGTAAAAGTTGTAGATTTGAGTAATGTGAATGAGTGTGTGGTTGTCAGGCGTTCAAGGCGGCGGTGTGTGGGTCAGGGGTGAGCAGCGCGGCGCTGCAGGGCATGGTGCTTATCAACCTGGAGCGTGGCGGCGAGATGGGTGCAGGTTAGTTGTCATTATCACTCTTGCTGATTTACCTCACTCTACCTGTTGCCAGGTCAGTCATTACTACTATTACAAACCTAACTCCATACCTGCCAGTCAGTGAATACTACTCTTACTAACACACCTGACTCACCCTACTTTCCAGGTCAGTCATTACTACTATACCCGACTTACGCTTCCTTATCCTACCTGGCAGTTTACTCTTGATTAGCACTGCTACTATACCTGACACCCTACCTGCCAGGTAATTCTTGATTAACACTTCAACACCTGATTCACTCTGCCTTACCCTACCTGCCAAGCCACTGTATCAGCTCCCTCACACTCTCTCATAAATGGAAACTATAGAGCGAGAAGCCCGGGATTCACGTGGAGGCTCAGAGACGGAGTAAGTTGAGTCTACATTGCAGAACTTTCTGATGTAGCATGTTTCAGAAGCGACGGGAATAAGAGGGAATGACAAATCAGTGAGAATGGATCTTATTTTTCAACTCCTGCGAGACGGGCATATATAAGGCTGAATATGGAACGCCACTTCGATACAAGGGGTCGCTGTGTTGTTATTGTTACTTGGTGGAAGTGAAATTATAGAGAAGAGAACTCGAGAATCGATGATTTTAATGTACAGGAAAGACAATCATGAGAGAATGTGACATTTTTTTGTGCCCATACAATGAGGTGATGAGTTTAAGGGAAACTAAACCCAGGAAACGCCCACAATTTGTAACCAGAAGACCAAAGAAGCTGTTGACAGGTTTGTACTAACCCCCAGAGGAATTGATAGGAGACGTTGGGTGAACCTATGGTTCAGTTGTCAATGTAAAGAGACAAAAATCGAGAAACAAGAGCATAGAAAAGTACAGCTTACATAAACGCCAGAGACCAAAAGAGACACAGATATCTTCGGGTGAGGAGGGAAGCTGAAAACATAAGTTGAAACGAACATATCAACTAAGGCAAAAGTCAAAAACCAAAGCAGCTCTTCATAGTCACACCAGAATAAATATGATGGTAAAGGGTCAAGTGATAACACTGAGAAGGGAGGGCGGAGCACTTACAGGAAATAACAGGGAGGTATGCAGTGAGCTCGGCAGAAGATTCCACGGTGTCTAGGTGAATGAGGAAGTACAAAAACTCTGGGAACATCAAAGGTACAGGGCCTATAGGTTATGCAAGCTGTGAAGAATTCCCTGGTGAAACTTTTCCAGATTAAGATTCCGAAGTGTTGTACAAGTGTCTTATTTATCATTTTGTCGGTTTTCTAGGCCATTTACTCAAAGCTTCGGGGACTTGTGTCCCAGTAGTGTCGCGGATCATCCTGTAGGCCACGCCAACTACAGAATCTGCTCACCCATTAGACCGAGGGAATTGGGCCAATAGCGGTGTCATCCCATTTCTTGAAAAAATAGTGAATTTCAGCGCTAAATTAGTTGGTAGCTCCACCCGTGGAAGTTTCCTCACCAACCCCCACCTGGTGGAGTACCCCGTCAGCATCATCATGACAGTTGAGGAGCCATTATTGGGCAGGTGTGACACATACATCCAGTTTCTCAACCTACCCGTGAAGGCCATATTCATGTATACCTGGATAGTGTTTCGGGGGTCGACGCCCCCGCGGCCTAGTCCATGACCAGAAATGTTTTCATCAAGATGGAATAAATCTGTCATCGCCTGTTGAAACTGGTATTCCGGGAATGGAACATTGTTGTTCTTACCAAATAGTAAACACTTATTGTTATACTCATGGGGTTGCTGTAAACTCGTAGGGGTTATGCAGCGCTTGGAAAATGGAATGCAGTCAGGTTTGATGCAGAGAATGGAAGGGTTACTCCAATTTCTTAGATCAAGAGCCCTTGGTCAACATCAAGGTACGCTCCTCATAACAGAGGTTGATGAAAAGTTATCTGCTAACCCGTTCATATGTGAAGCCAGAGTTCTCTCACGGACACTTTATGACTAACTCAAACTCAGTGTCATCTCTGGTGATATATGTAGCACAGTGTCATCTCTGGTGATATATGTAACGCAGTGTCATCTCTGGTGATATATGTAGCACAGTGTCATCTCTGGTGATATATGTAGCACAGTGTCAACTCTGGTGATATATGTAGCACAGTGTCATCTCTGGTGATATATGTAGCACAGTGTCATCTCTAGTGATATATGTAGCACAGTGTCATCTCTGGTGATATATGTAGCACAGTGTCATCTCTGGTGATATATGTAACGCAGTGTCATCTCTGGTGATATATGTAGCACAGTGTCATCTCTGGTGATATATGTAACGCAGTGTCATCTCTGGTGATATATGTAGCACAGTGTCATCTCTGGTGATAATGTAGCACAGTGTCAACTCTGGTGATAAGTAGCACAGTGTCATCTCTGGTGATATATGTAGCACAGTGTCATCTCTAGTGATATATGTAGCACAGTGTCATCTCTGGTGATATATGTAGCACAGTGTCATCTCTGGTGATATATGTAGCACAGTGTCATCTCTGGTGATATATGTAGCACTGTGTCATCTCTGGTGATATATGTAGCACAGTGTCATCTCTGGTGATGTATGTAGCACAGTGTCATCTCTGGTGATATATGTAGCACAGTGTCATCTCTGGTGATATATGTAGCACAGTGTCATCTCTGGTGATATATGTAGCACAGAGTCATCTCTAGTGCTATATGTAGCGCAGTGTCATCGCTGGTGCTATATGTAGCACAGTGTCATCGCTGGTGCTATATGTAGCACAGTGTCATCGCTGGTGCTATATGTAGCGTAGTCTCTTCTCTGGTAATATATGTAGCTCAGTGTCAACTATGGTTCTTTATGTAGCGAAGTGTCATCTCTGGTGATATATGTAGCCCAGTTCCATCTCTGGTTCTCAATAAAACACAGATCCTTCTATGGCACTAAATATAGCATGGGGTCATATATAATGTTAAAAGTTGCCCAGACCTGTGCTATATATATTATGAACCCATCTGTGGCAATAAATATGTAACGTATTCATTTATAGTGCTAGATATAACATATAGACCCAACTAATGTGTTAAAATAGCACGGCCACATGTGATAAATATAGCACGGGCCCATCTACTGTGCTAAATATAGCATGGATTCACCTATGGCGCTGAGTATAGCACGAACACGCTTATGACACTAAATATAGCGTTATAGCAGGGATTCACGACCCTTACGGGTTTAGCGCTTGGTTATGGCTATAATAATAGCAACGAACCACGAGCGAGCTAAATAAATCACTAATTCATCTATGTTGCTGAAGAGGGCGCCAAGTGTAGGCGTAACTATACAGTACTCTTGCCTTCTGATTTACACTCTATATGTGGTTGGGTTGTACCATTGTTCATTGTTTTGTTTTGTTTACAGTGTCTACAGCAAGTGGGAACTTGGCAGGACACATACGTATATGCAAGATATTTTTTAGTCAATTTTTTTTTAACCCATAACTAATTACTCAGAATGATGCATAAAATAAATTATAATTACACAAATCGTTTTGAAATTTTGGATTTTTTTTTTCCATTAAAGATATTTTTTATGCAAAAAGTGGAATCTTGTGTTCCCCCCCCCCTTACACCTGAAGAGTCCCCTCACACCTGAAAGGTCCCCTCACACCTGAAGAGCCCCCTCACACCTGAAAGGTCCCCTCACACCTGAAGAGCCCCCTCACACCTGAAAGGTCCCCTCACACCTGAAGAGCCTCCTCACACCTGAAGAGCCCCCTCACACCTGAAGAGCCCCCTCACACCTGAAAGGTCCCCTCACACCTGAAGAGCCCCCTCACACCTGAAAGGCCCCTCTCACACCTGAAAGGTCCCTCACACCTGAAGGGCCCCCTCACACCGAAAGGCCCCTCTCACACCTGAAAGGTCCCCTCACACCTGAAGGGCCCCCTCACACCTGAAGGAGCCCCCTCACACCTGAAGGGGCCCCCTCACACCTGAAGAACCCCCCTCACACCTGACGAGCCCCCCTCACACCTGAAGAGCCCCCCTCACACCTGAAGAGCCCTCACACCTGAAGAGCCCTCACACCTGAAGAGCCCCCTCACACCTGAAGAGCCCCCTCACACCTGAAGGACCCCCCTCACACCTGAAGAGCCCCCTCACACCTGAAGAGCCCCCTCACACCTGAAAGGCCCCCCTCACACCTGAAGGCCCCCTCACACCTGAAGGCCCCCTCACACCTGAAAGCCCCCTCACACCTGAAGAGCCCCCTCACACCTGAAGGACCCCCTCACACCTGAAGAGCCCCCTCACACCTGAAGAGCCCCCTCACACCTGAAAGGCCCCCCTCACACCTGAAGGGCCCCCTCACACCTGAAGGGCCCCTCACACCTGAAGGGGCCCCCTCACACCTGAAGGGCCCCCTCACACCTGAAGGGCCCCCTCAAAACCTGAAGGACCCCCCTCACACCTGAAGGGCCCCCTCACACCTGAAGAGCCCCCTCACACCTGAAGGCCCCCCTCACACCTGAAGGGCCCCCTCACACCTGAAGGGCCCCCTTACACCTGAAGGACCCCCTCACACCTGAAGGGGCCCCCTCACACCTGAAGGGCCCCCTCACACCTGAAGGGCCCCCTCACCTGAAGGGCTCCCTCACACCTGAAGGGCCCCTAAACACCTGAAGAGCCCCCTCACACATGAAAGGCCCCTCTCACACCTGAAAGGTCCCCTCACACCTGACGAGCCCCCTCACACCTGAAAGGCCCCCTCACACCTGAAAGGCTCCCCTCACACCTGAAAGGCCCCCTCACACCTGAAAGGCCCCTCTCACACCTGAAAGGCCCCTCTCACACCTGAAAGGTCCCCTCACACCTGAAGAGCCCCCTCACACCTGAAAGGCCCCTCTCACACCTGAAAGGTCCCCTCACACCTGAAAGGCTCCCCTCACACCTGAAAGGCCCCCTCACACCTGAAGGCCCCCTCACACCTGAAGGGCCCCCTCACACCTGAAGGGACTCCTCACACCTGAGGGCCTTGGAGCAACTGCTCCATTTATTCTTGTTATTGCACTACTGGCAACATGGATACTATGTAACCTTGTGTGATAATTGTTGATATGTGTTCTGCATGGCACACACAGTTGAGTTCCCATACATGGTGGTGTGGGTGGTGGACGGGCGGCAGTGTGACGCTCACCAGGTGATCAACAAAGTCAGACAACACAGCCTCACTGCCCTTGATCCAGCCAAGACCGGCTTCACCTGCCCACACTATTTCGACACCTTCGAAGAGGTGGCCATGTTGGCACGACCTCCCCTAGGTAATTATTATAATATATTCGTAAGGGTCATACAACCTCCGGGGAAGGGGGAGGAAGGCTATGGAGTAATCAGGTATGATTCAAGGAAGCGGACGGCAGCTCCAAATCCTGTGATCAAGAGCTTTTCATGGGCAAGTTGGCTCCTTGTTTCTAAGATCACACCATCAGCCCTTCTGCCCCTCTATGAAATAATGTTTTATTCAAGTAAGGAGAGGATAGCTTCAGTTGCCATAACGAACGTCAAGGCATCCCGATCCTTCCCTGAAGGAGGACGAAGAACTGGCTAGTGTTTATATTCTGTTAGATGAGTCGTAGTGGTGATTTTAGCGCAGTTAGAGCAGTAATCCATCGTATGTAGGGAAGAGAGGCGCTCGTCTTTTATCTGCCATTGGCCTACTCTGTGAAGCTCAGTTTTTTTTTTTTTTTTTTTTTTTTTTTAAGGCCTCAAAAGTCTTCACGAGTTATCGTGAGGACGAAACACACGGTCATTTTGCGGTTATCAAATTAGCAACTTCAGTGGGCTAGTTTTTACTAATATTAGTCAGGTATGAGTGTGATTTATTAAATATATACACATGTGTGTGTTAAGAGTAAACTGAACATTTAGGATGCGTTTGCGTCCTAGTAAATAAATCTCTCATACATTAACTTTTGTATTCAACAGAAAAAATTTCCCGCAAGCCAACGTCGGCGTCCACCGGATATATCATCACCGTCTTCAAAGTGTTTGAGGGGGATGATGGCGAGAAGTTTGAGAGGAACTGGCTGGCATGGACAGGTGAGGTTGGTTGCTGAATCAGCCTCTCTACTACACATGGGTCATTAAGGTTGCATGTAACCGGTTCACCACCAGTCGAAAACACTTTAATCACTTAATTAGGTATAAAAGTAATCTTTCACTGTATATACACTGAGAGACATACTTTCTTGTGTATATATAACTAAAGTGAATGGAAATTTCGAGATCAAAATTGTGCTGGACTGACGAGGGAGATAGACCTCTATCTTTCTAACTTCATTTTGGCCTACTTCAAATTTTTGTGGCTATTTTTATATTCTAAGAAAGAATATGACGTTATTTTTCTAAAAAAGACGTATATCACACTACTTACATGGTGCATAACCATTACCTAACTAACGTAAGTCTTATAATGTACAATATCTAATGTTTTACCATTACTACTACTACTACTACTACTACTAATAATAATAATAATAATAATAATAATATAATTATTAATATTATTGTTATATTCATAGGGAAGCACTAAACCCATAAGTGCTATACGACGCCTGGGGAATGATCAGTGGAAGACAGTTAAACTTAATTCACGGAAGTACAGAGTTGTTCCAATTTCCTGGTCCAGAACCCTTCAACTTTAAAGGGATTTTAATAAATAAATTTTTATTTGCATAACTTTTTTCCAGTGCGAACTCACATAACTATGATGTGAGGTGTCCCGTACATCGATTGCTAGCGCACTCAGATTACACACTGAGGTCCGGGGGTCGATCCCCGGTACGGGTGGAAATATCAGGATATGTTTCCTTATGGCACCTGCTGTATTTGTTCACCTATCAGTTAGACAGGTACCCGAGTGTTAGTCGACTGGTGTGGGTCGCATCCTGGTAACAAAATTGACCTAATTTGCCCGAAATGCTCAGCATAACAAGCAGCTTTCTATATATTAGTATGTCATTGATGTCAGCTAGGACTGTATACCTTGTACTTGTAGAAATAAAGATTATTATTCAATCATCAAGTAACGAGTTCTTTATTGTGAGGTTAGGTAATGTTTGGTTAAGTACGTAAAAGCATGACAGCTATGCAGGTAAACAGCAGAGACCAGAATCTGTCTGAGCTGGTAAATAAATGAGACAGATGAAGGTTAAGCTGAGCCTAGTTATATCAGAACCTGCTAGACAGATGAGTTGCTACAACTTCAATTACAAATATTGATCACGTCTTTGTTTATTTAACCCATAATTACAACTTGGAAAAGTCTCCAGTTGTATGTGGGCTGTTAGTGTTAACATTACTGAGTGTATGTTGTCCAGGACGTGTTGCTAGTGTATGTTGTCCAGGACGTGTTGCTAATGTATGTTGTCCAGGACGTGTTGCTAGTGTATGTTGTCCAGGACGTGTTGCTAATGTATGTTGTCCAGGACGTGTTGCTAGTGTATGTTGTCCAGGACGTGTTGCTAGTGTATGTTGTCCAAGACGTGTTGCTAGTGTATGTTGTCCAGGACGTGTTGCTAGTGTATGTTGTCCAAGACGTGTTGCTAATGTATGTTGTCCAGGACGTGTTGCTAGTGTATGTTGTCCAAGACGTGTTGCTAATGTATGTTGTCCAGGACGTGTTGCTAGTGTATGTTGTCCAAGACGTGTTGCAAGTGTATGTTGTCCAAGACGTGTTGCTAATGTATGTTGTCCAGGACATGTTGCTAGTGTATGTTGTCCAAGACGTGTTGCAAGTGTATGTTGTCCAAGACGTGTTGCTAGTGTATGTTGTCCAGGACGTGTTGCTAGTGTATATTATACTGGACGTGTTACTAGTGTATATTTTCTTGGACGCTGTACTAGTTAGTGCATGTTGGCCATTTGTTGCCTGGTTAATGGGATTTAAAGCCTATCTACTACACTTAGATTATTTGGGTCCATCGTAACCTTGTCACCACCAGATAAGATTATTACCTAAAACAGGGATTAAAGTGAACTCTCTGTATACACACTGACAGAAATATACTTCTCAGTGTATATACCGTCTTGTTCATTATTATACTTACGGTGCATAATGCTTGTAAATTATTTCAGTATGAATATGATATAATTATTAATATAACGAAAAGTAGAGTGAAAATCATTAAGTAGTTTAAGTTAAATGTATATTAAAAAAATAAGCTTTATGGCATTACTTATTATCTATTTTTTCTTATAATAATACGTATTAATAGAAGAATACCTTAATTCTGATATGAAAAGTGATAGTAAGAATGCCAATGTTAGAAACTTAAATGGGAAGATAGAGATGACCACAAAAAACAATGGTTTAGATTGTGTTTGCTCATGTGTCTTTTTAAATCAATTTGTGGGTATCTATTATCGAGGTTAATATTAATAAACAATGTCAAGCGGCACATTGCCAACCCACTGCTCATAAGCCGCACACAAATGTTGTATAATTTCAGTATTATTCTACTTAAAGTGTACATGTATATATGCTACAGTTATACTAGTTTTTGTGCAAGTAAGAGACTTAATACAATTTATTGGAGAAGAAAACAATCACTGACAGCTCAAGCTTACACAAAATTCTTGCTCTTTATAGTGTTGTGTGATCCTTAAGAGTTTAGTGCTTGATTTAATTATGACAGCAACAATAATAATAAGTGTCATAATATAGGCTTAGCCAATACTATAAAAGAAGTTTATGAGAGTCGTATAGATTACTTGGGATTACCCACCATATACCAGCATGCACAACACTGGGAGAGCGCTAAACCCGTAAAGGTCATGAAACGGTTGAAGAACGCAAGTCTATCAGGTTTGATCCGAGGAAGCGTACAGTAGCTTTATTTCCCAGGAGCAAAAGCCCTTCACCAGCATCAGCTGACGGAGTGTGTTGTCATGGATATATGATATAAAGTATATGTTATCCAGGATGTATTACTAGTATTATACAGTGTAATTGTTAAATATATATTAGTAGTATTATAAAGTGCATATTGTCCAGGACGTATCAGCAGCATTACTGTTACTGTGTTTTCTGCAGGAGCCAAAACGTTGTACAAGAGTTTGACTAACGAGGTGGGACTGCGGCGGCTGACGCTACACAAATCCAAACCCCAAAACGGCAGCCTTCACTACGTCCTCCTCTGTGACTGCTCAAACTTCCTCACTTGTATCCACCAGGCAGTGAAGGCCATTCCTTCACTCAGGCTGCGGCTCTGCGGAGACATGGGACTTTATAGACCCATCGCTACCTTCTGAAACACCACATCTCTACACCTCCACTCCCTCTCTGCTAATAATTTCCTAACCTTGTCAGAGTAATGCATTCAGGAATAGTAAATAATGGTTTGACTTAGATATTTTATAGTTTTCTATTTACCAGAGTGTTGTCGCCCTTAATATTCTTATCAGTATTGTGATACATCGTGTCTACGATGGTATGATTGTTGCAGACCCTCGTGTAGTGATAGTCAGTATTCAAAACATTCTCGTATACAACACAACTCTTTATTCAGTCTGTACTTTCATTACCACAGTTAATATATAGGAAAACTTCCATTACTCTATATTAGTATTTTTACTGGTTAATTTTTATATTTTTTTAACTTGTACTCATTGCTAATCTTGAAAAACTTAATTACTAAAAATATCTGTTAATTTACCAAATCGTACTCTGTGTAAATTCGTTAGTGGGTAGAGCATTCTAATAATTAGATGTTATTAGAATAACATCAGAAGTTTTCCGAGTCTTGTGAAGTTTGTGGTTAGCATTGTGTGTAGTGAAGAAATCGATGGCTTGTAAACGAAGCACAAATAAAAAAAATAGAGATTCACGTATATATATGTACATAGACTGTATAGTTTACTCTGTGGCTACGACTGTTGTTAACCAGACGTCCGTCTTATCTGCTGTACGTTCAATGTCCGTCAATTTATATTAACTCGTATACTCACAGTGCTTTTTAATCTAATCTAAACCAACAACCAAAAATAAACATCTACTGATAAAAAAGTCGCAGCGTCAGGTTCATGATGTTTATCTTCTACTGGATGTTTTCATATGGATAGTTTCCTCAAGGTGTACATGAATGATATACAGTACCGACAGAAAGAAGAATTAGACACATGTGCAACATCTGGGTATCTTTATTTGTAGACGTTTCGCCAACCATTGGCTTTATCAACACAATACATAGACATAATGTGAAAAATGTAGAATTGCAGTATATACAAAAGATGAGGTAATCAGTCCCTCAGTCTTGGAGCTGGTGAAGAGCACAGTAGTCTTCAAGAATCTGAAGCACAGGCATGAAGCTTCATGCCTGTGCTTCAGATGCTTCAAGACTACGGTGCTCTTCACCAACTTTAACACTGAGGGACTGATTACCTCATCTTTTGTTTATAATTCTACATTCTTCACATTATGTCTTTGTATTAATAAGAACCACTGGATGGCGAAACGTCTCCAAATAAAGATACCCAGATGTTGCACATGTTCCTCGAGGATTGGACAACTTACCCATGTTGAGTATGTGTTCAAAACGCTACGAGCACACGAGCAGGACTAGAAATTGTAGCCATAGTTTAATATACGAGGAGCTCAAGAAGACAACATTGAGGCTCTTCCTATTTATATAGGATGATTGGGATGTGGTTGTAGAATGAGATGCGCCCACCGCCTAGTGACGTTGTAAATGGTCCAAGTCGGACCGAAACGTCGTCGTAAGCTCCTCTCTCCTATGTGCGAGTTATTTGTGTAAGAAAATGAATACCAGTGAACATTATGATATATCACTATGTGGAAGCGCTGAACCCGTGGAAATTATACAGGTAATGAAGAATAGGAGGTAATCAAGTTTGATCAAAGGAAGGGTAGGGACGCCTTAATTCCTTAGATCAAGTGCCCTTCATCATAAAGGCACGGTTAGGAACCACCCTCGAAGAGATAATATATTCTTGTTATGTATTATGTCTAATTCTTATCATGGGAAGTGCTAAACCAGAAAGGGTCATAACAATAATGAAAAATTACCGACAAAATGTTAGGTACAGGACATAGATGCAAGTAAATGTGACATTTTATTGTGGTAACATGTCGTTCTCCGGAAGCTTTCTCAAGCCGTTAACATAACGGCTTGACAAAGCTCCTGGAGAACGAAACGTTGCCACACTAAAATGTCGCGTTAGCTGCATCTGTGTCCATTAACCTAACAAGGGTCACAGCGCCTGCAGAATGATAGGCAATCAGGTTTCAACCTACTGTTTTAATTTCATTGCCCAAGAGGTCTTGACTGGGAAAAACCCACCTTTCTGAAATATGATTTGTTTCAGTCGAAGTTAACGCTTTTCGTTTGGGGGTTAAATTTTTTTAAGTTATAATAGGGACAAACACTCGTATAAACTTATGTAAAAAAATCTATTTTAGTCGATTTTCTCACAAAAGGGTAAAAAAAAAAGTACTTTTAAAATTTTTGCACCATAGGTCAGCGGTATGTGTTTCCCTAAAACGAAACAGTATAGGCTTACTGTTTATCCAATAAAAAAAAAATCACTTTAGATAAGCAGGCCATTTTTTTTACTTATGACGCAAATAAAAAATAATCGACAAGGGAAATAAAAAACCGCCCTTTGGCAATAGCCACGTGTATAAAAAATCATTTGTTATATTTTTTTTTTGTGTCTATTATGAACAGATCATCTAGGCTCGACCCTTTCCTATGACTGCATTTTTGACGTCCTTTATTTGAAAGTGGTTTCATTGAAAAATATTTTTTTTTAAATCTCAATAAAGAACACTGAATAAAAGTAAAAAAATATTAAAATTAAATTATTTTGACCAGTCTTTTTTTGGCTTACAAGCTGTTAAATGTTAGGGGACAACAGTCGGAAAATTGATCGGGGAATTGGGGTAAACACTCTAGGGTTTTAAAAAACCTTTACCTATCGGGTCGACCCCTAAAGGGAAGGTTCCTTGAGCGGGTGAGGGGGCTCTTGATCTAGGGAATTGGATATGTGCTAAAATTTCCCTGAATTAAACCTGAATACCTTCCACATCCCCCACGGGCCTGATAATCCTAGGGGTTTCAGCGCCCCCCCCCTATTAAAATAATAGTACTCAATCTTCGGGACGGGGGTTGGTGATGATTTATTAGCGGGGGCTTGTGACTTATGAGAGGGTCCCTTACTTCCCTTCCCGGGGTCAATAACGGAAAAGGGCCCGGGGCCGGACAACCGGCGAATCTCATCGAATCCTCCCCCTTCTGTATGGGTATGTTCTAATTGTGATGACGGCCTCGCCTGGAAACAGGGCCTTTTCCAAAAATCCTCTTTTTTATTAGCAATATAAAAATTATTTTCATTTTACAGTAAAACTTTTATATACAAAATTTATTTTTTCACTTTATTTTATATAATATGGGTTTCCCCGTTTGATTTGCTAACCCCCCCTTCCACTGGGTCCATGGTCGATCCCCTTACACGTGGAACTTTAAAACGGTTTAATCTTCCACCTACTGTCCATAACCTCCGGAGACCTTCACTAAAATGGGTACCGGGGTTTAGTCGACGGGTGTGGGGCGCATCCTGGAAAAAAAAATGGCCAATTTCCCCAAAGTCTGCAACAAGGGGCTTTTTATAAGTATAGACTTCACACAGGGGGCCCTTTTATCCCTTTTGTCCAGGAACTTAAGAGAAAAAAAGTATTATTATTTTTATTATTATTATTATTTTTATTAATGAATAAGTAATGAATTAAATGTTAAAAAATTTAAATCACTGTTAAATAAGGGTTATAATTAGGAAAGCAACGAAATGCAACTGAGATAACATGTTGATGCTCAGTTTTAATGAAATAATATAATGAAAAAATAAGCAAGTATCTGGAGTCGTTTTCTGGGGTGGCCCCCTCGGGGTCGGGCCCCCCGGGGGTGGCCGCCCCGCGGCCCCGGCCCCCCGGGTGGCCGCCCTCCGGTCTGGCCCCCCGGGGGGCCGCCCTCGGGGTCTGGTCCCCCGGGGGGGGCCCCGCCCCGCAGTTAGCCCCCCCGGGGGGCCGCCCTCGCGGCTGGCCCCCCGGGGGGCCCCCCTCGCGGTCTGGCCCCCCGGGGGTGGCCGCCCCGCGGTCGGGTCCCCCGGGTGGCCGCCCTCGCGGTCTGGTCCCCCGGGTGGCCCCCCGCGGTCGGGCCCCCCCGGGGGGGGCCGCCCCCGGGGTCTGGCCCCCCGGGGTGGCCGCCCTCGGGGTCGGTCCCCCGGGGGGGCCGCCCTGCGGTCGGCCCCCGGGGGCCGCCCTCAGGGTCTGGCCCCCAGAAAAACCTTTCATTCCCGGCCTGATTGACCGGGAGGGCTGGTGCCAGCCTCATAAAGATAACTTGCATACCTCCCTCTGATCAGGAACTTACGGGGTTCTCTCCTGAAGACAGCTGGGTTTTCTTGGAGACTTCCTTCGACATAAGGGAAAGGGTTTTTTTGAACGCCCTTGATCCCTAACCAAGAAAAGGGAATGAAGAATACGATATTGTTTATATGGACTTCTTTGAGGCCTTAGTTTAAGTTTAACACAGAACAAGACAGCCGGTCCATGAAAAGGAAAAATTATCTCCGGGATCGACGCCATTTGCTGACGATGAGCAACGGAAAGTTTGTTTTAATGGGGAAAACTGAAATGGCACCGTTGGACCGGTGTGCCACAGGGGTCGTGCGGGGACTCTTCCTGTTCACAAATATAAAAACGAAATTGATGAGGGAATAAATTGCAAATAAAAGTTGCCAAAACACTGGGTTTACCTGGAGAGAGTTTCGGGGGGTCAAGCCCCCGCGGGGCCCCGGGCTGGACCCGGCCTCCCGGTGGATCACGCATGATCAACCGGGTGTTTCTGCTGGGTGCACCAAAACCAAAGTACAGCCACGCCCGGGTGATCAGGAAAGACTTTTTGGGCTTTCCAGTGCCAGCTTTAAGACTGCCAGGGGGCTTTTGGGAATCCCCCCTTTTGTGTCTGGGGCGTTGAACATCTCGGGCCCCTACACTTATTGGGATGGTCTCTTTAAAGGCTAGTGACACCCCGCTTTTTATGGGGGGGTGGTGCATCGCTGCCAAGTCTTTTTCTTTCGTAGTGAGTGATTTTCGTGTGCAAATTCGGGACTAGTCCCTCAGGATTTTTCCAGGGGTATATAATCATTATCCCCCCTCCTGCGTTCCAGGGGAAAACAGGTTTAGAAACCCCAAAACGCTCCCAGTAATTGGGTGTTTTATTTTCCTTATGCGCGCCGTGAAAGTTCTCTGTACATTTCTAGGTCGGGAATTTCACCTGCCTTTTAAAGGGCTGTTTGAGTGCACAATATTCCAGCCTAGAAGAACAAGTGACCTGAAGGTGTCATCATGGGGTTTGGGCCCCCCTAGTTTTTTAAGGTTTTCATTTTCCATCCGTCATTTTTTTGGGAATGCGATTGATCAAATTTTTGGTCCCTTTAAAAGGGGAGATCCTCCGCTAATCACTCCCGTCTTTGACTTGGTTTTTCGCTCTATTTTGTACCAGAATTTGTTTGTACTCTGAGAAGATTAATTTTCCCCATGTTTTCCAATCTGAGTAATTAAATTTCTCATCGTTGAACTTCAAGTTTTTTGCAGCCCACTGAAAGATTTTTTTGAAAGTCCGCCTGGGGCTTCAGTGTCTGCAAGGGGAAACACTGTCATGCAGATCGGTGTCATCTGCAAAGGAAGACACTGCTGTGCTGACATCCTTGTCTATGCGGATTAGGGGAGGGAAAAAAGGGACTAGTACTGTGCCTTTTGGGAAAAGAGCTTTTCCCCCCGTAGCTGCCTCGGACTTTACTCTGTTGACGACTCTCTCGTGTTCTGTTTTAGGAAATTATAGATCCATCGACCGACTTTCCGTTTTCCTTTTGCGCCATTTTTGCGCTATTACCCTGGTCCCCACTTGTCGAAGCTTTTTCAAAATCTGTAAAATTACATCTGCATTTTTTTGTCTTCATGCAATTTTGGACCTTGTCGTAGTGATCCCCGTAGTTTTAGACAGCAGGAGCGACCTGTTCTAAACCCATTTGCCCGGGGTTTTGGGAACTGATGGGTTTTCTAATGGTATGATCTTCTTTTAGGACCCTTTTAAAAATTTTATGAATGGGAGTTTAGGCATTGGCTAGTTTTTTTGCTGTTGCTTTACTGCCCCCTTTGGGAGGGGGCTAGTCTGTTGTTTTAGTAACTGAGGGGCACCCCCGTGTCCATGCTCCCCTCCTAGGATGGGAAAAAGGTTTGTGATAGGGGGTTCTTGGGAGTTCTTTATGAACACGAGTTTTCCCTAGTCGGCCCGGGGGAGAGTGCAGGGCATGTCTTTTAAACGCCTGTTCGAATCATTTGGCGTCAGGATAACACGGAAGGCTTGTTTAAAAAAATTTTGTGGCCTCTCCCTAAAAAATTCATTTTTATCTTTGACTCTCATCTGGTTTGCGCTTTCTAAAACGAGTCATAGGGGCTTGATAGCTCACTCATTTCCCTTTCTGTCATCTTTTAGGACCCTCTTGTTTAAGTAGGGGCCCAATACGGGGGTTTTCTCATTTATTTGGGATAGGAGAAGAAATACTTTGGGTTTCTTTTTTGATTTTCATTTTTAAACTTTTAGTTCTTCCCGCGATCCCGACTCCTAAAGGATTTTTTTTACTTTAAATTCGATGCTTTCTATTTCCTGCCAGTTCCCCCCTCGCATTTTAGATATATTGACCTCTTTTAGCCGCTCTGTTATTTTTTTCCTCGCCTGTAAAGGGAGCGCCTGTCCTTTCTATTTTAACTAACCCCCCTTTTTCTTTTAAGGGGAAAAAGCCTTTTGAACATCGATCCACCGATTAAACTTTCTTTGGGGGTGTGTTGCTTAGTAATTTCCCACTTATACTTAGGAAATTGGTTTTCTTGGGCCCACTTTTTTGTTTTTGTTTTTGAAATTTTAAATTTGGGGAAAGCTCCCTCGTGACTAGTCTCATTTTGCACTGGGGCTCCTCGCATACATGTCGAAACCCCCAATTATGTTTTTATCTATATATTGTTTTTTTTGGGACATTTTTTATCAATCTCATGTTATGAAAAGGGCTAGTATTCCCCCCCATCAGTAGGCTCTATTATTTGCTGGTTTAAATTGAATTTTTTTGCAGAGATTTAAAAGCTGCCTCCGTGTTATTACGCAATAATATTTTTTGCAATTCCTCATTTTGGGGCCTTAAGTTGAAATCCCCCAGGGGCAAAATGTTGGGTGCAGGGGCTGGAAGATTTTCCAGACAGGGGTCAATTTTTAACAGCTGTTCCTGGAATTGCTGGGATGTTGCATCCGGAGGCTTGTAGACAAACCACAATGACTAGGTTTTGGTTCTCGACCTTTTACTGCTAAAACTTCCACTACTCATTTGAGGCATTAAGCAGTTCTGTGCAAACAAGTGACTCTGCAATGTACAGGCCAACCCCCCCCCCCCTTTTGCCTGTTCACTCTGTCACATCTGTATAGGTTGTAACCTGGGATCCATATTTCATTGTCCAAGTGATCCTTTATGTGGGTCTCAGTGAAAGCCGCGAACATTGCCTTTGCCTCTGCAAGCAGTCCACGGATGAAAGGTATTTTGTTGTTTGTTGCTGGCTTTAGACCCTGTATATTTGCAAAGAAGAATGTTATCGGACTGGTGGTATTGTTGGTACTGGGGGGGATTTTTTTTCCGGCATTAGGCCGTCAAATAATTTCTGATGTGGGCACTAGAATGCTACAGGATGAATTAGATTGATGTTGTGGTCGGAGAAGTGACAGATGTAGCTCAGTGTGGACAAGGGTAAGGTTGTAATCTTAAGAAAAGGAAATAATTATGGCATTTACAAGCTCAACAATATAAATCTTAGTCAAAGTGATTGCGAAAAAATCTAGGAGTACTAGTTAGCAGAAATTTAAAGCCAAGACAGTAGTCTACCTGGAAGGTATTCCGGGGATCAACGCCCCCGCGGCCCTGTCCACGACCAGACCTCCCGGTGGATCAGGGCCTGGTCAACGAGGCTGTTACTGTTAGCCGCACGCAGTCCAACGTATAAAACCACAGCCCGGCTGATCCGGCACTGACTTTAGGTATCTGTCCAGGGGTCTATTGGTAATGCCCCTTATTGCTGGTGGGAGGCTGTTTGTACAGTTTGGGCCCCGGACACTTATGTGTTTTCTTTCTTAGTGTACCAGTGGCCCCCCTACTTTTCATTGGGGTAGTGCATCGCCTGCCAAGTCTTTTGTTTTCGTAGGGAGTGATTTCTGTGCAGATTAGGGACCTTTCCCTCCAGAATCTTCCAGGTGTAGATTTTTATATATCTCTCTCGCCTGCGCTCCAGTGACTACAAATCAAGTGCAATTTCACCTGCCTTGAATGGAGATGTTTATATACAGCAGTATTCCAGCCTAGAGAGAGCAAGTGATTTATAAGGTTTCATCATTGGCTTAGCATCTCTTTTCTTGAATGTTCTCATTACCATCCTATCATTTTCCCCTCGCAGATGTGATAGTGGCATTTTTTGTGGTCCTTAAAAGGGGGAGGTCTTGGGACATTACCACACCCAGGTCCTTCACATTACTTTTCCGCTCTGTTGTGTGAAATTTGAGTTTATAGTATACTCAGTCCCTAGTTTTTATTTCCTCCAGTTTTTCCATAACGGAGTAGTTGGAATTTGTCTTCATTGAACATCATATTGTTCTCTTTTGTCCATTGGAAAACTTTTGGGTTTTTATCTTCTTGAGCTTTGCCGTGTCCCCAATGGATGACACTCTCATTCAGATCCAGTATCGTCTGCAAAGGATGATAAGTGCTATGGTTTACATCTCTGTCTATGTCTGATTTTGAGGATGAGGAACAAGATAGGTGCGAGTACTGTGCCCCTTTTGGAACAGAGTTCTTCACTATGGCAGCTTCTTATTCACTCTGTTTACAACTACTCACTACAGTACAAAATATTCTCAATAAGACTAATAGTATTCTTGGCTTCATATCAAAAGTATGAATAATAGAAGTCTAAAAAATCCTTCTAATTTATGTAACTTTTGGTAAGACCTCATTTAGATTATGCTGCTCAGTTCTGGTCACCATATTACAGAGACGGATGACGAGGTTGATTCCACGTATTAGGAACCTTTACCACAAAAATAGGCTGAAAGCATTGAACTTGCATCTTTGGAAAGGCGTAGAATCAAATCAAATCAAAAACAAGGTTTATTCTCTATGAGATTACAATGTGGGGTTTACATATTATAGGGTATTGTGTGGTTTACATATAATATAAAACTAATTACAGAGAGGGCTAGTATCACAACTAGCATGACTAGGCATTTCGGGCAGACTAAGATTAATTCAAAACTCTATACTGGTACAGATTAAGGAGCATACTGGTATTAAGGCTAATAACTGCATTACAGTTCGTAAATTTAGCAATGTGAATGGTTTTGTTTTGTACAATACACAGTTCCCCTTGAAGCTTCTATATTGGAGCATCACAGGCAAATTTATGACTAGTTAAGATTCGTTAGGTAATAGTTGTATCACGTATTTCTATGT
Source organism: Cherax quadricarinatus (assembly GCF_026875155.1). Taxonomy (NCBI): domain Eukaryota; kingdom Metazoa; phylum Arthropoda; class Malacostraca; order Decapoda; family Parastacidae; genus Cherax; species Cherax quadricarinatus. Next base: position 68,538,026 of record NC_069402.1, on the reverse strand, counting down.
TTTTTAGTCAGTTATAGTGTAGGTGTGAATTGTGGGGAATCACAGATATCGAGGGGAGGTCTAGGTTGTTTTTATGTGTATGATACAAGAGAATAGGCGGTTTCATGTAGTTAGCTGACGGTGGGGTGTGTCAGGAGATAAGATGTTTTCTAACGGTAGTTTTGAAAGTGATGAATGTGTCTGCAGTTCTAGAGTTTTCAGGTAGGGTGTTCCAGATTTTAGGCTCTTTTACATACACTGAATTTTTGTATAGGTTTAGCCGGAAATGGGAATGTCAGAGATGTTTGTGTCTGGCGTTATGCCTGTGGATCCTGTCACAATTTTCAAGAAAGGTTTTTTTTAGGTCAGGGTTAATGTTGAAATTTAAGGTTCCTGTAAAATGTAGGTTGCACAGTAGTAAGTGTTGGATGTTCTGAACAGTGATAGGTTTTAGATCTATGAAGAGTGGGGGGTGTGTTGCCTGGGATTGGATTGCATGATTATTCTTACTGCAGCTTTTTGTTGGGTTATTATTGGCTTTAGGTGTGCTGCTGCAGTTGATTCCCAAGCACAAATAGCGTAGATGAGGTAGGGATAAGTGAGTGAATGGTATAGTGTGAGAAAGGCAGATTGTGGCACATAGTAATATATCTTTGGAGAGGATCCCAACCGTTTTGGATACTTTTTTTTTTGTTATGTGTTGGATATGGGTGCTGAAATTCAGGTTGCTGTCGAGGTGCAGGCCTAGGAATTTGCCCTCATTATGTCTGGCAATAAGAGTGTTGTCGATCTTAATGTTAAGTTGTGCAACACCTGCTCTGTTATCGAACATAATACAGAAGGTTTTGTCAGTGTTAAGTGTAAGTTTATTGGCTGTCATCCAAGTAAATATTTTGAGTAGCTCTTCGTTAACAATGGTGTTGAGTGAGGCAAGATTTGGGTGGGAGATGACATAAGTCGTGTAGTCAGTAAAGAGAATGGGTTTCAGGTGTTGTGATACGTTGGGAAGATCATTGATGTATAAGAGGAAGAGCAGGGGACCAAGGACAATTCTCTGTGGAAACCCCAGTATCAAGTGACCGTGTTAAATGAGGTTTTTGTCTTTAATGGTGACATACTGATACTATTAGTAAGGTAGGTTTTTGAAATGAGCAAGTGCTGGCCTCTTAAGTAAGTAAATAAGTAAGTTTATTCAGGTATACACAAATACAGTTACATAGAATTATCATACATAGCAGTATATGTGTAGAGAACCTAGGATAACCCAAAAAAGTCAGACAGAGGACTTATTTCCATTGGGTCCTTTTACTTATTATTATAATAAAAGGTTTTTAATATTTTTTTATTATTCTATAATGAAGATAACATCTTATTATCATACTAAAAAGACTATCTACTACACGGGGTTCATTAAGGACTATCTACAAAAAGAGGGTCATTACTAGGAATAAGGTCAAATTTACACGTATGTTAGCTAAAAAATAGAAAATCATTCCCCCTCCCTTTCTGTAGCTACATTCATCAGACACCTTTTGGCACTCTTCTTGAACTGATTCATGCTATGACTGGCTTTGACATGTGCGGGCATCTGTTCCCATTCCTTTATTGCTGTACAATAAAAGGGTTTGAAGCCTGGCCAATGACTGTGGGTACTACAAAGTTGTGCTTTCCCCCTCTAGTACTATGATTGCTTTGGTTCCCAATCTTGACAACATTGACAGCAAGATATTCCGGACACTGTTTGGGGAGCAATTTTATAAACATGATTTAGCTTCAGTTGTTTTACTCGTCTTCAACATTCAGATATCCAACTGCTGTAATTCATCCTGGCCTACATGTTCTCTTGGTCCCAGTCCCAGGATGAATCTTACGATTTTTCCCTGGTGATTTCCCAGTCTATCTTTCAGTTTTTTTGTCAAGGCAGTAGTACCATGAAGAGCAAGCGTAATCCATATGGCATTGTATAAGGGCTAGACATAGGGTCCTGCGAGCCTTAGTAGGTAAAACACTGTGCTTGTCTATACAGGAACTTCAGTCTGGCATTCGCTTTCTTTTTGCTACACTGTTCCCTATCAATTCTCCTGACATGCATGGGTCAAAGGGATTCCCAGATATTTTAATGATGAAACCAAAGTGGGGGCTCCCCATTACCTGGACATTAAAATTATTTACCCTTCCATTTTAATGTTTCGTGCCAAAGAGAATGGGCTTCATTTTTTCCCCGAGGTGAATGATGTTTTGTTGTCTACTAACCATTTGCTGCAGGACTCCAGTTCCAGTGTTAAAAACATTAGCTATATCTTGTGGGTCTTTTACCTGACACTAACAGGGCACTGTCATCTGCATACAGTAGGAGTTTTGCACTTGACACTGATAGCGTCATTGACATAACATAAGAAAATAAGGGACCCAGAATACTACCTTGGGGAATTCCACATGCTATCGGCAGGGGTTCCCGATTCCGTTTTGTTTGATTTTGACAATTTGTCTCCTGTTGCAAGGTAGGACCTTAAACCCAGTCTACAGAACCTATAAACCCATAGCTTGAAAGTTTCTTACTAATATATTGTTTACCTGGAGTTTTACCTGGAGAGAGTTTCGGGGGTCAACGCCCCCGCGGCCCGGTCTGTTTACCAGCCTCCTGGTGGATCAGCCCTGATCAAACCAGGCTGTTGCTGCTGGCTGCACGCAAACCCCAACCCTACGAAGCCACAGCCCGGCTGATCAGGAACTGGGCTTTAGGTGCTTGTCCAGTCCAGCTTAAGACTGCCAGGGGGCTGTTGGTAAATCCCCTTTTGTGTGCTGGGGGGCAGTTGAACAGTCCCGGGCCCCCGACACTTATGTAAAGGTCTCTTAACGGGGCTAGTGACACCCCTGCTTTCATTGGGGGATGGTGCATCGTCTGCCAAGTCTTTTGCTTTCGTAGTGAGTGATTTTCGTGTGCAAGTTCGGTACTAGTCCCTCTAGGATTTTCCAGGTGTATATAATCAAAGTATCTCTCCCCCCTGCGTTCCAGGGAATACAGGTTTAGAAACCTCAAGCGCTCCCAGTAATTGGGGGTGTTTTATTTTCCGTTATGCGCGCCGTGAAAGTTCTCTGTACATTTTCTAGGTCGGCAATTTCACCTGCCTTGAAAAGGGGCTGTTAGAGTGTAGCAATATTCCAGCCTAGATAGAACAAGTGACCTGAAGAGTGTCATCATGGGCTTGGCCTCCCTAGTTTTGAAGGTTCTCATTATCCATCCTGTCATTTTTTCTTGCAGATGCGATTATACAATGTTATGGGGCCTTGAAGGTGAGATCCTCCGACATAATTTACTCCCAGGTCTTTGACGTTGGTGTTTCGCTCTATTTTGTGACCAGAATTTTTTTTGTACTCTGATGAAGATTTAATTTCCTCATGTTTACCATATCTGTGTAATTGAAATTTCTCATCGTTGAACTTCATATTGTTTTCTGCAGCCCAGTATCGAAGCCCAGTATCGAAGGCCTTTTGCAGGTTTAAGGTTACCATACCTATGAGGTTCCCCTTTGACATTTCAGTTCTCAGGTATCCACAGATTAATTAGGAGGTGCGTTGAGTAAATCTCTAAAGCCCGATTGATAGCTATGGAAAGTTGTTGTCCTAAGGACTAACTACTTGATAGAACACCCGCCCTCTCTAGTATTTTAAGATATTATACTGAGTATACTAACAGGCCTATAGTTGCTGACATCAGACCTACTATTTTTCTTGAAGATAGGAGTAACTCTGGCCTCCTTGAACCCCTCCGGGATTTGGCATAAATGGGGATTTTTTTTTTTATATTAAATATTTAAAAGCAATGCAAATACAAGTTATATAAAACACAGAACAGATTTAATACAACAAGAACCAACACAGTGACACCTCAACCAGGCGGCTAAATACATGCAAAAGATTAAAAATTACATAGAACAAGAACATTGAAGTTCAAACAATCAAAGGTACCACCCGTTTTTTTTAAAAAAAAAAAAATAAAAATTTTAACAAAACAACAAAAAAAAAAAACCAAAACCAAAAATTTT
>NC_069402.1:68420669-68533501 GCF_026875155.1 Cherax quadricarinatus | reverse complement strand
GCTTCTTGCCTGCGTCAAGGATCCCATCCCCCCGGGGGGCAAAAGGATGTTTTTTTTTTAATAGTCGTAGGGGATTTTCCCATTTACAGTTCCTTTTAAGGGGGGAAGGAAGGCCTCCAAATTTTTCCTCCTGGAAAGCCAGTTTTTTTTTTTTTTTTTTAAGGTCAAGGGTTTACGAGTTTTGGGGACAAAAACAGGGTATTTTGCGGTTTTATCAAATTGCAATTTCGTTGGGCTAGTTTTTTATTTTTTTTTTTTTATTTTTTTTGTTGTTTTAGGTAAATTAACATTTAACTTTTGGGCCCTTAAAAAATCCCCATTTTTTGTTTTTAACAAAAAAATTTGCAAAAAACTCGGGCCAGGTTTTTTTGTTTTTAAATTTTTGGGGGGGATGATGGGAATTTTGTAAAATTTAAAACAGGTGGGGTGGTTGGTGAAGGGGAAACCTTTTAAATGGGTCTAAGGTTACACAAAAAAACCCCACAAAAAGAAAATTCGAGACGTTTCGGCCGTGGACCAGATTTTCAATGGGTCCAAAAAGTGGAGAAAGTGCGAAGTTTCTTTTTTATGGCGGATGTTTTGGGGGTTTTGTTCCGTCCTATTGCCTTTTTTTGGTCTTAAGGTTGCATGTAACCGTTCACCACCACCCCAAAAACACTTTATCACTTAATTAGGTATAAAAGTAATTTTTTCACTGAATAACTGAGGACATACTTTTTTTGGTATATATAACAAAAGTGAAGGGAAAAAATTTCGAAAATAAAAAAATTGGGGGGTTGGACTACGAGGGAGATAGCCCAAAATCTTTCTAAAACTTCTTTTGGCCCTATTTAAAATTTTTGGGCTATTTTTAAAATTTCAAGAAAGAATTTTGACGTTTTTTTTTTCTAAAAAAAAAAGTATATCACTACTTTACAGGGTCTTAAACCCCATTACCTAACTAACGTAAGCCCTTAAAGTACAATATCTAATGTTTTAATTACTAACTACTACTAAAAATTAATAAAATAATTAATAATAATAAAAAAATTTTAATTTTTAATATATTGTTTAATTCTAGGGAAGCACTAAACCCAAATGCTATACGACCCGGGGGAAAATGATCGTGGAAGACAGTTAAACTTAATTCAGGGAAAATTCCGAGTTTTTTTCCAAATTTCCTGGTCCAGAACCCTCAACTTTAAGGGATTTTTTAAAAAATAAATTTTTTTTTTTGCATAAATTTTTTCCAGTGCGAATCACTTTAAAAATTTTATGTGAGGTGTTCCCGACACGATTGCTAGCGATCGAAAACCCCTGGGTCCGGGGGTGATCCCCGGGTTTCGGGTGGAAATATCAGGATATTTTCCTTATGGACCTGCGTAAATTTTTTTTCACCTTAGTTAGACAGGTACCCGAGTGTTTTGTCGATGGTGTGGGTCCATCCTGGTAACAAAATTGGGGCCTAATTTGCCCCAAATGCTCAGATAAAAGCGCTTTCTTTTGTAAATGTCTTGATGTCGCTAGGACTGTTACCTTGTACTTGTAGAATAAAAGTTTTATTCAAACATCAAGTAAACGAGTTCTTTTTTGGGGTTAGGTAATGTTTTTTGGTTAAGTACGAAAAGCATGACATATGAGGTAAACAGCAGAGCCAGAATCTGTCTGAGCTGGTAAAAAAAATGAGACAGAGGGAAGGTTAAAACTGAGCCCCAGTTAATCAGAACTGAGACAGATAGTTTTAAAACTTCAATTACAAATATTGATCACGTCTTTTTTTATTTAACCATAATTAAAATTTGGAAAAAGTTCCAGTTGTATGTGGGCTGTTAGTGTTAACATTATGGTGTATGTTGTCCAGGACGTGTTGCTGTGTATGTTGTAAAAGACTTTTTGGCTAATGTAGTTGCCCAGGAGTGTTGCTAGTGATGTTGCCCGGGGACGTGTTGCTAGTGTATGTTGCCAAGAGTGTTGCTGTGTTGTTGCCCAGGGGTTGCTGTGTAGGGTTGTCAGGATTTTCTAGTGTTGTTGCCCAAGACGTGTTGTAGTGTATTTGTCCAAGAGTGTTGCTGTGTATGTTGTCCGGACGTTTTGCTAGTGTTTTTTGTCCAGGGTGTTGCTAGTGTAGGTTGCCCAAAGCGTGTTGCTAGTGTATGTTGCCCAAAGACGTTTGCTAGTGTATGTTGTCCGGGCGTGTTGCTAGTGTAGTTGTCCAAGACGTGTTTGTGTTGTTGTCCGGGACGTGTTGTAGTGTTGTTGCCCAGGAGTGTTGCTAGTGATGTTGTCCAAGACGTGTTGCTAGTGTTGTTGTCCAGACGGTTGCTAGTGTATTTTGTCCGGACGTTTTGCTAGTGTATGTTGTCCGGGGCGTGTTGTAGTGTATGTTGTCCAGGAGTGTTGCTAGTGTTTGTTGTCCAGGACGTGTTGCTAGTGTATTTTGTAAAAGACGTGTTGCTAGTGTTTTTGTCCGGCTTTTGCTAGGTATGTTGTCCGGACTTTGCTAGTGTTGTTCAATTCAATTCAATTCAATTAATTAAAAGTTTATTCTTTTAAGGTTAAAATGCTGAGTTTAAAAAATTTTGGGTTATTTTTTGGGTTTTCATGTAGAAAAAATTGTGATTACAGGGGTTTCCCACTGAACGTTTTTGCATGGCTGGGCATTTCGGGCATACTTAGTTTTTTTTTAAATTGAAAAACATTAAAAAATTAGGGGTAAGTTGGTTTATGGCAAGTGAAAAATACTTTTTATGAGTTTAGAAATGTGAATGCTTTTGTTTTGGCCCAGTATTTTGTTTCAGTTTTGGAGTATCACAGGATTCTTATTTTAAGACTGGATTAATATTTTTTTTTGGGTTTCAAAGGGGTGGCGAGTGTAAGTGTAAACCACCAGGTGGTTTTCTGTGTTAGTTGCGGGGTGTTCAGGGAGAATAAGATGTTTTCTAATGGTAGTTTTTAAGGGGTAATGTGTCTGCAGTTCTAGGTTCTCGGCGGGTTATCCCAATTTTTTGGGCCTTTTAAACATTGAATTTTTTTAAAAGGTTTGTCGGAAAACGGGGAATGTGTAGAGAGTTGTGTTGGTTTTATGCTGTGGGTTCGTCACAAATATCGAAAGCCCTTTTGGTCAGGTTTTTAGAGTTTTAAGGCCGTAGATATAGTTGACGTGTAGTGTGGATGTATGAATGGGGGTAAGTTTTGATCTTTGAAGGGGGGGGGTGTGCTGCCCGGGATGGGATTTTGTGATTTTTTACTGCAGCTTTTTGTTGGGTTATTATTGGGGTTTAGGTTGTTGCTGCAGTTGTCCCCCAAACACAAAAAGCATAGGTGAGGTATGGATAAATAAGTGAGTGGTATAGTGTGAAAGGGCATTTTGCGGCACGTAGTTTTCGATCTTGGAGAGGATCCCAACCGTTTTGGATCTTTTTTTGGGATATGTGATATGGTGTGAAATTCGGTTGTTTCAAAGGGTTTAAACCTAGGAATTTTCCCCCATTATTTCTGGTAATTAGAGTGTTGTCAATCTTAATGTTAATTTGTGCATCTCCTGCTCTGCTACCAAACATAATATAGTAAGTTTTGTCAGTGAGTTTATTGGCTGTCATCCAAGTCGTGTTGCTAGTGTATGTTGTCCAAGACGTGTTGCTAGTGTATGTTGTCCAGGACGTGTTGCTAGTGTATGTTGTCCAAGACGTGTTGCTAATGTATGTTGTCCAGGACGTGTTGCTAGTGTATGGGGCCCAAAGGGACGTGTTGCAAGTGTATGTTGTCTAAGACGTGTTGCTAGTGTATGTTGTCCAGGACGTGTTGCTAGTGTATATTATACTGGACGTGTTACTAGTGTATATTTTCTTGGATGCTGTTTAGTTAGTGCATTTTGGGCCCAAATTTGTTGCCTGGTTAATGGGATTTTAAAGCCTATCTACTACACTTAGATTATTTGGGTCCATCGTAACCTTGTCCCCACCAGATAAGATTATTACCTAAAACAGGGATTAAAGTGAACTCTCTGTATACACACTGACAGAAATATACTTCTCAGTGTATATACCGTCTTGTTCATTATTATACTTACGGTGCATAATGCTTGTAAATTATTTCAGTATGAATATGATATAATTATTAATATAACGAAAAGTAGAGTGAAAATCATTAAGTAGTTTAAGTTAAATGTATATTAAATAAATAAGCTCTATGGCAATACTTATTATCTATTTTTTCTTATAATAATACGTATTAATAGAAGGATACCTTAATTCTGATAAGAAAAGTGATAGTAAGAATGCCAGTGTTAGAAACTTCAATAGGAAGATAGAGATGACCACAAAAAAAAAAATGGTTTTAGATTGTGTTTGCTCATGTGTCTTTTTTAAAACATTTTGGGGTATCTATTTTCGGGGGTAATATTAATAAACAATGTCAAGCGGTACATTGCCAAACCCTGCTCTAACCCCACACACAAAATTGTATAATTTCGTATTATTCTATTTAAAAGTGTAATGATATATGTACATTTATAGTTTTTGTGAAGTAAGAGTTTTTAAAACAATTTTATTGGAGAAGAAAAAAACCCTGACAGCTCAAATTTACAAAATTCTTGCTCTTTATATTTGTTGTGTGATCCTTAAGGTTTAGTGCTTGATTTAATTTGACAGAACAATAAAATAAGTGTCATATATAGGCTTACCCAATACTAAGATTTTTAAAAAAGAATTTTATGGAGTCGTTGTTTATTTGGGATTCCCCCACCATATACCGATACACAACAGGGAGAGCGCTAACCGTAAAGGTCATGAAAGGGTTTTTGGAAGAACGCAAGTCATCAGGTTTGATCCGAGGAGGTACAGTGTTTATTTCCAGGAGCAAAAGCCTTCCCCAGCATCAATGAGGAGGTGTTGTCTGGATATATGATATAAAGTATATGTTATCCAGGGTATTACTGTAATTATACAGTGTAATTTTTAAAATTTTATTTTAGTATATTATAAAGTGATTTTTGTCCAGGACGTATGCCCCATTACTGTTACTGTGTTTTTGCGGACCCAAAAACGTTTAAAAGGTTTGACTAACGAGGTGGGTGCGGCGGCTGACGCTACACAACCCAAAACCCCCCAAAACGGCAGTTTTCACTACGTCCTCCTCTGTGATGCTCAAACTTCCTATTTTGTATCCCCCAGGCAGTGAAGGCCATTTTCATCGGCTGCGGTTTGCGGAGAATGGGACTTTAAGACCCATCGCTACCTTCTAAAACACCATCTTACACCTCCACTCCCTTCTGAAATAATTTCAAACCTTGTCAGAGTAATGCATTGGGAATAGAAAAATAATGGTTTGACTTAGATATTTTAATTTTTTTTATTTCCCAGAGTGTTGTCCCCCCTTAATTTTTATCAGTATTTTGTACATCGTGTCTCGTGGTATGAGTTGCAGCCCTCGTTTTAGTGATAGTCAGTATTTTAAAACATTCCATAACAAACAACCCTTTTTTCGTCTGTATTTCATTCCCGTTAATATATGGAAAACTTCCATTTCTTATTGTATTTTTTTTGGTTTAATTTTTATTTTTTTTAACTTGTATCATTTTAAACTTGAAAAAAAATTAATTACTAAAAATATCTGTTAATTTCCCAAAATTTTACTCTGTGTAAATTCGTTTGTGGGTAGAGCATTTTAATAATTAATGTATTAGAATAACTCAGAAGTTTTCCGAGTTTGTGAAGTTTGTGGTTAGCTTTTGTGTAGTGAAGAAATCGTTGGCTTGGGAAACGAAGGGACAAATAAAAAAAAAGAGATTACGTTATATATGACATAGATGTTAGTTTACTCTGTGGTACGACTTTGTTAACCAGACGTGTCTTATCGCTGTAGTTCAGTGTCCGTCAATTTATATTTAATCGTATCTCACAGTGCTTTTTAATCTAAATTTAAACCAAAAAACCAAAAATAAAATCTACTGATAAAAAAGTCGCGCGTCAGGTTATGATTTTATTTTACTGGTGTTTTAATATGGATGTTTCCTCAAGGTGTACATGAATGATATCAGTACCCACAGAAAGAAGAAATTAGACAAGTGCAATTGGGTATCTTTATTTTTGAGTTTCGCCAACCATTGGCTTTTTTTCAATAATCCTAGAATAATGTGAAAAAAATTTGAATTGCAAAATACAAAAGGGGGAAAAACAGTCCCTCAGTCTTGGAGTGGTGAAGAGGACATGTCTTCAAAGATCTGAAGCACAGGCATGAAGCTTATGCCCGGTTTAGATGTTCAAGCTACGGTGCTCTTCACAACTTTAAAACGGGGACTGATTACCTCATCTTTTGTTTATAATTCTACATTCTTCACATTATGTCTTTGTATTAATAAGAACCACTGGATGGCGAAACGTCTCCAAATAAAGATACCCAGATGTTGCACATGTTCCTCGAGGATTGGACAACTTACCCATGTTGAGTATGTGTTCAAAACGCTACGAGCACACGAGCAGGACTAGAAATTGTAGCCATAGTTTAATATACGAGGAGCTCAAGAAGACAACATTGAGGCTCTTCCTATTTATATAGGATGATTGGGATGTGGTTGTAGAATGAGATGCGCCCACCGCCTAGTGACGTTGTAAATGGTCCAAGTCGGACCGAAACGTCGTCGTAAGCTCCTCTCTCCTATGTGCGAGTTATTTGTGTAAGAAAATGAATACCAGTGAACATTATGAAATATCACTATGTGGAAGCGCTGAACCCGTGGAAATTATACAGGTAATGAAGAATAGGAGGTAATCAAGTTTGATCAAAGGAAGGGTAGGGACGCCTTAATTCCTTAGATCAAGTGCCCGTTATCATAACGGCACGGTTAGGAACCACCCTCGAAGAGATAATATATTCTTGTTATGTATTATGTCTAATTCTTATCATGGGAAGTGCTAAACCAGAAAGGGTCATAGCAATAATGGTAAAATTACCGACAAAATGTTAGGTACATGGACATAGATGCAAGTAATGTGACGTTTTATTGTGGTAACATGTCGCTCTCCGGAAGCTTTCTCAAGCCGTTAACATAACGGATTGACAAAGCTCCTGGAGAACGAAACTTTGCCACACTAAAATGTCGCGTTAGCTGCATCTGTGTCCATTAACCTAACAAGGGTCACAGCGCCTGCAGAATGATAGGCAATCAGGTTTCAACCTATTGTTTTAATTCATTGGACCAAGAGGTCTTGACTAGGATCAAACCACCTTTCTGAAATGAGTGATTTGTTTCAGTCGTAGATGTTAACGCATTTACGATGTGGGTGTAATTTTATGTTATGAATAGGGACAAACACTCGTATAAAACTTATGTATAGAAAATCTAGTTAGTCGATTTTCTCACAGAAAGTTAAAATAGTACATATTAAATTTGCACCATAGGTCAGCGGTATGTGTGTTGCCTAAAACGAAACAGTATAGGCTTACTGTGTCTGTCCAATGAAAAAAAATCAGCTTTAGATAAGCAGTGCACATTGTTTTTCAGCTTATGACGCAAACTATCCAAATAATCGACAAGAGGTAATAACTACCGTCCTGGGGCAATAGCCACGTGTATAAAAAATCATTTGTTATATTGTTTGTGTCTATGTATGAGACGAGATCTATCTAGGCTCTGAGCCTTTCCTATGACTGCATTGTTGACGTTCCTTATTGAAAGTGGCTTCATTTGTAAAAATACTTTTTTATAATCTGCAATAAATAACACTGAATGAAAGTAAAAAAATATTAAAATTAAATTATTATTGATCCAGTCATTTTTGGCTTACAAGCTGTGTAATGTGTATGGGACTACAGTCGGGAAAATTGATGCAAGGAATTGGGTAAAGCACACTATGGTTGTTAACAAAGCCTTACCTATACTGGTCGACCCCTCAAGGAAGGTTCCTTGATGCTGGTGAGGGGCTCTTGATCTAGGGAATTGGATATGTGCTCCAGTTCCCTGAATTAAACCTGAATACCTTCCACATCCCCCACAGGCGCTGTATAATCCTACGGGTTCAGCGCTCCCCCCTTGATTATAATAATAGTACTCAATCTTCTGGACGAGGTTGGTGATGACTTGATTAGACTGGAGGGCTTGTGACTTATGACAGGGTCCCTTACCTTCCTGTCTCCGGGTCAATAACTGGACAAGGCCCGGGCCGGGACAGTACCGGCGAATCTCATCGAATCCTACCCTTCTGTATCGGTGATGTTCTAATGTGTGATGAGGGCCGCACCTGGAAACATGGCACATCTTCCAAAAATCACTCATTTTATTAGCAATATAATAATTATTTTTCAGTTACTAGGTGATTAACTTATATATGATACATAATTTACCTTTTCACTTCTATTTTATTATAATATAGGTGTCCCGCAGCTTGATTGCTAACCCACCCTGTTCACACATTGAGGTCCATGGTTCGATCCCCATTACACGTGGAAGCATTAAAACGTGTTTTAATGCTTCCACCTACTGTCCATAACCTCCAGGTAGACCTATCACTAAAATAGGTACCTGGGTGTTAGTCGACTGGTGTGGGTCGCATCCTGGAAACAAAATTGGCCTAATTTGCCCGAAATGTTCTGCGTAACAAGGGGCTTTTTATATAGTAGTATGACGTTCACATCAGGTAGGCCTGTATACCTTGTCCAGGTACCTTGTCCAGGTACTTATAGAATTAAATAGTATTATTATTATTATTATTAATGAATAAGTAATGAGATTAAATGTTAAAAAATTTAAATCACATGTTAAATAATGTTATAATTAGGAAAGCAACGAAATGCAACTGAGTATAACAGTGTTGATGCTCAGTTATATATGAAATAATATAATGAAAAAATAAGCAGAGTATCTGGAGTCGATTTCTGGGGTGGCCGCCCTCGCGGTCTGGTCCCCCGGGGTGGCCGCCCTCGCGGTCTGGTCCCCCGGGGTGGCCGCCCTCGCGGTCTGGTCCCCCGGGGTGGCCGCCCTCGCGGTCTGGTCCCCCGGGGTGGCCGCCCTCGCAGTCTGTCCCCCGGGGTGGCCGCCCTCGCGGTCTGGTCCCCCGGGGTGGCCGCCCTCGCGGTCTGGTCCCCCGGGGTGGCCGCCCTCGCGGTCTAGGGCCCCCGGGGTGGCCGCCCTCGCGGTCTGGTCCCCCGGGGTGGCCGCCCTCGCGGTCTGGTCCCCCGGGGTGGCCGCCCTCGCGGTCTGGTCCCCCGGGGTGGCCGCCTTCGCGGTCTGGTCCCCCGGGATGGCCGCCTTCGCGGTCTGGTTTCCCCCGGGGTGGCCGCCCTCACGGTCTGGTCCCAGACAACCTTCATTGCCGGCCTGATGACCAGGATGCTGGTGCCAGCCTCATGAAGAGTAACTTGCATTACCTCCCCTCTGATCAGGAACTTACGAGGTTCTCTCCTGAAGACAGCTGGGGATTTCTTGGAGACTTCCTTCAGACATGAAGGAAGGTTTTTGAACAGTCTTGATCCCTAGACCAAGATAAGGAATGAAGAATACGATATTGTGTATATGGACTTCAGTGAGGCCTTAGATTAAGTTTAACACAGGAGACTAAGACAGCAGCGGTCCATGAAATAGGAGAAATTATCTCCTGGATCGACGCCCATTGCTGACTGATGAGCAACGGAAAGTTTGTATTAATGAGGAGAAACTGAAATGGGCACCTGTTAGGACCGGTGTGCCACAGGGGTCAGTGGTGGGACTCTTCCTGTTCACAAATATACATAAACGAAATTGATGAGGGAATAAATTGCAACATAAGTAAGTTTGCCGATAACACTACAATAGGCCGTAAAATAATTTCTGATGTGGGCACTAGAATGCTACAGGATGAATTAGATTGATGTTGTGGTCGGAGAAGTGACAGATGTAGCTCAGTGTGGACAAGGGTAAGGTTGTAATCTTAAGAAAAGGAAATAATTATGGCATTTACAAGCTCAACAATATAAATCTTAGTCAAAGTGATTGCGAAAAAATCTAGGAGTACTAGTTAGCAGAAATTTAAAGCCAAGACAGTAGTCTACCTGGAAGGTATTCCGGGGATCAACGCCCCCGCGGCCCTGTCCACGACCAGACCTCCCGGTGGATCAGGGCCTGGTCAACGAGGCTGTTACTGCTAGCCGCACGCAGTCCAACGTATGAACCACAGCCCGGCTGATCCGGCACTGACTTTAGGTATCTGTCCAGGGGTCTATTGGTAATGCCCCTTATTGCTGGTGGGAGGCTGTTGTACAGTTCTGGGCCCCGGACACTTATTGTGTTTTCTCTTAGTGTACCAGTGGCGCCCCTACTTTTCATTGGGGGTATGTTGCATCGCCTGCCAAGTCTTTTGCTTTCGTAGGGAGTGATTTCTGTGCAGATTAGGGACCATTCCCTCCAGAATCTTCCAGGTGTAGATTTTTATATATCTCTCTCGCCTGCGCTCCAGTGACTACAAATCAAGTGCAATTTCACCTGCCTTGAATGGAGATGTTTATATACAGCAGTATTCCAGCCTAGAGAGAGCAAGTGATTTAAAAAGGATCATCATTGGCTTAGCATCTCTTTTCTTGAATGTTCTCATTATCCATCCTATCAGTTTCCTCGCAGATGTGATAGTGGCATTGTTGTGGTCCTTGAAGGTGAAGTCTTCGGACATTACCACACCCAGGTCCTTCACATTACTTTTCCGCTCTGTTGTGTGATTAGAGTTTATAGTATACTCAGTCCTAGTTATTATTTCCTCCAGTTTTCCATAACGGAGTAGTTGGAATTTGTCTTCATTGAACATCATATTGTTCTCTGTTGCCCATTGGAAAACTTGGTTTATATCTTCTTGGAGTTTTGCCGTGTCCTCAATGGATGACACTCTCATGCAGAACCTAGTATCATCTGCAAAGGATGATACAGTGCTGTGGTTTACATCTCTGTCTATGTCTGATATGAGGATGAGGAACAGGATAGGTGCGAGTACTGTGCTTTGTGGGACAGAGTTCTTCACTATGGCAGCTTCTTATTTCACTCTGTTTACAACTACTCACTACAGTACAAAAATATTCTCAATAAGACTACTAGTATTCTTGGCTTCATATCAAGAAGTATGAATAATAGAAGTCTAAGATTATCCTTCTAATTTATGTAACTTTGGTAAGACCTCATTTAGATTATGCTGCTCAGTTCTGGTCACCATATTACAAGACGGACATAAATGTGCAGTACTTGAAAATATACAGAGACGGATGACGAGGTTGATTCCACGTATTAGGAACCTTTACCACAAAAATAGGCTGAAAGCATTGAACTTGCAGTCTTTGGAAAGGCGTAGAATCAAATCAAATCAAATCAAGTTTATTCTCTATGAAGATTACAATGTGGGGTTTACATATTATAGGATATTGTGTGGTTTACATATAATATAAAACTAATTACAGAGAGGGCTAGTATCACAACTAGCATGACTAGGCATTTCGGGCAGACTAAGATTAATTCAAAACTCTATACTGGTACAGAATAAGGAGCATACTGGTATTAAGGCTAAGTAACTACATTACAGTTCGTAAATTTAGCAATGTGAATGGTTTTGTTTTGGTACAATACACAGTTTCCATTGAAGCTTCTATATTGGAGCATCACAGGCAAATTTATGACTAGTTAAGATTCGTTAGGTAATAGTTGTATCACGTATTTCTATGTTTATAGTCAGTTATAATGTAGGTGTGAATTGTGGGGAATCACAGATATCGAGGGGAGGTCTAGGTTGTTTTTTATGTGTATGATACAAGAGAATAGGCGGTTTTCATGTAGTTAGCTGACGGTGGGGTGTGTCAGGGAGATAAGATGTTTTCTAACGGTAGTTTTGAAAGTGATGAATGTGTCTGCAGTTCTAGAGTTTTCAGGTAGGGTGTTCCAGATTTTAGGCTCTTTTACGTATAGGTTTAGCCGGAACTGGGAATGTCAGAGATGTTTGTGTCTGGCGTTATGCCTGTGGGTCCTGTCACAACTTTCAAGAAAGTGTTTTAGGTCAGGGTTAATGTTGAAATTTAAGGTTCTGTAAATGTAGGTTGCACAGTAGTAAGTGTGGATGTTCTGAACAGTGAGTAGGTTTAGATCTATGAAGAGTGGGGGGTGTGTTGCCTGGGATTGAATTGCATGATTATTTTTACTGCTGCTTTTTGTTGGGTTATTATTGGCTTTAGGTGTGCTGCTGCAGTTGATTCCCAAGCACAAATAGCGTAGATGAGGTAGGGATAAGTGAGTGAATGGTATAGTGTGAGAAGGGCAGATTGTGGCACATAGTAATATATCTTTGGAGAGGATCCCAACCGTTTTGGATACCTTTTTTTTGTTATGTGTTGGATATGGGTGCTGAAATTCAGGTTGCTGTCGAGGTGCAGGCCTAGGAATTTGCCCTCATTATGCCTGGCAATAAGAGTGTTGTCGATCTTAATGTTAAGTTGTGCAACACCTGCTCTGTTATCGAACATAATACAGAAGGTTTTGTCAGTGTTAAGTGTAAGTTTATTGGCTGTCATCCAAGTAGATATTTTGAGTAGCTCTTCGTTAACAATGGTGTTGAGTGAGGCAAGATTTGGGTGGGAGATGACATCAGTCGTGTAGTCAGTAAAGACAATGGGTTTCAGGTGTTGTGATACGTTGGGAAGATCATTGATGTATAAGAGGAAGAGCAGGGGACCAAGGACACTTCTCTGTGGTACTCCAGTATCAAGTGACCGTGTTGATGAGGTTGTGTCTTTAATGGTGACATACTGATATCTATTAGTAAGGTAGGATTTGAAATGAGCAAGTGCATGGCCTCTTAAGTAAGTAAGTTTATTCAGGTATACACAAATACAGTTACATAGAATTATCATACATAGCAGTATATGTGTAGAGTATATGTGCAGTATATGTGTAGATAACCCAAAAAAGTCAGACAGAGTGACTTATTTCCATTGGGGTCCTTTTACCTTATTATTATAATATAAAGGTTATAATATTTTCTTATTATTCTATAATGAAGATAACATCTTATTATCATACTAAAAAGACTATCTACTACACGGGGGTCATTAAGACTATCTACAATACGAGGGTCATTACTAGGAATAAGGTAAAATTTACACGTATGTTAGCTAAAAAATAGAAAATCATTCCCCTCCCTTTCTGTAGCTACATTCATCAGACACCTTTTGGCACTCTTCTTGAACTGGTTCATGCTATGACTGGCTTTGACATGTGCAGGCAGTCTGTTCCATTCCTTTATTGCTGTACAATAAAAGGTGTTTGACGCCTGGCCAATGGGCTGTGGGTACTACAAAGTTGTGCTTTCCCCCCTAGTACTATGATTGCTTTGGTTCCCAACCTTGACAAAATTGACAGCAAGATATTCCGGACACTGTTTGTGAGCAATTTTATAAACATGATTTAGCTTCAGTTGTTTTACTCTGTCTTCAACATTCAGCATATCCAACTGCTGTAATTCATCCTGGCCTACATGTTCTCTTTGGTCCCAGCCCAGGATGAATCTTACGATTTTGTTCTGGGTAATTTGCAGTCTATCTTTCAGTTTTTTTGTCAAGGCAGAGTACCATGAAGAGCAAGCGTAATCCATATGGCATTGTATAAGGGCTAGACATGGGGTCCTGCGACCCTCAGTAGGTGACACTGTGCTTGTCTTACAGGAACTTCAGTCTGGCATTCGCTTTCTTTACTACACTGTTCCCTATCAATTCTCCTGACATGCTGGGTCAAAGGGGATTCCCAGATATTTTATGATGAAACCAAAGTGAGGGGCCCTCCCATTACACTGGCTTTAAAAATTTTATTTCCCCTTCTCAGTTTATGTTTGTGCCAAAGAGAATGGCTTCAGTTTTCCCGAGGTGAAATGATAGTTTGTTGTCTACTAACCATTTGCTGCAGGACTCCAGTTCCAGTGTTAAAACATTAGCTATATTTTAAATGGGTTTTTACCTGACACTAACAGGGCACTGTCATCTGCATACAGTAGGAGTTTGCACTTGACACTGATAGGCATGTCATTGACATAACATAAGAATAATAAGGGACCCAGAATACTACCTTGGGGAATTCCACATGCTATCGGCAGGGGTTCTGATTCCGTTTTGTTGATTTTGACAATTTGTCTCCTGTTGCTAAGGTAGGACTTAAACCAGTCTACAGAACCTATACCGATAGCTTGAAGTTTCTTACATAATATATTGTGGTTGACAGTATCGAAGGCCTTTTGCAGGTTTAAGGTTACCATACCTATGAGGTTCCCCTTTGACATTTCAGTTCTCAGGTAATCCATCAGATTAATTAGGGAGGTTTCGGTTGAGTAAGATCTTCTAAAGCCCGATTGATAGCTATGGAGAATGTTGTTGTCATTAAGGTACTTAACTACTTGATAGTACACCGCCCTCTCTAGAATTTTAGATATTATACTGAGTATACTAACAGGCCTATAGTTGCTGACATCAGACCTACTATTTTTCTTGAAGATAGGAGTAACTCTGGCCTCCTTGAACCCCTCCGGGATGGCATTAGTGGTGATTTTTTTTTTATATTTTATTTAAAGCAATGCAAATACAAGTTGATATAAAACACAGAACAGATTAATACACAAGAATCCAACACAGTGACACCTCAACCAGGTCGTCTAAATACATGCAAAAGATTAATATTACATAGAACAATGTAACATTGAAGTTCAACAAAGCTCAAAGGCTACCTATGCACATGTTTATTTACCAATGGAACTAACATCACCACAAAATATAAAACATTGCTACAAATACAAGCGAAGATAAGTATACTAAAATGTCACAAGACCTTAAAAAATACTAACACAATGTGAAATATTACATGCCAAACACATGTATACAACTGCCAATAAAG
Organism: Cherax quadricarinatus; assembly: GCF_026875155.1. Taxonomy (NCBI): domain Eukaryota; kingdom Metazoa; phylum Arthropoda; class Malacostraca; order Decapoda; family Parastacidae; genus Cherax; species Cherax quadricarinatus. Next base: position 68,518,647 of record NC_069402.1, on the reverse strand, counting down.
TTGGTATTACCGGTAATGACTTAAACTCATTACACATTAATTACCCCCCCCCCCTTCACCCCGAATGGATATGGTCGTTATCACCAACATGGTAACTTTAACATCCGAACTGGACATATATGAATAAACTAAGTGGTAATTATATAAGTATTGGTGAAACAATAACACCAAAGATAGTACAATGAATAAAATATTAACATAAGGGAAACATGGCCAAGTCAAACACATTACAGTGGTATTACACTCACCAGACTGTGATTACACATACGCACAGGTTCATACACATTCGCCCGTTACATTATGCAAGGAGACGACCCCGTTTCTACCCTGACGCCCATCCTACATAGCATTTACCATCCCTACCCTGCCCTCCCACCTAATTTACAAATTTAATAAAACCTCTAATGTTAGTTCTCTATATCCCTCTGAGAAAGCCCGCTCCCACCTTCTCCCATAAATTTCTCTGTTACGGCACAACGTTTTATAAAACGTAACTGCCAATACCCGCCTCTTCACCTCACTGACCCCTTTCCCCTCATTCCCACGTTATGTACACATTAATCTACCATAATGTACTCTACATCCCTAATAATACTCTCATCCATACCCCCCATGTCAAGACTTAATGCTTGCAGAACAGAAATGTTTTTACCTCTTATCCTATGCAGCACCCTGCTCAACCAACCCCTGACGCTCCCCATCCCCTCACAAAAATACACTACGTGGAACGCAGAATCCTCCCCTCCACATATTCCACAGACCCCCCCCTCAACCACCCGTCTAGCCCGTAAAACCACACCCGACGGTAAAATCCCATGCAAAAAACGATACATCACCTCACGCCCACGGGGTTGTAACCTTAACCTACTGAACCTTCTCCATATACTTCCCCAGTCATACATTGGGAAAATCCCCTCCACCGGTGCCACAACCCTCTCCACTAACATCCTACACAGCCTACTTATTTTTACCTTACCCAGATCCCTAACCAACACCACTGCCCTCAAAATAGTTTCACACTCACGCAACTCTACTCCAGAAAGCATATGTTTCAATCTACTGTGTATCTTGACCAACCCCCCCCCCACCCACACCCTCCCTCATCACCTCCCTCTTAATGAAGACACATTTGACCCTCCGCTTTAAATTCATTAAACCCAACCCCCCCTGACGCACAGGTAACATTACCACATCCCTTTTAAGCCAATCACAGCCCGAACCCCACAAGAATTTAAAAACCCGTCTAAGTATATTTGCAATTGCCGTCCCAGGGAACACGGCTGCCACGTGCCAAACCTTACTATACAATAAGACGTTAATAACAATGGCACACTGCACAAGGGTCAAATGATAAGGCCGCAATGCTCCCAAGCAACCCAGAATCCTGTCTACCAACCTGACCGAGTTTTCCGCACGTGCAACATCCAGATCATCTGCATAGATAAGACCACAAATTTTTAATGAAGTCACCCGCTTCATCACAACTGCACTACCCCACTCAACCCTCCCCTCCCAAGCTCCTAACCCCATGACCATGCACTTCTCTGAATTCACTCTCATACCAGTTGCACGTGCGAACGTGTCGACTACCCCACCTAAGGCGTTCATTGACATCCCCTCCCTAACCAGAACAGTAGTATCATCTACATACCCTATTATAACTGGCCAAACCCTCCCAACTCCACTCCCTTCCCCCTCACTAATGCCCATTTGCTGCTCCACCATTCTATAAAAGGGGTCCTGTATGCACGCAAATAAAAGCTGTGACATAGGACACCCCTGTCTAAGTCCCCTACCCATTACAATCCTCCCCCCTAATCTTCCATTAATCTGTACTCTCGCCATTGCCCCATGATATAACACATCTACCCATCCCACTATTTCTTCCCCAAAACCCTGTCTCCTAAGGATAGCTCTCAATGCTTCTCGCTCCACTCTATCATATGCTCCTTGCCAGTCTAGAGCAACCAAGCCCCCCCCCGTTCCCCCCTTTTTCTTCACACAAAATCCTGGAGTAACCCATGCTCCTCCCCCATAGACCTACCTGGAAACCCCAAAAACTGGGTTTCCGATACAACCCGCCCTACAACACACTTAATCCTATTTCCTAAAATCTTAGCAAACAACTTATAATCCGCGCATAACAATGATATTGCCCGGTAGTCCCTAAGTGAATGCTGTCCCTTACCCTTTGGTACCAAGACTACTACAGTTGTTGCCTGCTTTTCTCCCAACGTGCCCCTCTCCTTCATCAAGTTTAATAACCTCACCAAAAAACCCTTTATTAGCTCCCAATGCTGTTGATAAAACTCTGCCGGTAGTCCATCAATTCCCGGCGCTTTGCCCTTACGCATTTCACTTAAAGCTCTCCATATTTCCTCCTCAGTTATTTCCCCACCCAGTGCTTCCCTATCACTGTTTCCCAACCGACATGTCACACTTCCACACACCTGTTCTAAATCCCCAACTCCTACCCCGTCCTCTTGCCAATACTTCTCATACCACTTATCCGCAAACAACCCCATCCCATCTGTAGTTTGTATAACCTGACCCACCCTATACCCACCCACCGACTCATGAACCTCCAACCATGGAATAGCTGTTGCCTGCTGACATTGTTTTTGCCTGCACAACACACACGATGATGGCCTATCTCCCCATAACACCTCCTCCACCCCCGCCATTACTCTCACCACTTGGAACCTCTCGTCCTGGATTTCCGCAGCCTCTCTTTAAGTACCATAATGTTGTCCATAGGATAGGTACCCTCCACCGCTCCCCGTACATAACAACCCCTTAACCTGTCCTCCAAATAATTAATAAGCCCATATTTTAAAGATTGATCCTTTTCCCTTCCCGCACATAATAATGCCGAATCCGTTCCTTAGCCACACCTTCCCACCACGTCACTACATCCTCTACCCCTTTTTACCTCCTCAGTTAACCCCTCACACAGCTCTGTAAAACCCTCCAACCCCTCCTCATCTTCTAACACACTCGTATTTAACTTCCAGTATCCCCTAGAGATACTAGCTAATGAATCCCACTCGACCTCTGCCACTACCGCCCGATGATTGGAAAAAGCTACTTCAATTGTACGGACAGACTTTGACAATACCTTGTGAGATATGTACAACCTATCTAACCTAGCTGCATAACCTCTCCTCACGAAAGTGTGCTCTACCTCCCATGCACCCCCACCTACCACATCCCTCAACTGAACATCCACCAAGAGATTTCGTAAGGCTGCTAACATGTGCCCCCCTCTCGTGGTTCCACATCAGCTCTCCTGATGACACAATTCCAGTCCCCACCAACGATGGCCACTGCAGGTAAACCACATAAGGCGAAAACTAGATCATCACACACAAAATCCCTCTTTACTTTCATATCGTTTTCTGCTGGTGCATACACACTTACAAAGGTTACCCTCTGCCCCATCCACCACCCATCCACACGCAACACCCTCCCCCCTCCCCCTCACTTCGTTGCAACACAAATGGGCTGCCTCCGTTATCAATAAACCCACACCACCTTTCAAACGTGTAGATGGCAGAGTCAAAACCTTAAACCCTGCCACCTCGAGCACTCTACCCTCCCTGAAATTATGCTCCTGTAGAAATACGACGTCCACTCTATATTTACGTAAGAGCATACGAAAACATTCCCTCTTCACTCCATTACACAGTCCATTCACATTCACAGTCATACACCTAAGGCCTTCCTAAAGCTTCCAACCCTTCCTCCTCTCAACCTTCCCAGGGCCTCCTGCCCAGGGTCAACACATGATTTCGCACCATCCACCCACCCCCTTCTTTCGATGCTGCTTATCCTGGCTACCTCGAGAATATTCATCCTTCCTCCCAGACCTCTGCGCTGGCGTCAGGACGTCATCTGAGTCTGACGCTGCCGCTCTCTTCCTCGTGACGCCCTCCACCGCCATGCTGTCTTCCAATGATTCCTCACAGTGAACGTCAACCGCTACTGTTTCATGTTGCACAGAGCACGGTGACTCCTCTCTGTGCCTGCTGATTTCCTCCTTCCTTCCTTTGCTTGTCCCGACACTCTCTCCTTGCAACTCAGGAACGGTCTCCTGGACAAGGGCATCATCCTCCCCAGGTGGAGGTAAAGTTTTCAAAACCTCGTCGAGCTCCTCCTCCAGCACCAGCACCTCCTGCTGGACTAGCACTTCCTCCCCTGTCACCGGCAAAGTGGCCATTTCTGGCTCAACACAACTTATGGCTCGCCCATCATTCACCACAATGGAATCCTCAACAATTTCACTCCACAGACGGCCACCTCCTCGGTTGCCCTTGGAACTCTCCACTACGGCATCCACACCTGTAACTGGTGCTCCACCAGTCTGCGCCATCTCCCTCCTCTGTTGCACACACGTCACCGCCATGTGATCGTACTCCCCACACAGCCTGCATGTACGTCACTGCCCAGCATAAGACACAAGAATTTGGGTCCGGAACTCCGTCATCACAACGTAGGACGGGATCGGATGCCTCAGAGTCATTTTGAGGGAGAAAGTACCCTCCGGACGTCCCATGTATGCACCTGCCGCCCACTTGCCTTGGGTTGCCAGATGCACGGTACCAAATGCTTCAAACACGTTCCTTAAGTCCTCCTCGTCAGCCTCGAAGGGGACGTTGCACAACTTCACCCACGTATAGTGGCGAGAGATGTCTATGAGACGCACTTTGACAGCTGGGGTTGCATCTATACTCACATGCTCGAATTTCTTCACCAACGACTCATACACAGCCGTCGAATTTAACTTGACAAAGATCCGATAGGCCCCATTCAGGGCCACACCATATACCTCATCATCCTGTATTCTGTACGTCTCTCTGATGATCGTCGGAAGCAACACCTGCGCCGTAGAGGGGGAAATCGCCCCATGAAGCAGCTCAATGCCGACAGTATTCACTCTACGCCGGACACTCAGCGCCATGTTGTTGCTATGAGAGCTCTCCTCAAAACAGCAGAGGGGTGCAGAGCACAACCGCGCTCCACCGCAGTCAGGCAGTGAATAGTGGTGATTGATAGATTTATTATGTGAACAATAGGGATTAACAGTTCAGAAGCACTGTCTGTTAGGAACTTAGATGGGATGTTATCAGAGCCAGTGCTCTTAGTTGGGTTTAACCTGCTTAGTTCTTTTTGAATAAAGTCATGAGATACACTTACTAGTTGACAACTGTTTGGGGTTACCCCTTTATTGGTATAGTATGTTTGAAACTTATCAGAGTCTGTGTTAAAGGTATTTGATGCAGCTGGTAGTTTACTTACTAGTGTTGATGCAACAGATGTGTATTAGGAATTAAAGCAATTTGCCACCTTAGATGTTTCGTGGCATACCTCGTTATCGATAGTGAGTACTATGTTAGACCTATCTACTGGCTTATGGCTATACCCCAACTGTTTTAGTTGTTGCCAGAGCTTTCTGGGGTTATGCTTATACTCTTCAATTTTTAAGCAATAGTGTTTTGCCTTTGCTCCTTTTATAAGTCTCTGTACTCTGTTCCTCACCCTTTGGAATTCATTTAGTGCTGCAATATCCTGTCTGTTTGCTTTAAATCTTTTTAGCAGCTGGTCTCTGAATTTCATATTATCTAATATCTCAGTATTCATCCAGGGTTCAGTTCTTCGTTTAATCCTAACCTCCTTTAACTGGTGCAATATTATCAAGGATGGTAGTGAACATTGTTTTGAATTTTTCCCAGGCATCGTTTACGTTCGTGCAACTTGTTATCTCTGTCCAGTCACAATTGTGTAGCCTATTTACCAGTGTTTCTTTACTGTAGTTTCTAGTTGACCTCGTTTTTATTGTCCTGTGTAGGCCTATCCTATCCCTAGTGAGTTTCCTGGTGCAGCAAATGGTGAAATGATCACTAAGACCTGTGATAATGACGCCTGACTGACTAATGTTCTCAGCGCGGTTACAAAGTATGTGGTCAGTTAGGGTGGCTGAGAACTGTGTGATCCGGGTTGGTGTATTAATTAGTTGAGTGTAACTATTTAAACCTAGAATTTGCTTATACCTTTTGCATAGCCCGTTATTTTGCTGCTGAAAACAGATAATGAAGTCGCCCAGTATTATTGTCTCACAATTGTTTTCAAGTCCGGACAATACTCTGGAAAAGTCTTCTAAGAACTGGTCCTGGGTAGGAGGGCGGTAACTATTTCCTACTAAGATGGGTTTAGTCTTGGGAAGCAACACTTCAAACCATAGAATCTCCAGTTTATTGTTATTTAAATCAGGTCTTGGGTTGTAAGCTAAGTCATTTCTAATGTAGGCACATACTCCACCGCCCTTTCTGTTCCTATCTAAGCGTTTTATATTGTAACCTTCTATTTTGACCTCGTCGTCAGTCACCATATCATCCAACCAGGATTCAGAGATGGTTATAACTGCTGCCCTAATTTTGTTAGCTAGAATCTTAATCTCTGCCAATTTAGGAAGAAGTGATCTTGCGTTGACATGAATAAAGTGAAGGCCAGTTTTCATAAAACAATTATAATCATCATTATATGACAATGGGTCATTTGTATTAAAATTAGGTAAATCAATGTCATCATTGCTAAAGGGTAACTGTGCCAAAGTGCATTTGTTACACACAAAATGAATTCTGGCACCGTTGCTATAATTGTACATACATCCATCATGCACCCACCCCTTACACATTTTACATAAGGTGCCTTTTCTGTTTTTCATGCGTACTTTAGTACAGTGTATGCACCTGTTTGGTGGTGTTTGAGATAATAATGGCTGTATTGTCTCACAATGACCTATGTATGCATTACATATGGAGTTAAGGTTATCATTCCTAGCTACTAGACCGTCATTATCACCGTCATTTATCTGTCTGTTTTGCCTCTGCACAATAGTTTGAGGTCCTGGATTAATTTGGATATCACAACTTAACAGCGCTACAATAAGAGCTGTGTGCCACTGTTTTTGTTTGGGTATGTGGTGTTGCCATACCTTGCAGCGATAGTGACATTTACTTTTCTGGTAGGATGGCAACTGTTGGGCTTTTACTGTCCAGGGCGCTGTTACTCCATTCACCTTTTCCAGCCCCCATGACTGATTTCTTTCTTCATGGAATTGAAGAAGAAAGATAAATATGATTATGGCAGCCTGTACCCCCCTAATGACTGCCATTTTCACTCTTCGCTCTTTTACTCATATACAATAATATTTATTTCTCTTTTCCAGTCACCTAGTACACCCTAGTATCTGCTTTAGCAATCACCACTGAATTGCTAGTAAATTTTCTTCTTCAAAACCCTCTTCACTACTCACTTTTCCCTTAACTTCACAAACCCCTTTCAGTCAACCCCTTATTACACACTCCCCTTCCCACCTCACTTCACAGTCCGGCTTCACTTATTAACTTCTAACTCCTTTCCATTTTGGTAGACCAGAAAGGTTTAATCAATGGTTTTATCCTTCCAAATCCCCTTCAATTCCATTTATCGGGGGTTGTGTCGTGTTGTTGACTGCCTGACCTGGTCTGCTGACTCAGCCATTTTTAAAACACTGAGGGAAGTAAACGCCACCTACAATCTGACTTTCCTTGAGTTTATGGATATATTTGGCGTTTTCTCCTATGATTCTCTCACTATACACTGGTCAGCTGAATATAGGTCAGCTACTAAAACATTAACCTTGACTGTTTACCTATTCACTTCTTTCCCACGACTGTCACTTGAGGGATAGCCGTCCTATAACCTTGGAGTTTTGTACTGTTGATTTGACGGTTTCCTGTGTTTCCCTCTCGTTAGCACTGGTACAGGTAATATGATGGTGGTACAGATATGATGCTGCTGTCAACAGATGAACGTCAGTAAAGATGAGAATTTCACTTCGCTAGTTGTACGTCTGGCAGTAGCTGGTGTTTGGATGTCGGTCAGCCATGTTTAAATGCTCAATTCTTTCCCTCGTTTGGCACTAAGGAAAAAAGTCCTACAGACCTGTCATTTCCTTGGAGTTTTGTTGATCAGGTTTTCTGCCATGTTGTCTTCCCGTTGAACACTGGTGCAGTTGATATGGAGGTCGGTTATTTCATTGTAGTGGAAAACGTCTCATGTCTGGTTCACGTCTGGCAGCAGGTCTGGTACTTGAATACGGTCCCTCTTTTGTCATATTTAGTCCATTTCGTTGTCACCGTCAGTTTTTATGTCACTATAGGTTACTTGTATGTTGTTGCAGCAGTACTTGCAATTTGGCCATCACTGGAGTTCGGATAGGCCCAGGGGACGGCAAGATATAGGAGCAGCCTATATCTTGTGGAGTAGAAGGCCGTGGTTTACTCTCAAGAAAGCTTTCCTTAGGTCAATAAAAAGTCCTAAGGGATATTCCTTATTTTCCAGTGCTGTGTAAAGCAGATCTAGCATTTTTACAGTCGCATCATTAGTGCTTTTATTTTTTCTGAAGCCAAATTGGCAAGGGTTGAGTATGTTTTGTGCTGTTATAAACGAATATAATCTCTTGTGCACAAGTTTCTCGATGATTCTGGATAGCAATGGTAAGTTTGATATTGACCTATAGTTGTTTACATCTGTGGAGTCACCACCTTTATGTATTGGTGTAACCCTTGCTGTCTTGAGTAGTGTCGGGAAGGTGCTAGTTTCTAGTGACTTGTTAAAAAGTAATGAAATAGCATGTGGAAGGACATGGGCCGCTCGCTTGTACAAAAATGGTGGGCCGTGAGACAGACTCCCTGAATTATTTTTAAGTGATTTAATAATCGTGGTGGCTTCCGTGGGCTTAGTAGGTGCAAGATAGGAGTAGTTTGGGAAATTCCCATCTAAGTAATTATTTGCACGGGCGTTGGTACCTGGAATTTTCCTGGCGAGATAAGATCCTATGGTTGAGAAGAAGTCGTTTATCTTGCCAGTTACTTGTGTATCGTTCCAATCTCCTATGTGCCAGTTATTTATGTATCGTTCCAATCTCCTATGTGCCAGTTTCTTCTGTATTGTTCCAATCTCCTATGTGCCAGTTACTTGTGTTAAATGTTCCAGTCTCCTATGGCCATTTAATTTTGGTATCTTTTCCAAATCTCCTATGTGCCAGTTACTTGGGGAAATTGTTCCAATCCCCCTATGTGCCAGTTTTTTTAAATGTACTTCCAATCTCCTAGGGCCCAATTTTTTTTCTGTATTTTTTCCCAATCCCCTATTTTCCATTTACTTGTGTTTTGTTCCATCTCCTTTTGTCCAAGTTACTTTTTTATTTTTTCCAATCCCCCCTATTTTGCCATTTTATTTGGTATTTTTTCCCAATCTCCTATGTCCCGGGTTATTTTGTGTAAGTTCCAACTCCTGGGGGCCTTTTTTAATTTTGTGTAGGGGTCCCAGTCTCCAATGTGCCAAAACTTTGTATTTTTTCCAGTTTTCCTATTGCCAGTTACTTTGTGTTTTGGGTTTCAAGTCTCCAAATGTGCCAGTGCTTTAATAAGTAGTAAACTAACAAACTTGCCAGTTGGTATTGTTCCAGTCCCTGTGTGCCATTGTGTTTTTTTCCCAGTTTTCCTATGTGCCAGTTACTTTGTATTTTTTTCCAAAAATCTCCTATGTGCCAGTTGTGAATTGTTCCAGTCTCCTATGTCCCCATTTGTGTATTTTTTTCGGGCCCTCCAAATCTCCATTACTTGTGTATTGTTCCGGTCTCCTGTGGCCATTTGGGGTATTTTTTCCCAGTCCCCCTATGTCCATTTTACTTGGAAATTTTTTCCAATCCCCTTTTGTGCCAGTTGTGTATTTTTCCCAATTTTCTCCTTTGTGCCATTTGTGTATTGTTCCAGTCTCCTATGTCCCCAGTTACTTGTGAAAGTTCAATCTCCTAGGGCCAGTTGTACATTGTTCCATCTCCTTTTGTGCCAGTTACATGTGAATTTCCAGCCCCCCTTATTGCCAGTTTTTAATTGTTCCAGTCCCTATGTGCCATTTTATTTGTGTATTTTTTCCAGTCTTTTTATGTGCCATTTTTTTATTGTTCCAGTCTCCAAATGCCAGTTACTTTTGTATTGTTCCAATCTCCCTATGTGCCAGTTTGAAATTTTTTCCAGTCTCCTTTTGCCTAGTTTGTGTATTGTTCCAGTCTCCCAATGTGCCAGTTGTGGTATTGTTCCAGCTCCTATTTTCCATTATTTTGGGGTATTTTTCCCAAATCTCCATGTGCCATTTTGAAATTTTGGGTTCCAGTCTCCTATGTGCCAGTTACTTGTGTATTGTTCCAGTCCCTTATGTGTCATTGTGTATTGTTCCAGTCTCCATGGCCAGTTCCCTTGTGTTTTAAATTCCCCAATCCCCATAGGGGCCCAGTTGTGTATTTTTCCAGTCCCCCCTTTTCCCCATTGGTATTGTTCCAGCCCTCCTATGTGCCAGTTTTTTTTGTGTATTTTTCCCAAATTTTCCTTTGTGCCGGGTTGGGAGGGGGCCAGTCTCCTATTGCCATTTTACTTGTCCCATTGTTCCAGTCCCCCTATGTCCAGTTGTGTTTTGGGTTCCCAGTCTCCTAGGTGCCATTTTTACTTTGTATTTTTCCATCTCCTATGTCCCATTTTGTGTTTGTTCCAGCCCTCCTAGGGCCATTACTTGTGTATTGTTCCATCTCCTTGTGCCAGTTTTTTATTGTTCCAGTCTGCCAGGGTCCCAATTTCCCTTGTGTATTGTTCCAGTCTCCTATGGGGCCATTTTGTGTATTTTTTTCCAATCATGGCCATTGTGTTTTGGTTCCAGTTTTAAGGGGGTGCCAGTTTGGTATTGTTCCAGTCCCCCTATGTGCCAGTTATTTGTGTATTTTTCCCCAGCCCTCCTAGTGCCATTGGGTGTATTTGTTCAGTCTCCATTCCAAAGTTGTTTATTGTTCCCAAGTCTCCATGTGCCCTTTTTACTTGTGTATTTTTCCAGTCTCCTTTGTGCCATTTTGTGAAATTGTTCCAGTCCCCAAAGTGCCATTACTTGTTGTTTTTGTTCCAGTTTTTCCTATGTGCCGTTTTTATTTTAAATTCCTCCTGTGTGCCAGTTGTTTTTTTTTTTCCAGTCCCCTAGTGCCATTTTTACTTGTTTATTGTTCCAGTTCCTATTTTCCAGTTACTTGTGTTTTGTTCCAGTCTCCTATGTGCCATTTTGTTTTTTGGGTTCCAGTCTCCTATGTGCCATTGTGTATTTTTCCCAGTCTCCTTTTGTCCATTTTACTTGGGGTATTTTTTCCAGTCTCCTATGGGGCCATTAAATTTTTTGTATTGTTCCAGTCCCAATTGGCCAGTTGTGTTTTGGGTTCCAGTCCCCCTGGTGCCATTACTTTGTTTTTGTTTCCAGCCCTCCTATTGCCAGTTATTTGTGCATTTTTCCCAAAGTCCCCCTATGTGCCAGTTACTTGTGAAATTTTTTCCCAGCCCTCCTTTTTGGGGGGTTAAATTTGTGTATTTTCCCCAGTTTCCTATGGGGCCAGTTACTTGTGTATTGTTCCAATTTTCCTATTGCCATTTGGGGGTTTGGGGGCCAGTCCCTATGTGCCATTTTTGTTTTGTTCCGCCCCTTTTATCCCCCAGTTACTTGTGTATTTTTCCCGGGTCCCTTGTGCCATTTTTGTGTATTGTTCCATTTCTCCTATTTTCCATTTACTTGTGTTTGTCCAATCTCCTATGTGCCATTGTGTATTGTTCCAACTCCTATGGGGCCATTTTGGGGTTTTGTTCCAGTCTCCTATGGCCATTTTACTTGTGATTTTTTCCAATCTCCTATTGCCATTTGTATATTTTTCCAAATCTCCTATGTCCCCAGTTACATTTTTTGGTTCCAGCCCTCTTTGTGCCAGTTGTGTATTGTTCCAGTCTCCTATGTCCAGTTACTTGGTATTGTTCCAGTCTTTTAATTCCCAGTTGTCTATTGTTCCAGCCTCCTATAGCCATTATTTGGGTTTTTGGGTTTCCCAATCTCCAATGTGCCATTGTTTTATTTTTCCCAGTCCTCCTATGTGCCAGTTCCCTTGTGTAAATTTTCCCAATTTTCCTTTTGGCCAGTTGATATTGTTCCGCCTCCTAGGGCCAGTTACTTGTGAAATTTTTCCCGGGTCTCCTGTTTGCCATTTGGTATTTTTTCCAGCCCTTCCTATGGCCATTTACTTGTGTTTTGGTTCCAATCTCATATTTTCCAAGTTGGTATTTTTTCCAGTCCCTTTTGTGCCAGTTGTTTTATTTTTTCCAGTCTCCTATGTCCCATTTAAACCTTGTGTATTTTTCCCAATCCCTATGGGGCCAGTTGTGTATTGTTCCAGTCTCCTTGTCCATTTTAACTGTGCATTTTTCCCAGCCCCCTATGTGCCATTTTTGTGTATTTTTCCCCAGTCTCCTATGTCCCCAGTTACTTGTGTTTTTGTTCCGGGCCCCTATGTGCCAGTTGTGTATTTTTCCCAAGTCTCCCTATGTCCATTTCTTGTGTTTTGTTCCAATCCCTATGTTTCCAGTTTGTATTGTTCCAGTCTCCCATGTCCCCAGTTTCTTGTGTTTTTTTCCCAGTCTCCTATGTCCAGTTTTTAAATTGTTCCAATCTATGTCCCATTGTGTATTGTTCCAGTCCCCTATTTTCCAGTTGTGAAAATTGTTCCAGCCCCCCTATGTCCCAATTTTAACTTGTGTATTTTTCCAGCCTCCTATGTGCCATTGTGTTTTTTTTCCCATCCCCCTTTCAGTTGTGTTTTTTTCCAGTCTCCTTTTGTGCCATTTTACTTGTGAAATTTTTCCCCAGTCCCCTTTTATTGCCATTTGTTTTATTTTTTCCAATTATTGCCATTGTGTATTGTTCCAGTCTCCTATTTTCCCCGTTGTGTTTTTTGTTCCAGTCTCCAATGTGACATTTACTTGTGTATTGTTCCAGCCCTCCAGGGCCCTTTTTGGGTTTTGGGGTTCCCCATCCCTATGTGCCATTACTTGTTTTTATGTTCCAGCCCTCCAAATTTCCCAGTTGTTTATTTTTTCCAGTCTCCTGTGTGCCAGTTTTTGTTTTGTTCCATCCCCCAATGTGCCATTACTTGTGAAATTTTTCCCCATCTCCTATGGCCAGTTATTTTGTTTATTTTTTCCAGCCCTCCTATGTCCCAGTTGTTTATTTTTCCCAGTCTCCTATGGGGGCCATTGGTATTTTTCCCAGCCCTTTCCTATGTGCCATTTTACTTTGTTATTGTTCCAGTCTCCTATGACCCAAGTTACTTTGTATTGTTCCATCTCCAATGGCCATTTGTGTATTGTTCCAGTCTCCTGTGTGCATTTAACTTGTGTTTTTTTCCCCGTCTCCTATTGCCAGTTACTTGTGTTTTGTTCCCCGTCTCCTATGTGCCAGTTCCTTGTGTATTTTTCCCCGTCTCCAAAGTCCCATTTTACTTGTTATTGTTCCATCTCCAAATTTGCCAGTTACTTTTTGTTTTGGTTCCAGTTTTCCTATGTGCCATTTTAATTGGGGTATTTTTTTCCAATCCCCTTGTCCAGTTACTTGTGTATTTTTTTCCCAGTCTCCATGTGCCATTTTACTTGTGTATTTTTTCCAGTCCCCCTATGTCCTTTTATTTTGTGAAATTTTTTCCATCTCCTGTGTGCCAGTTACTTTTATTGCCCCCCACCCTCCTAGGGCCCAAATTTTAACTTGTGAAATTTGTTTCCAGTCCCCTGTTGCCATTTTACTTGTTATTTTCCCTTTTATGTCCCAAGTTACTTGTGTATTTTTTCCAATCTCCTAGTGCCATTTTTACTTGTTATTTTTCCCAATCTCCATGGGGCCAGTTATTTTGTGTATTTTTCCAGTCCCCTATTCCATTTTACTTGTGTTTTTGTTCCATCTCCTATGGCCGTTACTTTTTTATTTTCCAGCCCCTCCTATGTCCCCTTTTATTTGGGTGAATTGTTCCAGTCTCCTATGTGCCAGTTATTTGGTATTGTTCCAGTCTCCTATGGCCAGTTCCCTTTTGTATTGTTCCAGTCTCCTATGTGCCAGTTACTTGTGTATTGTTCCAGTCTCCTATGTGCCAGTTACTTGTGTATTGTTCCAGTCTCCTATGTGCCAGTTACTTGTGTATTGTTCCAGCCCTCCTATTCCCATTACTTGTTTTTTTCCCATCTCCTATGTGCCAGTTACTTGTGTATTGTTCCAGTCTCCTATGTGCCAGTTACTTGTGTATTGTTCCAGTCTCCTATGTGCCAGTTACTTGTGTATTGTTCCAGTCTCCTATGTGCCAGTTACTTGTGTATTTTTTTCCAGTCTCCTATGTGCCATTATTTTGAAAATTGTTCCAGTCTCCTGTGTGCCATTACTTGTGTATTGTTCCAGTCTCCTTTTGTCCCCTTTTTAAACTTGTGTATTTTTCCCCAGTCCCCTTGTGGCCATTTATTTGTGTATTGTTCCAATCTCCTATGTGCCAGTTACTTGTGTATTGTTCCAATCTCCTATGTGCCAGTTACTTGTGTATTGTTCCAATCTCCTATGTGCCAGTTATGTATTGTTCCAGTCTCCTATGTGCCAGTTACTTGTGTATTTTTTTCCAGTCTCCAATGTGCCATTTTACTTGTTTTTTTTCCAGTCCCTTTTGCCTTTTATTTGTGTATTGTTCCATCTCCTATGTGCCTTTTTCTTGTGAAATTGTTCCAGTTCCAATGTGCCAGTTACTTGTTTATTGTTCCAGTCCCTGTGTGCCATTTTACTTTTATTGTTCCAGTCTCCGTGTGCCAGTTACTTTTTAAATTTTCCAGCCCTCCATGTGCCGTTACTTGTGTATTTTTTCCAGCCCTCCTGTGGCCATTTACTTGTGTATTTTTCCCCAGTCCCCCAATGTCCATTTTACTTGTGTATTTTTCCCAGTCTCCTATGTGCCAGTTACTTGTGAAATTGTTTCCTTTCCCCCTTGTCCCAAGTTACTTGTGTATTGTTCCAATCTCCTGTGTGTCATTACTTTGTTTTGGGGTTTTCCAACCCTCCGGGTTGCCGGGTTACTTGTGTATTGTTTCCAGTCTCCGGGTGTGCCATTTACTTGTTATTGTTCCAATCCCCCCGTGTCCCAATTTTACTTTTTAAATTTTTCCATTCTCCTTTTGTGCCATTACTTGTGTATTGTTCCCTTTCCCCCTATTCCCCGTTATTTTGTGAAATTTTTCCCAAACACGGTATTGTCCCTTTTTTTGTTCTTTATTATTTGTGGGGAAGTGCAAACCCGAAAGGGGTTTTATACATCGCTTAAAAAAAATTGGGGGGTAATTGGGTTTTCATTCAGGAAGACGGGGATATCCTTTCTTAAACAAGACCCCCGTCCCCGACATAAAGGGTACCTTCCCCAAATTTTAAGGGGTTTTTTTTTATGGGGAAAGCGCTAAAGCCAAAAGCTCTTTGGGCACCTGGAAATGGAAGGTAATAAGGTTTTGGGCCCCAGGGAGGAGAGGATAGTTAAAATTTCTTGGGGAAACAAGATTTTTTTTTATCACAGTCAAAAAGCATTTAAAAAACGGGATGGGGGCCCCAAACTCCGGGGAAAAGGGAAAGGGATTCGGGGAAAATCCAAGGAAGGAGATTTGAGTCCAGTTTTCCCTTGGGTCAAAACCATTTTTCACCAGCATCAAGGCAGCTTGAGGGGGCCCCTGATCAGAAGTCCTCCTTCACCATTATCAAGGGACCTTGAAGGGCTTGGGTCAAGAGCTCTTCACTGGCATCCCAAACACATTTCTAAAAGGGTCCCTTTGGGTCAAGAACCCCCTTCCCCCGCAATCAAAACCTTTTCTAGCTCGGTCAAGGGACACCCTTGATTGTATAAACAAGAGCCTTTTCCCCCCATCAAGGTACATCCCCTTTAGGATAAAGGGGTCAAGAGTTCTTCAGCAACAAATACATTTTTTTATGGCCCTTTGGGTCAAGAGCCCCCCAAACGGGATCAAGGTACATTCCCTGAGAAATGTAAAAAATTTTTCTTCAAACCGGGATCAAGGTACATTTTTGAGGGGGGCCCTTGGGTCAGACCCTTCACCTGCTCAAGGTCATTCCTTTAGGAGTCGGATCAATAGTCCCGACATCAATATACATTTTCCCTTTAGGGGTCCCTTTTAAACAAGAGCCCTTCAATTTTAAACAAGACAAATTTCCCTTTAGGAAACTTGAATCAAAGTTCTTCCCTGATCAAGATTCATGCCTTAAGGGACAAGGGGCATTATAGGGTTTGGGCTATCATACCCTTTATTTAAGAGCCGTTCCCGAGTATCAAGGGACCCCCTCTAAAAGGAGCACCATTCTTTTGTTGTTTAAACCCCCAATCAAAAGCCCTTTAGGAAATCAAGGTCCCATCTTGTGCTTTTGGGGGCCTTTGACCAAAAACCAAAAACAATCAAGGTCCCCCCCATTATGCGGGCTTTCCCTAAACAAAAGTTCTTTAATATCAAGGGCCACCTTGTGTTGTGGCTGCCTAGAGTAACAAAGGCCCCCCCTGGGGCGAAATTTTAAATTTTAAACAATAGCCTTTAGGGGCAAACAAAGGGCTTCACCCTGGGGTAGTGGCGTCTTAATCAAGAGCCTTCCCCCTGGTGTTGGGCTGCATTTAAACAAGAACCCCCAACTTAGTGTAAGGGCTGCCTTAATCAAAAGCCCTTTCCCCCCCGGTGTTGCGGGTTCATTAATCAAGAGCCCCTCCCCCCCAAAGGGTTCAGTTTCCCTAATCAAGAGTCCCTTCCCCCCTAGTGTTGCGGCTGCCTTAAACAAGAGCCCCCCTAAATGGTTTTGCAGCTTCCCCTTTTAAAAACTCACCTAAATATTCGAAAATTTCCTTAATCAAGGGGCACTCCCACCTAGTGTTTCAGGTTCCTTTATCAAGAACTTTCCCCCCCAGGGTGCGGCTTCCTTAATCAAGAGTCCTCTCAAAACCCAGTGTTTCGGGTCCTTTGTCATAAAACCCCAAAATTTGCACAAAACCCAGGGCAGCATGCGGTTTTCAGCAGGTCACACCTGCCCCCTCACAACTACTGAACCAAATATACATGGCTTGGGTCACTGAAAAACAAACAAAATGCAGATGTAGAAAAACACAACTTGCAAAAGCCTTCGACAAATGCGATCATGAAAGTTAATAGCCACGAAAGTGTGTTAAAAAAAAATAACGGAAAAAAAGTAGATGGATCTATTACTTTTTTAAACAATAAGTCACAAAGAAAAAATAGTAAACAAGTAAATTTAGATGCGGTTAAACCAGTGAAAAAACTCTGTTTTCCCCAAGGGACTACCCCCCCGCCCATTTCCTTTTTCCCCCCCTTATTCTGACTAGAGTGTTGCCCTTTTGCACCGTGTCTTCCTTTGCGACGATACCCGAAAATTTTTTGACCCGTGTCATCCCCGTGACAAAATTTTAAATCTCAACGGATATAAACCCCAAATCCTCGATTAGCCACGGGAAAAAATATGAAGTTTAATGAGGACCCAATTTTAAAAAGCCCCATTATGGGGAAAACCTTTAAGAAATAAAAACTAGATAGGAGTATAAAAAAAAATTTTAACCCCATAATAAGCGAAAAAAAAATAATGTTAAAAGGGCTTGGGAGTTTAAAAATGTCAGAGGTTCTCAAATTTCAAAAATTACAACCGTGCCATTAACACATCTGCTAGGAAAGGGCAGGATGGATAATGAAACCTTTTAAAACAAGGATGCCAATCAAAAGGGGATTCTCTTTTAAAATTTTTGTTTTCTTTCCTTTGGCTGGAATACGTTGTACGCAACGACCCCTTTCAAAAGGGAGGCGAAATTACAGAAAAATAGAAAATACAAGAACTTTCACTTCACATATAAGTAAAAATCAGCATCTCAGTTTTCTGGGCGTTTGAAGTCCCTTTATCTGTACTTTTTGGAAAAGCGGCAGAAAGATAATCTAAATTTTCACCTGAAAATCCTAGAGAACTAGTCCCAAATTTTCACATGGCAAACACTCCCAACGAAAGCAAAAGACTCGGCAGGGGGGGTGCAACTTTCCCCCAAAGAAAAGCAGCGGTGCCGTGAGTACGCTAAGAGATAACACAACAAGTGCCAGGGGCTCAGGCTCATTCAATGCCCCCAGCATACATAAGGGGGGGTTAAAAAACCACAGACCCCCAGTTGTCCCTTTAAAGGGACTGGAAACTGGACAGACCCCTAAAGTCAAAACCTGACCCGAGGGGCGGCCAGCAGTAAAACCGATTATCAGGCCCCATCTGCCGGGAGGCCTGGTCATAGACCAGGCCGCGGGGGCGTTGACCCCCGAAACACCCTCCAGGTAGCATCCCACCTGATGTGGCTGCAATAATCAGAAGCCCTGTCACTTATTGTTCCGGCTGCATCAATCAAGAGCCCTGCCACCTATACTGAGGGGTGCATTTAACCCAAAAGTCCTACCAACCCAATACTGAGGCTGCATCAATCAAGAGCCCCACCACCTAAAAAAAACTGAGGGTGCATCAATCAAGATTTCCCCCACCAGTACTGAGGCTGCATCAATCAAGAGCCCTACCACCTAGTACTGAGGCTGCATCAATCAAGAGCCCTACCACCTAGTACTGAGGCTGCATCAATCAAGAGCCCTACCACCTAGTACTGAGGCTGCATCAATCAAGAGTCCTACCACCTAGTACTGAGGCTACATCAATCAAGAGCCCTCTCACGTGGTGTTGCTGCTGTATTAATCAAGTGTCCTCCCAGGTGGTGTTACGGCGGCCTCGTACTGAATGACCCGATGCCTTTCTACAACCTTCCCCTTTTCCCCCTTGCTGAAAAATTAACATAAAAAATCTCGATTTTTTTGACCTTTCGATACATTAAAGGGTAACACAAAGTGGCTCTGTTATGTCCCAAAATAAATTTTAAAAGACTTAAAAGAGACTTTGAATTGAATAATTTCCATTCAGTAAACCAGCCCTTTTAGTTACGTAGTGTAGTGGGGACGAAAAGTTTTGGAAGACTGTTATCTCTCGTTAGGTGTGTTTCCCCGAGAATCCAAGCCCGGCCCGCCTTTACAACCCTAATGTGTGTTTTTAGGCAAAACTTTAAAACAGAAGGTTTGGAAAATAAGGGCCCTTTTATACTTCACGTTTAAATAACTTAATTTTAAGCCTTTCCCCTAAATGCATGGGATTCAAATGGGTTTGGTTTTGCCGGGAAATTTTAAATGTATTCTTTTTTACTTCTCTTTATCATGTTTTAAATTAAAAAAATAAATAAAATAAATAAATAAATAAAATAAACAAAAAAGTTTTCCCATACAAAATTTCTCAAACCTCGAAATTTTAGCACAAAAAAAAAACAAATAAAAAGCACATGCCAAAGCCACTTATACATGCATAGCATTACGGGGTGGCTTTTAAAATTTAAATTAAGATTAACTATGATTACATTTTTTTACCCAAGGGGAAAATTAAACCCAGGATAATCCCTTCCCCCCCCAAAAAAAAAAACAAAGTGACCTTTTTCCCAATAAAAAAAAATACTCCAAACCTCAAAATAGCGCCGAAAGTACATTTTTTTTGTGTATACACATTGAAGATACTCACATAGTGTTAATATTTTGGTGTATGAAAAGGGGAATAAGCAAATTTATTTAAAGGGACAGGGACAGATAAGTACAATTAAACAAACATAGTGTTTAAAATTTCCCAGGATTTAAAATCAAAAAGTCAGACAAAATGACTTATTTTCCCCCCCCCCCTTTTGGGGTTACTTTGGTTTTTAAGGGCCCAATTTTGGAAAAAAATCACTTTGTCTAACTTTTTTTTGGGGGGATTATCCTAAAGGGAATTTACACTTCGGGAAAAAAAATAAGTGTACTTTTAATTCACCTGTACCCTTTAAAAAAAGTTTTCTTAGTGTTTGTAGTGGCGTGTGCCCGAGTTGGGTTGGGGGGTGTAGTCCGGGGTGCACAAACGCCCCGTAACCCCCCACCCAATCGCGACCTACTCCCCTCAAAACCAGGGCAGACTAACCCATTTTAAAACCCAAAATTTTCCATTTTTTTCCCAAAAAAATCTCCGGCCAGTTGTGCGTAGTGACTGTGTCCCGATCGCCCCCGTTTTACTCTGGTTATTGCCCTGATGGCTAAATTTTTTTGTAGTTTTTAAATATAATTCCTTGAAAATGTGTGATGGGCTTCTGCTAGATAAATGGAGGCCAAAATACGCTTTTGGGGTGCGTGTTACAACTTTTCCTTTAATGAAGATAGTACAGTGGTTGGGTTTATGCAGCGTAAACACCACCCATCACTTTTTTATACCTATACACAATACTTGCATAGTAAATACAATTTTTAGTGATGCTATATAATGGGGAGTACCTTCATAGGGTCATCATGGAAAACTTTGATCTTCACGGGGGGAAAACCCTTTTTTTTGCGAGAAAATTTAGTAATTTTTTTTTGGGGGGGGGGTTCCCCTAGGGAAATTGTTATTAGTGTGGGGTGGATTTATTATCAATTATTTTTTTTTTTTAAAGAGTGCTGTGGGTTAAATTTCCAAAAGTAAAGAAAGGGGGGGGAAATAACCCCTTTATTTGGCTCTAGCAACAAGGTGACCCCTTTAACGCTGGAAAATTAGCAGCCTGGCGCCCCCCGGGGGGGGGGTTTTTCCCTTACTTTAACGTTAATAAAGGGGAGATAGTAAAAAATACCCAGTAAAAAGGTTTCCCCCTTTGCAACGTTAATAAAGCTCTTTTGCTTTTTTTTCTGCTGTCCACTTTTTTTAATTTTTTTTACATTTCTTCATACAAGCAGAGTCTAGGAGGTAAGACACTTGCCGGTATTGTATTGTATACCATTTTGATGTTCAAGCAGAGTCTAGTTGTGGTATTTAGCTGTACTTTGGTGATGTAAAGGGTGAAATTTTGCAACGTTTGTTGGCGTTTACATGACTGAAAGAGGCAGTGTTATTAGTGGTGTTGGTTGGTAGGTGCCCTACTATACTTGCCAGTGGAAATACGTCACTCCAACATTTTTGGGGTTTATCCTACGTAATTTACACTGTATGATGATTGCAATTATGTGTATCTCTGCATAAATAAATTTACTTAACACATCAATATCAGAGGAACTTCCTTTTAATACTGCTGCTCCCAAAGTGGTAAATTTTAGAATTTTACTGGAACCGTGGAGATCTGGAAGTTGAGGGTTGTCAAGGTTACTGTTTATTCCGTAGTTGACTGTTTGTGGATTTGTGATGTTCCAGGGGAGACATTTGCAGTACTTGAAAGTTGAAACACTTGTTGTCACAAAGAAGCATTTTTTATTTAATTCACCTGACTAACTCAATTAACTTGTCAATAGTAAGTCTTTTAGCTACATCTGTTGCATCTTCACCAGTCTTGTCCTCCTCATTTTTTGTTTTTATCAGGATTCAGAACAGTAGTGTATCAGGTATATCTCTGTTGACATTCATCCATTCTGTCAGTTTCTTCATTAAGTCTACTTGCTATATCCTTGGCAATAGCTCCCATAGCACTTTTTCACTCAAGCAACTTTAACTAAATATTTCTCCTTTAATTAAATGATATGTAAAGTCATTGTCAAGCATTTCATCAGGGGAGTTTTCAAACATCGGAGTAGGCCACAACTTATGCCAGCCCTTCTTTAGTGTTGATACTTTACCTTCTCCCAATCACCTAATGATGAACCAAATCACATCTTTCAAGTTAAACTCTTCAATAAATGTGTCTACAGGTTTACCAGCATTTACCACATTACACATTAGCTTAATGAAAAGTGAGCAATATTCACCCTTCATAGTGCAGTATTCCTTGGTTTTGTGGTTGGGTAAGTGATGTACGGGAAATGCACTGCATAAACAGTTTTTGTACACAAGTTCAGCTGTGAGGTGAGCTGAGCAGTTATCCAGAATAAGAATTATTTTGTAATCATCTGGTAGGCTTACAGATGTGCAATGTGCTGTAGCTTCTTTTCAAACCATTCTAATGCAAATTCATTAGTAATCCAGCTATTATTATTTGCACTGTATTTCTGAGTAAATTTTAACAGGGTTCAAGGCCCTAGGGCATTTATTTTTGTCTGATACCTAGTAGCTTACATCATTGTGCACCTGCTGCATTTGAGCCCCCTAAGATGGCAACTCTATCCATAGATTGTTTGAATTCTGTGGGCTTCTCTTCATCTTCTGCTGTTAATATCCTCCTAGGTGTGCATTGCCAGTATAAAGCAGTTTCATCTGTGCAATCTGTAGAATAGTTCTTCTGCTACCTACACTTTGTACTG
Organism: Cherax quadricarinatus; assembly: GCF_026875155.1. Taxonomy (NCBI): domain Eukaryota; kingdom Metazoa; phylum Arthropoda; class Malacostraca; order Decapoda; family Parastacidae; genus Cherax; species Cherax quadricarinatus. The sequence continues at coordinate 68,496,391 of NC_069402.1, read as the reverse complement.
CTTGTATAAGCTCTCATATCACCTCCAGTGCAATATTAACAGTTATATACCTTTGATATACCTTTGAAGAATTTCGAGAGTATATCTACTCTCTGAGCCCGGCCATGGGCCAGGCTTGTCTAGTGCTCGCCTGGTCAACCAGGCTGTTGCTGCTGATTATCTTTATACTATTTATACATTGTTGAACTTGCATTAGTCATATGATTGCAGACATCAATCCTTACATTAACCTTTTATTAAATGACATGCATGATCCTAACAACAATTGCCTTTATTACACTGCTAGTCAGGCTAAGACATTACTCAGTGCCAACAATAACAACAGTTATGTCAGATCACTAAGCAAGCACTATGATGACCTCCAAGCACTACTGAATTCTCTAAATGTCAGTATGTCTATCATTATTCTCACTGAAACATGGCTAAAACATAATGTTACAAACATCTATTCCATACCTGGCTACACAGCCATACACAATTGTAGGCCAGATCAATTAGGAGGTGGAACAGCTGTATACTACTCTGATGAACTAGAGTGTATAAATTCTACTTGCACATGGGATGAACATGGTGAATATACCTTTGCTAAATTCAAATCCAAAGACCTTACAAAACCTCTAACAGTCGGAGCAATTTATAGAGTTCCTCACTCCAATATTTACTCTTTTAGTGAAAAACTAAGAAACATAATAACTAGTGCTGAAATGAACAAACACCACCTAATATTTACAGGGGACTTCAACATAAATCACCCAGGACCATGACTCGCAAGTGACTGAATTCACAAACACTATGAACAGCTGCTTGCTTCTACCAACAATAACAAAACCTACAAGAATCACTGACACAAATGCCTCATTACTAGATCATATCTGGACAAACACTAGATCCCTGTTAAAAGCAGGCATAATCACAGATAACACCACTGACCACTATCCCATCTTTCTCATAACCAACTTGTGTAAAGTGCCCCAGGACACAACTAAGATCACATTCCGACTATGACGAGTCATCTGTTAATAACTTTATTTCAACATTTAGTAACATTGACTGGCAAAACGAGTTAGCTTCGATATTGATGAATGTTAATATTTAAAAAAAAAAAAAAAAAAAACTATAACATCCATTGCCCAGTAAAAACTAAGCGGATCACAGCAAAGAGATACAGTCTCTGGCTTACAAATAGCATCCTCAGATCTATTGAATAAAAACATCTATATGAAAAACGGTACGGAATGGGTCTTATAACAAAGGATCTCGCAAAACGTTACTCGTCAGTACTAACCAATCGAATAAGGAGGTCCAAAAAACTGTATTACGAAAACAGATTTCATGACATAAAAGGTGATATGAAAAAGACCTGGAAAACTTTTTCTGAAATTCTAGGATCAAAAAAGCTGTCACAAAACAGAATGATTAACTTAACTAAACCAGATGAACCTCTCCTTCAGCCAACCAATACTGCCAACAAACTGTCTTTTTCTCTACTGTAGGAACAAAACTAGCAAATAGAATCCCAAGTTCAAACATTCAACCAAAAGACTACCTCACTGGCAACTACCCAAATACTCTATTTTTAGCCCCAACAAACCCTACTGAAATCTCACTGATCTTCAAAACACTAAAGAACAAGACAGGTGACCTAAATAACTTGCCACCACTCATGTATAAAAAAGCTTCTTATGTGTTGTCACCAATTATTGCACCTCTTTTTAACAAATCCATTGAATCTTCCCCCTTCCCATTCATATTCAAGACAGCAAGAGTCACCCCGATCCTCAAAGGAGGTGAACCAACTGAATTGAACAATTATAGGCTTATATCAAACCTGCCCCTACTATCTAAAATCTTCGAAAAATTAATTCACAAACAAGTCTACTCCTACTTTGTATCCCACAACATACTCAACCCTTATCAGTTAGGGTTCAGACCAAAAAAAAGTACTAATGTTGCTATTATACATATGCTTGAACTAATATATTCTGCACTCAAGAAAAATGAATTTCCCTGTGGCTTTTCATAGACTTATGAAAAGCTTTTGAGCTTTTGCACCAAAAACTCAAACATTACAGGGTCAGAGGACACTCTCGCTTACCTAAAATCTTATCTTAACAATAGAACCCAGTATGTATACACAAATGGAGCCAGCTCTACTACACAACCTGTTCTTGTTGGAGTCCCACAGGGGAGCGTTCTTGGCCCACTTCTTTCTCATTTACATCACTGACTTACCAAATGCATCTGATCTCCTATTAAACCCATTTTATTTGCAGATGACACAACTTACGTCTTTTCTCGCCCAAACCCAACCATACTAACACGGTAAATGCTGAACTGCTAAAATTATCTACTTGGATGATTACCAACAAACTTACTCTTAATATAGACAAAACCTACTTTGTGGTTTTTGGAAACAGAGCTTCAAATGTACAGCTAAACATATTGATAAATGGTTCACCTATTTTGAGACAGGCAGAGGGCAAATTTCTAGGCCTCCACCTTGGCTGCAGTCTCAAATTTCAGACACATACAGCAAATTTCCAATAAAGTCTCCAAAACAGTAGGCATCCTTTCAAAGATATGGTACTATGTACCCCAGTCAGCTCTTCTAGCTTTGTACCACTTTCATTTACCCTTACCTTACCTATGATATTTGTGCATGGGGCTCAACCACAGCAAATCACCTTAAGCCTTTAAGATGTCCCTCTTAACATAATGATAAACGGATCACCTATCACAAAGCTCACAGAGGGAAAATTCTTAGGAATCAACCTTTATAATAGACTCAATTTTCAAACACACATACAACAAATTTCCAAGAAAATTTCCAAGACCGTAGGCATACTATCGAAGATACGGTGCTATGTTCCACAGTCAGCCCTCCTGGCCCTATATCACTCACTTATTTACCCCTATCTCACCTATGGAATTTGTGCATGGGGCTCAACAACAATAAACCATCTCAGACCATTAATTACCCAACAAAAGGCTGCAGTCAGAATGATAACAAATTCCCACTACAGGCAGCGCACTCCACCAATATTCAAAACTCTAAACCTATTCACCGTACAAAACATCCATACTTATTATTGTACCTACTACATACATAGAACACTCAACTCGGATATAAACCCTCCCCTCAAACGTCTCCTTACCAACCTCAACAGAACACATTACCATAACACAAGGCACAGATCACTCTTTGATATTCCTCATATCCATCTCACACTATGCAAAAACTCAATGCACATAAAAGGCCCAAAAATCTGGAATTCATTACCTGTGGATATAAAAGAAACACTGTTTGTAAATTCAAGTCTCTTCTTAAAAATCACTTACTCACCCACAACTAAATAAATACCGAATAATTGTATCTCATAAATGTTTAACCTGTGACTCAATCGAACTTGGTTATTTTTAATTACATTACCTAACAGAATACTCCATTCTAATGAATGCACAGCAACACAGTAAATGACCATATGACCTGTCTTTGAAATATTCATTTGTGCTTAATTGTTAACTGTTTACAACAATGTTTGCTACTGAATATATCATTGCTTAGTTAATCTTAAGTTAATTTTAAGCCTGCCCATAATGCTCTGCATACAAGGGGCTTTGGCATGTTGCACTTAACCACTGTATTTCCTTGTACTTCTATGTATCATGTTCAAATTAATAAATACTGTACTGTAAATAAATAAATAAACCCAGCAAAAAGCTGCAGTGCATTTGATTACTAACTCCTGCATTTGACAACACGCTCCCTTTTTTCAAGAATCTTAACTTGCTAAATATACAAAACATCCACACTTATTATTGTGCCTACTACATACACAGAACACTATACTCTAATGTAAACCCTCCTCTCAAACTCCTTGATAACTATAACAGAACACACATCCATAATACAAGACTCGTATCACTCTTCGATATCCCTCATGTTCATCTCTCCCTATGCAAAAATGATATGCACATAAAAGGGCCGAAGATCTGGAATTCATTGCCAGAACACACTAAAGGACCCCTGTCTGCAAATCAGTTTAAGGCCCTAATAAGTTACCTTGTCATCCAAAATTAACCAGACAAACCATACCTAATCACTACCAGTTTTTCAAAAGCTACTCATATTGTGCTGATGAATGCTCAGCCACTTACTACTTTGAAATTAGGATGTCTGTTTTTTCATTGGTTTAAATAGTAGTAGATTGTAATACAGTACATCATAATGTAAATTGTTCCATTGTAATACCAAATTTCATTGTTTTAAATAGTACTAAACTGTAATACATCATATTTTAAATTGTTACTTTGTAATACTGTAATCTTTCTTAACTAATTCAATAGTGTAATAAGGCTCTACTAAACTTATCAAAACAATGTAGCATTACCTGATAGAATATTAAATTCTCCTGTACTCACTGTAATTCATCTAATGACGACATGAACTGTGTGTATTACCTTACTGAACTTAAGTTAATCTTTAAGTTTGCCCGAAATGCTCTGCATACAAAGGGATTTTTGGCATGTAAACCCAACTATTATATTCCTCTGTACAACCATGTAATTTGTCAAAATAAACATCTTAATCTTATTATACACCTGCTTAGGATTGAGGTGCTTGTTGGCTACAACCTTCACAAATTTGACCACATTTTGTAGTTGGTAACTCCTTTGTGGTCAGATGGATTGTTTTCCTCCGCTTTCCAAATGGCAATTTCATGAGGCTTCTTAAACCTTTGAAGCCATCCTTCACTATAGTCATACTTAGGTGCTAATTTAAGCTCTTTATGGAAGAACTTAACCAGTTCCATTAACTTGCTATTTGAGAAGTCCACTTCATTGCCCCAACACTGTCTCAACTATTCCATCATCACTAGATCATGTTCAGTACTCTTAATACCTTTCTGATTTTTTTTAACCCTTTCAGGGTCCACAGGCCCTCTCAGAGACTTGTTCTCAGGGTCCCCCAAATTTAAAAAAAAAAAATATTTCTTATGAAAAGATAGAGAATCTTTTCCCAATCATAATGACACCAAAAGTATGAAATTTGATGGAAAACTTACGGAATTATGCTCTCGCAAAGTTAGCGGTCTCGATGATGTTTACACATCGGCAATTTTGCCCACTTTGAGCCCTATTTTCGGCCAATTCCAATGTACTAGTCGACAAAAATCATAACTATTTTGCTAGAACTCCATTTTTTCTATCGAATGAGTACAAGAAACCACCAATTTACCGATTTCAACTATCCAATACAGTGGTCAGAATTTAGCAATTTTGCCAGTTTCACACAAATTTCAAAAGATGCCAATTTCCAAATAGGGTCCAGAATAAACAAGAAAGACATTCCTGGCACTAAAATAACATTTCCTCTATTCATTAGTAAGTAAGTTTATTCAGGTATACACAAATACAGTTACATAGAATTATCATACATAGCAGCATGTGTAGAGAACCTAGGATAACCCAAAAAAGTCAGTGACTTATTTCCATTGGGGTCACGTCCCCATGCCCCTCTTACATTCTTTTGCTTTCCATTTTGAATTTTTATTCTCACAAAAAAATAGAAGATTTACTGTTGTACAGACTACTGCATTAGTGTAGAAATGGTATAAATAATATCGGTGCACTTGTGAAAGAATATTAGACTCGCAGTTGACATGTATTGGACACTTAGCATGATTTGTTTACTTTTGAACTTTGGTAAAAATCGAACATTTCTGTTACTTTGAGCTCAATTTCAAGGTACTTTTCATTGTAAAACCAGTCAAAATCATCTCAATTTCTGTAATGTGTCTCTCATTCTATACAATGAGACCAGGAAAACTAGAATACAACAATAAATACCACACGAAAATACAGTGCAAAGTCGCTGTTTTAATCCAAAAACACGGTCAAAGTTTTTTTTCTCATTACGCACTGTGTGCTGCAGGATGTTTTTTTTATACTGCGCACACTGACCACATAGACCCATTCTTTCATATGTAGGCCTACCAGCTTTCTCTCATTAGGTTTGAAGGCGCTAGAATTTACGAGTACGTACTAGTACTTCATGGACCCTGGCGCGTAAGCCGTACTAGTACAGCCGAACGAAACCCTGAAAGGGTTAATGCTCATTTACGTCTTGGAATCACTGTATATAACTTCGGTACAGCTCTCCTCAGCAATGTACTCATTTAGCGACGATTTGGACTTGCGACTGGCTCTTTGACCAGTATGAGTACCTAAATAATGTACAGGTCTCCTTCAGCATTCATGTTTTCAACTTTCACGGGCTTCACACATTCGCGAATTCCCAACCGCCAAATTCCCAGCCACCAAATTCCCAGCCGCCAAATCATATTTAAGTTTCCCACCACCTGCGAGTCCCTACTACCCTCCCTCCGACCCCCGCAACTAGCAGCCACCCCTCCCACCACTCAGTGTGGTGAGTGTTTTGTTTGTTCATTATTCAATTCAATTCAATTCATTCATTCAGACTTTATTCTCTATAAGTATTACAATGCTGAGTTTACAGAATTTGGTTATTGTGTGGTTTACATGTAGTAAAATAATAATTACAGAGTGTACCACTAGAACGCCTAGCATGGCTAGGCATTTCGGGCAGACTTATATTAAATCTTAGGTTTAAAATGTTACAGAATTATGAGATAAGTTGGTATTATGGCTAAGTGACTAAATACTAGTTGTGAGTTTAGCAATGTGAATGCTTTTGTTTTGGCACTATACATAGTTTCAGTATTGGAGTATCACAGGCCAACTTTTGACTAGTTAAGATTCATTATTTTGAGATTGAGATTGATATTTCTGTTTATGGTCAAATGGTGTGAGTGAGTGTAAGTGTGAACCACCAGGTGGTATTCGTATTATTAGTTGACAGGGTGTATCAGGGAGATAAGATGTTTTCTGATGGTAGTTTTGAAGGTGATGAATGTGTCTGCAGTTTTGGAATTTTCAGGTAGGGTGTTCCAGATTTTAGGGCCTTTGACATACATTGAATTTTTGTAAAGGTTTAGTCGGACACGGGGAATGTCATAGAGATGTTTGTGTCTGGTGTTATGCCTGTAGGTTCTGTCACAACTATCAAGAAAGCATTTTAGGTCAAGGTTAATATTGGAATTTAAGGTCCTGTAGATGTAGATTGCACAGTAGTAAGTGTGGATGTACTGAACAGGGAGTAAGTTTAGATCTATGAAGAGTGGGGGGGGTGTGTTGCCAGGGATGGGATTTAGTGATTATTCTTACTATTTTTGCTATTAAACTACAGTATAAATAATGTAAACCCATTCATGACTGCATATTGGAATGGCTATTCGGACAGGTATTAGACAGTGACATCATGTGTTTACTCTTGAACACTGCAAAGAATTAAACATTTCTGCTACAGCTAATAATAACAATAGTAATAATAATAATAATATAAATATGATATAATTAAAGAAGGAAATTGTACAAAAATACGAGGGAGTGGTTGACACATCGTCCGTGTGACTTTGTTTATGCTGGAGTGAACATTAGTCTCCCTGCTCTTCCAAACATTTCACAATAATTCATTGTGTTTGGTGCTTGTAGATTGAGTGTGACTGGAGTGGTAGAGGCAGTGATTGAGGCAATGGTATTTAATAACATACATGTTAATAATAATACATGTTATTAATAATCGTACTATTATTATTTATAACATATTGTTATTAAATACATACTGTTAATTATAATACATGTTATTAATAACATGTACTATTATTATTTATAACATATGTGTTACTAAATACCACTGCCTCAGCCGCTGAATTATTGTGAAATGTTTGAAAGAGCAGGGAGACTAATGTTCACTCCAGCATAAACAGTCACACTGACGATGTGTCAACCACTCCTCGTTTTTTTGTACAATTTCCTTCTTCAATATATCGTGTTGTTGTTTTTTTTTTTTGTTTAGATTTTTTTTGTTTGTTTAGTTTGTTCGTTTTTGTTGTTAGTGTTGTTGGTGTTGTTGTTGTTGTGTTTTTATTGTTGTTTTTTTTATTGGCAATACAGAAATGTCTCGATTCTTTGCTGTGTTCGTCAATAGTAAACTCATGATATCACCGTCTTAATACCTTTCCAAATACCATTCCAATATGCATCATGAATGGTGTTTACAATATTTATTCTGTATTTAATATTGCAAATAATGAAACATATACTAAAACACTCACCACACTGAGTGGTGAGGGAACTGGTTGCACAGTTCGCGGGGGTCGGTAGGAGGGTCTCCTTAAGCGACTCGCAGTGGTGGAGTACTTGTTCATTAATCAGAATCATGTTATTAAATAACATACAGGTTATTAAAGCATAACATGTATATATTTAGTACAATTTACAACGTTTTCATGTATTTTATGATTATTCATGGTTCAACAAGTTAAGGAAGCAGTATTGTAATATATTTCCCTGCAATATATTGGGGCACCAAACATTCACGGTTTTTCAACATTCGCGAGGCTCTTGATCCCCTAACCCTCGCGAATGTTGAGGGAGACCTGTACATTAGTTCATTTCCTGTATTCTGTTTATTATAATACACAGTACACTACTGTATAAACATTTAAAATACATTAGAAATGTTATAAATGGTGCAAAGGTGACATTAAAACAATATCAAAGATGGCTTGACACAAACCCACTATTACAGTATGCTCCTCACTTAGTGACGAATTCGTACCGAAGTGATCTTAGGAACAGAACTCGTTCTTAAGCGAGGAGAGGCTGTATTTAATACTTTTGCTTCTTTTTATCATAAACATTTGGCAAATCAGTACATACATGTGATACAAAATCACCACTGTCCAGCTATTTTCGTACTTTGTGTAAATATGAAATGGTGTTTGTTTGACACCACTGACACATTTTTTAGAAGCCATAGCTATGGTTAAATGCTAGCAAAATATGCTAAGAATTCCACAAAATCAAGGGATCACCAACAACTACAGTGTAAACAATTCAAGTGAATTTGTGCTGCACACAGTGCTATCCATGGCTGTCTTCATAATTTTGTCTGAACCAAAGAAAAGGTGCTGGACCATCTTAGGCAGAAAATCGATGTTGTACCTATATTTGCAATGTCTTTTTGATCTCTACGTGTTAACTATGGTTGTTTTTTCTTTTACCTCATCTACTTGCTTTCTAGGTTCTTTCCTTCCTTTCAACTGCATCTGCATAGCTCTCATCAATCTTTGAGATAAATGTGTCTAGTTTCCATTCTCAGCATTCCTATCTTATCTCCATGCTCTTATTGCCTATTGTCTGGTTTATCATATCTCAAATCACACTGTTTTGTTCTTTTATCAATGTTTATTTTTTCATTTGGATATTTAGTATTGTTTTTGCTTGTCTATGAATTTTCTTTTCCTGAATCTTGATCTAGCCCCATTTTTGCTTTTTTTTTGTGCATGTGTTAGCAAGCACTTAGTGATTTTGTTAGGGTTATTTTTATTATTTTATTCTTTAGCTTGCTTTTCACACTGTCATATCTAACATTAAAGAATCAAAGAAATAATTTTTGTTTACTCATACTCCCTTGAAAAGTTGTCCGCTAAATATTTTGTTAACTACAGTACTCTGATCCAAGAATTAAACTACCTGGCAACAAATAAACTATTGTGTTATGTGATAGATATGCATAAATTGAACTGTATTTAAGGGTTATATTCACTTTCTTTCAGGCTAGAACCCTATCTGTGTTTCATACCATAAATAAAAAAAATAATGATGTCCACACCACAGGAAATATTTATTCATTGTGTAAACTGTTATTTATAAAGATATTATCCATTATAATACCTTTAGGTTTACAATCACATAATGCACTGAGCCAGTGATCCAGCATTTTGTTGCTGGTTCATTTATTATTAGTCTGGATTTGGTTGGGGTATCTGTAGGTTATCTGTAGTTGCTTCTGGGGGTCACTGCCCCCTCAACCCTGACCCACACCAGGCCTCCTGGTTGCTGGCCTAATTAATCAGGCTGTTGGTACCCATCACCTGCAGTCAGATGTATGCACCACATCCTGGTTGGTCAAGAACCAACTTGAGAAATTTGTCCCATTCCCTCTTGAAGACACCCAGGGGTCTGTTGGTATCTGCATATCCATGAAGCAAAGGTGTTGAGTTGTGGTCCCTTTTCACTTAATGAGGTTTTCTTTGCTCATCTTGCTCCTGTGCTTTTCACTGGAGGTATCTGCACCATCTGCCAGGCCTTGTGTTCATATGTAGTGGTTTAGGTGTACATATTTGGGACCAATCCCTCCAGAATCTTTCAAATGTAGATTTATCTTGCCTCTTCCTTGCCTGCATTCTAAGGAGTACAGTTTGATGGACTGCTTGACTTGAGTACGTATATGGGCTGTGAAGGTTCTCAATACATTTTTTAATAATGCAGTTTTTCCTGTTTTACAGGGGGCTGTCATTACACAGCAGTATTCCAGCCTACAGAGAATAAGTGCCTTGAGTGTCATCATTGACGTGTGTGTGTGTGTGTGTGTGTGTGTGTGTGTGTGTGTGTGTGTGTGTGTGTGTGTGTGTGTGTGTTTATTTTTAATTTCTAGTTACCCAACCTACCATTTTCTTTGTGGATGTGACAATGACATTGTTGTACATGTACTTGAGGTCTTCTGACATTATCAGTCCCTCATCTCTTACATTAGACTTGTACTCTATTGAGTGATTTTAAGTTTGTCTTGTAATTTGATCTTGTTTTTTTATTTCCTCAGTCCTTCCATACATAGTACAGTAACTGAATTTTGTCTTCATTGAACATAGTGTTGTCAGTAGCCCACTGGAAGACTTGGTTGATATCGGCTTGGAAGCTCACTCTGTCTTCTTTGACTGCTACTTTCCTGCAAATTCTAGTATCGTTACCAAAGGATGATACAGTGCTATTGTTTATTTCTGTCAGATATGAGAAAGAGAAGTGGGGGAGTACTGTGCTTTAGTATTTCCTGATTTTACTCTTGTCACCATTCACGTTATTTCCTTTGCACATTTGGTTTTCATATTTTTTTTGTTTTGTAAATTTGCCAAAATAAAACTATCTCCAATGCTTATGAATTTGGTAAAAAAAAAAAAAAAAAAAAAAAAAAAAAAAAAACTGGGAATGTTTGGGTGAGAGTTGGACTTGTATAGCATAGGCTAGTAGGCCTACTGCTGTGCTCCTTTGTACTTATTTAAGGAAGCATTTGTTTAACAATAGTGGGAAGACTTCAGATTATCTTAGTATACTGAGATATGGTTAAAAAAAATAGTGCTGCTGGGTTTGAATGAGTGTACTTGTACCCAGTATAGTGAACTATTGGTAGAAATAGTGTCACCGAAGTTAAACCATTTTGCATAAAGCAAAACTGCTTAAAGCAAAGGAAACCTGTACATGTAGTTTACCTGAAGACAATACCAGTGGTCACTGCCCCTACAGTCCAATCCCAGGCCAAGTCACCTGGTTGACAGCCTGAATCAGGCTGTTGGTACTGGCCACACAGTCCAATATGGGTACCATATCCTGGCTGATGAGGATCTGACTAAAGGAACTTAGGTTCTTTCTTGAATATAGCTAGCTAATAGTTTGTTGGTAGTGTCAGGAAGGGTGTGGGGGTGTAAACAAACAGCCTTTCATGTGGATCAGTTTGTGTGCGTACTGCACAGCTGTCTCTTAGTGCTGATTGCTTTTCATTACCCCGTCTTGTCTCTGGATGTTAATCATGGTGTCCAAATGAAGTGCACATGTTGCTAGTCAACTGGCTTTGAGAAATTATATGATTTAAATTCATTTATAATTAGTTTCAATTAATCTTCCAGATTTTCAGTTAAAATTAAAATTACGTACTTCATCAACATTGTTAAATCTTTGAAATACATAATAAGTAAATATTTTACTTCACATGTTGTATTTAAGTGTAAGCACTTCAACAATACACAAGAATACCATTACAGTAGTTACATTTTCAATCAGATCCAGACAAATACAGAACATTTGCATAATATTTGTTAGCTAAATCCGCCATAAATCCACTGAGATTGTAGATAACTAAATAAACTTTGTTTTGCATAATGTACCTTACTGTGTTAGATCTAAGACATATTGTTTAATATTTTTTTCATTCAGTGCAATTTAAACAAGAAAACTGCACTTTGAAACCAAACAAAATTAGCAGAATTGTTGCAGAAGGTTGCAAATGAGCATAAAAATGATATTGACTTAATGGTGCACATCAACTTTAAAAAGTTACATCCATTTTCACATATTAGTTCATTAACATTCGAGCATGGACACTACTCGTAAATTTCTCAGTTTCCCCTAATCAAATGTTTGGGGAAGATGCAGCCTTTAGTAAGATCCTACTGCAAATGAGAAAATTTCCTTTTGTGCTAAATACTTTCGCTGGCAGTGCTGAAGTGGTTATGCAACTCATCATTTCTCTTGTGTGTTTCTTCAGAGGGAGCATCTTTGGAGGAGATTCCCTCCAACAGGCCAGGGGATCTACGTCAAATGCAGCACAATCCTCGTATGCTGTACGTGTTTTCAAAATTCATTCTAGTTCATCAGTGGGTGATTTTGCCTTCAACTGAAGAGGGCAGTAATGAAAAAAGGTGTAGTCTCTTGGGTAGATTTGGCCTAGACTCGGTGATCCGTCATTTTGGATCATTTCACACCCTGTTTCCATATTCTCAGATTTGCTTGCAAGAAGGTGCCTGATCTCTTGAAGCACATATTCTCTTTTTTTTTTTTTCTTATTCTGATGGAACCAATTGAACTTGAAGTGAGAATAATAAAAAAAAGGTGTTGGTGTTATGCCAGTCATCTCCAAAAATTTTGCCAAAGTTTCATAGCAGGGAAAAGGCAGAATCTACTAACTGCTGTATGGATTGCTGTAGACCAATAATTATGAAGGTGACCATTTTCTTCTATTTGTTCCATTTCTTCTTTAAATGAGAAAAGAACTGTCACACACACTTTGTTCTGTGATCTCCATTACTAATAACTTCTTGCTTTTATTCTCCCTACCATTTGGCTAATCTAGCTTTGTTGACATTCTCAGATCCTTTCGGAACTGATTTGTATCATCTGTGTGAATTCCATCGTATTACATTTGAATTCCAAATTGTAAATAAATTGTAAATACGTACCTTTTTCTTGGAGGAATGGTGCAGCAGAAGTTGACCTTTGGATTAAATTCATAATGTTTTTTGAATTGTTATACATAGAAAAGAATTATTGATGACTGGATTAGCGAGACCATCTTTTACGAAGCTAAGTATAAAAAAGCAGCTTGTACATCCTGGCAAAACATTGAGAACACTTTTCATATTCATTTCCTTCTCAGTGCATATTAATTTCCTCCTCAATGATATCTGCCTCGTCCTGATCTGATAAGTTAATTTTTAAGGTTCTGCATTGTGAAAACCAATGAGAGGGACATCAAAAACCTTAATTAGTTTTGAGGCATCAATTCCTGTAACTTTCTTTGCTATATCTCTGATAGCATAATGGACAACCAGCTCCTCATATGCAGTTGCTATGTTGCACTTCTGTCCCTCACTTTTGTGGTAGATGTGTTCCTGGGTGATGGCACGTAAATCAAACCCATTAAAACATGTACATGTAATTGATAATGATGCATTCCCAGACTGTCTATTCCACCAATTTTTGCTCACACACCAGTATTTTTTTTTTTACCAAATGCATTCATGTTCTATGAATGTTTCATGCATGTATGAAGGTCTCGGTTTTCTGGAAAAAACTGCTCAAGAATGTAAGCTGTTGGCTCGTTGGGAAGGAGAGGAGGGTTGTTGGTTAGGCAAGGTGGTGGGTGGGTAGTCTGGGAGCTGTGGAGGGAGGCCCCAGCCAATGCCTAGAGGGTGGACAGGGGGAGGGCTGGATGTGACCCCAGGAGGGTGGCTTGTCCTGGACTGGTGGTTGGGGCACTCACTGTCTCCTTTATTCCCTGTGCAAGTAAGGGTGGGAGAGGACAGGGGTTCACGTGTCCTGGATAGGTTTAATGGGCGAGGAGTATGACATGACAACAGTATCCCTCACTTACTATTGCCTTCAACACAGTACATTAGTTGAGTGATATGTGATGCAGTGTTGGTTAAATATTAAGTGGTGCTGTACTTGAGTGATAGCATAAGTTAAAACACACAGCGACCACCCTCTCCAATCACAAGAGTGAATTTTTACTGCATGTAATGAATTCCTGATAGAAATAGGGTTGCTGTATATAAACAAAATTTCACGTGGTGAACCCATGTTTTTACTTTAACCTGTTCGTAACTGGAAAAATTTCTTTTGGGTTATTGGTGTTTGACTTCAGTAATAAAAAATGAAAATTCACGGAGAGAATAATACATTGTGGGAGTACATGTATTGCAGTGCTTGCCTCATAAAAGATTTATTTTTATTCATCTTCTGCTGAAATGCTCGGGTGCGGTATTATAACTAGATAACAGCAGGTTTGTTTCTTGAATTTTTCATCATCTAATAATTGATACTCTCATGAACCAGCTTATTAAAAATTTTTAAGAGTATGCTGTTGAGACATGGTTCCATGTCAATACATAGCTGTCAAGAGCCATGTCCTTGCTAAATTTGCTTTTCTTGAAATGCCTGTGATACTAGACTGGTTCTTACTAATTTGTTATTGTACTGTGCAAAAACTAATGTGTACATGTGAAGTAACCATCATTTATTCTTATGCCAAGTACAAACATGGCTTATCTTGTGTTCCTGTTTAAGCACTTGCTTGCAGCAAGTTGTACATATTCTGAACAAAGAATTTTGGCCTTGAGGGTAAAATGCTGTGTACCTGCTTTATAATGTTGAGAATTAAGTATTCATAGATTTGAAATTTTGTTTACTGATGCCGTCAATGAAAAAAATATGCTATGGGTTTCTCTTTCCAGTTCAGCTTTGCCATATAGCATATTGTGCCCAAATGCAGACAGATTGTTGGCTTTGTGTTTCTCACTCTGAAGTTATGAATATACCAGGCTACATGTTCTCCATATATACATGTGTATGCCATACAATCCTACTCTAATATCTTCAAACTTAGGAGCATCCACTATATCAGTAGTTGACTATTCGGCAAGAAAAATAGACTGTATTGTAAAGTAGCCGGATAAGAAAGACCTCCAGAAAAACAACAAATATGGAAATTTTGTTGAACCCTATTCAATCAGGATTGTACTGTGTTAAAGCTATAGTACTGTATGAGTTAATACCAATTTATTAGGAGGTCATGATCAGTGGATGTAGTGCAGTAGATGGTGTGTGCTTTTTCTACTTGAAGTACTGTTTATATTCATTCCTTGTAGGCATACTCATTGCACATTTTGAATTGCTTGGAATTGCTTTTGCCAAGTGTCCCATGGTCCCAGATTTTTTTTTATCACTTTTATCATGATCTTCATTGGGTTTACTTCAAAGTTTTACATATTTCAGTTTTGGTTTTTGAAGTTTACCAGTTAACTCACATTATCTTTATGCAACTTTTCATGAATTATCAGATAATCTGGTTTATATGAACTAAGGTGTACAGAGAGTATGATGGAATATATTGTACCTTCCAGATTCTGCAAAAGAAGTAGGGTGGAGGAGGAGCGTGTGAGGAGGAGAGTTTAGAGGAGTCTTCATTGCCTGAGGTGTCATGTCAGGCTCAAAGTGCTACAAATGCAACCGCATGGGACACTTTGCTAGGGAGTGTCCCATGGGTAGTGGTCCCGGTCCAAGGGGGCGTGGTGGTCCAAGGGGTAGGTTTTTCAATACATAGTTATCAAGCAGATTTATTATAATTATTGGCAGTTAATCCAAAAACTGCTCATTTAATTTTTTTTTAATTTAGAATTGAAGGCCATTAGCATTGGCTGTATGCACAAGGCATGATCATTGGCTAAAATCCTTTTTTCAGTGCTTCAGCTAATATTTTACTCATTTAGCTCAGAGCTGTTGCCTCGTGACAGTTTTGGGAACCATATTTTTTTAGAGGGCTATTAGTTTCTAAACAAGAATTATATATATCTCATTACAGATTTTAAAAACACTCCCTTGTATCGTAAAAGGTGTAAGTCTGATTAGATGAAGGTGAGTGTTTTGGGAATAACGTACAGTGGAACCTCAGTTTTCGTCATTAATTCATTCCAGAAAGTCTGACGAAAACCGAATTCGAACGAAAACTGAAGCATTATTTCCCATAAGAAATAATGTAAATCCAATTATCCGTTCCAGACACCCAAAAGTATTAACAAAAAATGCATTTTATAGAGAATAACTATAGTTTTACATACGGAAAACAATGAGAAATAAATATAAAGGACTAACGAAATGGATAAATAAACATTTAATATCACTTTACTTTTATTGAAGACTTGTTGGCATATGGAAGATGCGAGGAGGGGAGAGGGATGAGGAGAGATTATTGGTTGGAAGGGTAATCCCCCTCCATAAGGTCTTCTGGTATCAAGTCCCTGTCCAGGGTTACTTCCCATCTTCGTCTTTTACTGGCACTGGACCCCTGTTGCACAAAAAATCTGTCCAGAGAGGTCTGTTTCTGGCATCTCTTTAAGATTTGCCTAAAATTGGACAAGGCATTGTTATTGAACATGTTGCAGACATGGCATGCAACAGCTTTGTTAGGGTGATATTTCTCCACAAAGCTTTGTAACTCACTCCACTTTGCACAAATGTCCTTAATCACCAAAGAAGGTGCATACTACCCTCTCTTCCTCCTCCTCTGAAGCGATTTCCTCAGCTGCGATCTGTTGCTGTTCCAGTTGAAGGTGTTAGAGCTCTTCAGTGGTTAGTTCTTCCCTGTGGTCGTCCACCAACTCTTCCACATCCTGACCACTCGCATCCAACCCCGTGGACTTCCCCAAAGTCACAATAGATTCCACAACAGGTGTAGGGTTGTCAGGGTCAGCCTCAAACCCTTCAAAATCCTTCTGTTCGATTGCGATCTCTGTTTCGTTAGCACATTTACCCCTTTCGCAACATCAGATTCCTTGATTTCTTTTTTCTTCGCCAGGATGGAACTGATCGTTGATGAGGACTTCCCGTACATCCTGGTGAGATTGACCACGTGTACGCCACTTTTGTACTTTGCTACGAGTCCTTTCTTGAATTCTATCATATTTCTCACCGTCTTTATCAAAGGGCTGGCACTTGGAACTGTCTTTGGCCCCACGGTGGCTTATTTAGCAGTTGCACTCAATAAACAAGCACAAAAAAACAATGGCTTATTACGAAATGTTTCGGATGAATGCGCAGGGTAATACTCCCTCGACGAGAAACAAAACCAAACTGACTCAGAACATGTGGGATGCTTTGTGTGGGCATGGGCAGGTGGACACGTTCAGTATGGTGAACCGAAGAAAACCGAGGTGATGAATGAAGACTGGGACAAAATTTTGACAAAAAAAGTTGTCGAAAACCGAATTTGATGAAAACCAGGGCAAACGAAAACCGAGGTTCCACTGTATATAGTATGCGGCATAAATAGTGTATTGTATATGTAGGTAGTAGGTTGGTAGACAGCAACCAGCCAGGGAGGTACTACCATCCTGCCAAATGAGTGTGAAATGAAAACTTTTAATAGTTCTTGGTCTTACATTATTGACTTAATCTTCATGGGTAATTGGAGAAGAATCCTTCCTCTGTAAGCCATGCTTGTCTTAACCCTTCGACTGTCGCAAGCCCCTTTCTGAAACTGTCATTCTGTCGCAAAATTTTTGGATTTTTTTTTTCTTATGAAATGATGGAGAATCTTTTTCCGATGGTAATGACGCCAAAAATATGAAATGTTGTCTAAAACTCACAGAATTACGCTCCCGCGAAGTTAGCGGTCTTGGCGACTTGTACGCATCGGCGATTTTGCCGACTTTGAGCCCTGTTTTTGGCCAATTCCATTGTTCCAGTTGACCAAACTCATAGCTATTTCTTTAGAACCCCATTTTTTCTATCAGTTGAGTACAAGAAACTGCCCCTTTACCGATTTGATCTACCCAATAAAGTGGTCAGAAATTGGCAGTTTGGCCAATTTCATGCAAATTAAAAAAGATGCCAGTTTCAAAATAGGGTCTAGAATAAATAATGTAGATATTCTTGGCACTAAAATAACATATCCTCTGTTCATTAGTCACGTCTCTAGGCCCTCACGTCTCTTATATTACCATTGCTTTCTATTTTGATTTTTTATTCGTACAAAAAATACAAAATTTACTGTTATGCAGACTATTGCATTATTGTAAAAATGGTATAAATAATATCAGTACACTAGTGAAAGAATATTAGACTCCCCAGTTGACATGTATTGGACGTGTGGCGTGATTTGCTTACTCCTGAACATTGGTAAAAATCAAACATTTCCGCTACTTTGAGCTCAATTTCAAGGTCGTTTTCATCATGAAACTAATCAAAATCTTCTCTATTTCTGTAATATGTTTTCCATTTTATCACACGAGACCATGAAAACGAGAATACAAGGATAAATACTATGTGAAAATACACCTCAAAGTCAGCGTTTTAATCCAAAAAAGTCAGTTTTTTTTTTCTCATGCACTGCGTGCTGCAGGATTTTTTTATGTGGTGCACACTGACCACACAGACCCATTCTCTCACATTTGGGCCTACCAGCTTTCTCCTGCTTGATTTGAAGCCGCTGGAATTACGCGTATGAATACGTCCAAAACAGTGGAGCGCAAGACGTATATATACGACCAAAACAGTCAAAGGGTTAAAAGGTGACTAAAATCTCAGAGCAGGTGACTAGTAGCCCATTCCATATAAATTACTGAATTGAAGAAGGAAATTTTAAAACTTGATGTTTGAATTTTCATGAGCATATTACAAATGATAAGAAAGAATTTATTGTGAATGTTATGAATGAAAAGAAATTGGATGTCCCTGCATAAGCAAAACAAAACTTAAGCAGGTAGGGAATTTCTGTGGGAAAATATTAATAATAATGAATTTTTCTTTTCTGCAGTATACAGGTAATGTAGTTCACATGTAATAAAATATTGTTGGGCACAAAAGAAAGCCACTAACATGTAGTGCATTTTGGACAGACTAATCCTAATGCTTAAAGACTGGGTTATTTAGTAAGAGTTTAAATGTATAAAAAAGAGGTAACTGAATGAACAGTAGTAAAAATTTTAAGTATGTATTCATACTTAAGATTTATTCAGTGGTCTTCAATTAAGTGGGATTTCTTAAACAAGTAGTTTCAATCTGTCTCAAAGTCTTCAGTTTTTTGGAATGATTGAAAGAGATGGTGAAGATACAGGAAGGTAATTTCAGTGGAGATATGATGGAACAAGATGCTTAATTAATTTTATCGGAGTTTGAGGATGACTGGAAGTACAGGGATAGAATTGGGTGAGCTGGTTGTTTTGCATATCACAGTGATGGTTTAGTTATGTTAGAGATGAGGTGCTTTCTAACAGTAGCTCTAAATTGATTGGCAGACATAGGACCTTTCATTGATTCGGACAATGAATTCCATTTCTTAGGGCCTTCTATGCACATTGAGTTTTTGCATAGGTCAAGTTGGACACATGGACACTGGGGATGTTCAAGAGAGTTGTCTTGTATTATGCCTGTGTGTTCTGTTGCTGCTATCAAGGAAAAATTCCAGAGGCAGGTTTGTGTTGGAGTAAACAGGATTAGGTCAGGTGTATCTGAAAGAATCAAAGCTAAGGAAGGAATACCAGTAAAGTTAAATGATCATTAGTGGAAAGAAAAGAGGGGACTGTAAATGTATAAATCCAAGGATTATGTGTATTAAAATAAGGATGGGATATGAGCCTTGGGTTATACCAAGTGTACTCGCCTAATTGTAGTTGCAGGGGTCGAGACTCGGCTCCTGGCCCCGCCTCTTCACTGAACACGACTAGGTCCTCTCTCTCCCTGTTCCATGAGCTTTATCATACATCATCTTAAAGCTATGTATGGTTCCTGCCTCCACTACATCACTTGCCAGACTGTTCCACTTCCTGACCACTCTGACTGAAGAAATACCTCCTTAACAACCCTGTGGCTCATCAGTGTCTTCAACTTCCAAGAGTGACCCCTTGTTTCTGTGTCCCCTTTCTGGAACATCTTGTCTCTGTCCACCTTGTCTATTCCATGCAATGTCGTCAGGCCGATTTCCCTTAACCTTTCTTCATAGAACATTCCCCTTAGCTCTGGAACTAACCTTGTCACAAACCTTTGCACTTTCTCTAATTTCTTAACGTGCTTGACCCGGTGTGGGTTCCAAACTGTGTGTGTGTGTGTGTGTGTGTGTGTGTGTGTGTGTGTGTGTGTGTGAGAGAGAGAGAGAGAGAAGAGGAGTGAGAATGAGAGTGTGTGAGAATGAGAGGTGTGAGAGAGTAAGAGTGTGTGAGAGTAAGGGTGTGTGGAGAGTAAGGGTGTGTGAGAGTAAGGGTGTGTGAGAGTAAGGGTGTGAGTGAGGTAAGGTGTGTGTGTGAGAGTAAGGGTGTGTGTGAGAGTAAGGGTGTGTGAGAGAGTAAGGGTGTGTGAGAGAGTAAGGGTGTGTGAGAGAGTAAGGATGTGTGAGAGAGTAAGGGTGGGTGTGTGTGTGTGTGTGTGTGTGTGTGAGAGTAAGAGTGTGTGTGTACACTCACCTAGTTGTACTCACCTAGTTGAGGTTGCAGGGGTCGAGTCCAAGCTCCTGGCCCCGCCTCTTCACTGGTCGCTACTAGGTCACTCCCCCTGAACCGTGAGCTTTATCGTACCTCTGCTTAAAGCTATGTATGGATCCTGACTCCACTACATCGCTTCCCAAACTATTCCACTTCCTGACTACTCTGTGGCTGAAGAAATACTTCCTAACATCCCTTTGATTCATCTGTGTCTTCAACTTCCAACTGTGTCCCCTTGTTACTGTGTCCAGTCTCTGGAACATCCTGTCTTTGTCCACCTTGTCAATTCCTCTCAGTATTTTGTAAGTCGTTATCATGTCCCCCCTATCTCTCCTGTCCTCCAGTGTCGTCAGGTTGATTTCCCTTAACCTCTCCTCATAGGACATACCTCTTAGCTCTGGGACTAGTCTTGTTGCAAACCTTTGCACTTTCTCTAGTTTCTTTACATGCTTGGCTAGGTGTGGGTTCCAAACTGGTGCCGCATACTCCAATATGGGCCTAACGTACACGGTGTACAGGGTCCTGAACGATTCGTGTGAGAGTAAGAGTGTGGTGTGTGTGTGTGTTGTGTGTGTGTGTGTGTGTGTGAGTGTGGAGAGATGAGTGTAGAGTTGGGAGAGTGAGTGAGAGGTGAGTAGAGTGTGAGGAGTAAGAGTGAGTGGGGTGAGTGTGTGAGAGGTAGATGTGAGAGAGAGTGAGTGTGTGAGGAGTGAGTGGAGTGTGAGAGTAGAGTGAGGGGTAGTGTGAGGTGTGAGGGGAGAGTGTGTGAGTGTGTGAGTGAGTGAGGGAGTGAGTGGTAGAGAGAGTAAGAGTGTGAGTGTGAGTGAGTGTGAGAGGTAGAGTGTGGTGAGTGTGTGTGAGTGTGTAAGAGGTGTGGAGAGTAGGGTGTGAGAGATGTGAGTAAGAGTGTGAGAGAGAGAGAAAGAGTGAGAGAGAGAGAGTAAGAGTGTGGAGAGAGAGATAAGTAAGAGGGGAGAGAGAGAGAAGAAATGTGTGAGAGAGTGAGAGAAAGAGTGGTGAGAGAGAGAAAGAGTGAGGAGGGGTGAGAGAAAGGGGTGAGAGAGAGCGTGATGAGTGAGTGAGTGAGAGTGAGTGTGTGAGAGAGTGAGTGGTAGAGAGAGGAGTGAGTGTGGTGAGAGAGAGTGAGTGTGAGTGGAGAGTGGAGAGTGGTGTGAGGGGAGTGAGAGAGGTATGAGTGAGAGTGTGGAGAGTGAGAGTGTGAGAGGGAGTTAGAGTGAGAGAGAAGTGTGAGAGAGGAGAGGTAAGAGTGTGGAGAGAGTGAGAGTGTGTAAGAGAGGTGTGGTGTGAGGTGAGTGTGAGTGTGAGTGTGTGAGATGGAGTGTGAGGTGTGAGTGTGAGTGTGTGAGTGTGTTGAGTAGTGTGAGTGTGTGAGTGTGTGAGTGTGTGAGTGTGTGAGTGTGTTGTGAGTGTGTGAGTGTGTGAGTGTGTGAGTGTGTGAGAGTGGAGAGTGTGAGAGTGAGAGTGAGAGTGTGAGAGTGTGGAGGTGGTGAGAGTGTGAGAGTGTGAGAGTGTGAGAGTGTGAGTGTGAGAGTGTGAGGTGTGGAGTGTGAGAGTGTGAGAGTGTGAGAGTGTGTGAGAGTGTGTGTGGGTGTGTGTGGAGTGTGTGGAGAGTGTTGTGAGAGTGTGAGTGTGAGAGTGTGTGGTGTGAGTGTGTGTGTGTGAGAGTGTGTGTGGAGTGTGTGTGAGAGTGTGAGTGAGAGTGTGAGTGAGAGTGTGATGAGAGTGTGAGTGGAGTGTGAGTGAGGTGTGAGTGAGAGTGTGAGTGAGAGTGTGAGTGAGAGTGTGAGTGAGAGTGTGAGTGAGAGTGTGAGTGAGAGTGTGAGTGAGAGTGTGAGTGATGAGTGTGAGTGAGAGTGTGAGTGAGAGTGTGGTGAGTGTGTGAGTGAGAGGTGAGTGAGAGTGTGTGAGTGGAGTGTGAGTGAGAGTGTGTGGAGTGTGAGTGAGAGTGTGAGGTGAGAGTGTGAGAGTGTGAGTGTGAGTGTGATGAGTGTGAGTGTGTGAGTGTGAGTGTGAGAGTGTGAGTGTGGAGTGTGAGTGTGGTGAGTGTGAGTTGGTGTGAGTGTGATGTGAGTGTGAGTGTGTGGAGTTGGTGTGAGTGTAGAGTGTGATAGAGTGTGAGTGTGTGAGTGGAGTGTGTGGAGATGTGTGAGGTGTGAGTGTGTGAGTGTGAGTGTGTGAGTGAGTGTGAGAGTGTGAGTGTGAGTGTAGGTGGTGTGTGTGTGTGTGTGTACTCACCTAGTTGAGGTTGCAGGGCTCGAGTCCGAGCTCCTGTGTGCGTGCGCGCGTGCTCTCGCCTAATTATGGTTGCAGGGGTCGAGTCATAGCTCCTGACCCAGCCTCTTTACTGTGTGTGTGTGCGCGCGCGCGCGCGCGCACGCAAGTGCGTGCAATGCATTGAGAGAAAGTGATTGAAGGGAAAAGAGTGGTGAGATGAGCAGAGAGGGGTGAGGAGACAGGATGAGAAGAGACGGGCGAGGAGACTCGATGAGGGGGCGAGGAAACTAGATGAGGAGAGAGGGGGCGAGGAGAGTCGATGAGAGATGGGGCGAGGAGACTCGATGAGGAGAGAGGGGCGAGGAGACTCGATGAGGAGAGAGGGGCGAGGAGACTCGATGAGGAGAGGGGCGAGGAGACTCGATGAGGAGAGAGGGGCGAGGAGACTCGATGAGGAGAGGGGCGAGGAGACTCGAGGAGAGAGGGGCGAGGAGACTCGAGGAGAGAGGGGCGAGGAGACTCGATGAGGAGAGAGGGGCGAGGAGACTCGATGAGGAGAGAGGGGCGAGGAGACTCGATGAGGAGAGAGGGGCGAGGAGAGTCGATGAGGAGAGAGGGGCGAGGAGACTCGATGAGAGAGGGGCGAGGAGACTCGATGAGGAGAGGGGGGCAAGGAGAGTCGATGAGAGATGGGGCGAGGAGACTCGATGAGGAGAGAGGGGCGAGGAGACTCGATGAGGAGAGAGGGGCGAGGAGACTCGATGAGGAGAGAGGGGCGAGGAGACTCGATGAGGAGAGAGGGGCGAGGAGACTCGATGAGGAGAGAGGGGCGAGGAGACTCGATGAGGAGAGAGGGGCGAGGAGACTCGATGAGGAGAGAGGGGCGAGGAGACTCGATGAGGAGAGAGGGGCAAGGAGACTCGATGAGGAGACTCGATGAGGACAGGGGGGCGAGGAGACTCGATGAGGAGAGATGGGGCGAGGAGACTCGATGAGGAGAGAGGGGGCGAGGAGACTCGATGAGGAGAGAGGGGGCGAGGAGACTCGATGAGGAGAGAGGGGCGAGGAGACTCGATGAGGAGAGAGGGGCGAGGAGACTCGATGAGGAGAGAGGGGCGAGGAGACTCGATGAGGAGAGAGGGGCGAGGAGACTCGATGAGGAGAGAGGGGCGAGGAGGCTCGATGAGGAGAGGGGGCGAGGAGACTCAATGAGGAGAGAGGGGCGAGGAGACTCGATGAGGAGAGAGGGCGAGGAGACTCGATGAGGAGAGGGGGCGAGGAGACTCGATGAGGAGAGAGGGGGCGAGGAGACTCGATGAGGAGAGAGGGGCGAGGAAGCTCGATGAGGAGAGAGGGGGCGAGGAGACTCGATGAGGAGAGAGGGGCGAGGAGACTCGATAGAGAGAGGGGGCGAGGAGACTCGATGAGGAGAGAGGGGGCGAGGAGACTCGATGAGGAGAGAGGGGCGAGGAGACTCGATGAGGAGAGAGGGGCGAGGAGACTCGATGGGAGAGAGGCCGGGGGCGAGGAGGCTCGATGAGGGAGAGGGGCGAGGAGCTCGATGAGAGAGAGGGGCGAGGAGACTCGATGAGGAGAGGGGCGAGGAGACTCGATGAGGAGAGGGGCGAGGAGACTCGATGAGGAGAGAGGGGCGAGGAGACTCGATGAGGAGAGAGGGGCAAGGAGACTCGAGGAGGGGGCGAGGGAGACTCGGAGAGAGGGGCGAGGAGGCTCGATGAGGAGAGGGGGCGAGGAGACTCGATGAGGAGAGGGGGGCGAGGAGACTCGATGAGGAGAGAGGGGGCGAGGAGACTCGATGAGGAGAGAGGGGGCGAGGAGACTCGATGAGGAGAGAGGGGGCGAGGAGACTCGATGAGGAGAGAGGGGGCGAGGAGACTCGATGAGGAGAGAGGGGGGAGGAGACTCGATGAGTGAGAGAGGGGCGAGGAGACTCGATGAGGAGAGAGGGGGCGAGGAGACTCGATAGGAGAGAGGGGCGAGGAGCTCGATGAGGAGAGAGGGGCGAGGAGACTCGATGAGGAGAGAGGGGCGAGGAGACTCGATGAGGAGAGAGGGGCGAGGAGACTCGATGAGGAGAGAGGGGCGAGGAGACTCGATGAGGAGAGAGGGGCGAGGAGACTCGATGAGAGGGGCGAGGAGACTCGATGAGAGGGGCGAGGAGGCTCGATGAGGAGAGAGGGGCGAGGAGGCTCGATGAGAGAGGGGCGAGGAGGCTCGATGAGGAGAGAGGGGCGAGGAGGCTCGATGAGGAGAGAGGGGCGAGGAGGCTCGATGAGGAGAGAGGGGCGAGGAGGCTCGATGAGGAGAGAGGGGCGAGGAGACTCGATGAGGAGAGAGGGGCGAGGAGGCTCGATGAGGAGAGAGGGGCGAGGAGGCTCCATGAGGAGAGAGGGGCGAGGAGACTCGATGAGGAGAGAGGGGGGAGGAGGCTCGATGAGGAGAGAGGGGCGAAGAGGCTCGATGAGGAGAGAGGGGCGAGGAGGCTCGATGAGGAGAGAGGGGCGAGGAGACTCGATGAGGAGAGAGGGGCGAGGAGACTCGATGAAGGAGAGAGGGGCGAGGAGACTCGATGAGGAGAGAGGGGCGAGGAGACTCGATGAGGAGAGAGGGGCGAGGAGACGGTGAGGAGGGGCGAGGAGACTCGATGAGAGAGGGGCGAGGAGACTCGATGAGAGAGGGGCGAGGAGACTCGATGAGGAGAGAGGGGCGAGGAGGCTCGATGAGGAGAGAGGGGCGAGGAGACTCGATGAGGAGAGAGGGGCGAGGAGACTCGATGAGGAGGAGGGGCGAGGAGGACTCGATGAGGAGAGAGGGGCGAGGAGACTCGATGAGGAGAGAGGGGCGAGGAGACTTGTGAGGAGAGAGGGGCGAGGAGACTCGATGAGGAGAGAGGGGCGAGGAGACTCGATGAGGAGAGAGGGGCGAGGAGGACTCGATGAGGAGAGAGGGGCGAGGAGACTCGATGAGGAGAGAGGGGCGAGGAGACTCGTGAGGAGAGAGGGGCGAGGAGACTCGATGAGGAGAGAGGGGCGAGGAGCTCGGATGAGGAGAGAGGGGCGAGGAGACTCGGTGAGGAGAGAGGGGCGAGGAGACTCGGTGAGGAGAGAGGGGCGAGGAGATCGGTGAGGGGAGGGGCGAGGAGACTCGATGAGGAGAGAGGGGCGAGGAGACTCGATGAGGAGAGAGGGGCGAGGAGCTCGATGAGGAGAGAGGGGCGAGGAGACTCGATGAGGAGAGAGGGGCGAGGAGACTCGATGAGGAGAGAGGGGCGAGGAGACTCGATGAGGAGAGAAGGGGCGAGGAGACTCGATGAGGAGAGAGGGGCGAGGAGACTCGATGAGGAGAGAGGGGCGAGGAGACTCGATGAGGAGAGAGGGGCGAGGAGGGCTCGATGAGGAGAGAGGGGCGAGGAGACTCGATGAGGAGAGAGGGGCGAGGAGACTCGATGAGGAGAGAGGGCGAGGAGACTCGATGAGGAGAGAGGGGCGAGGAGACTCGATGAGGAGAGAGGGGCGAGGAGACTCGATGAGGAGAGAGGGGCGAGGAGACTCGATGAGGAGAGAGGGGCGAGGAGACTCGATGAGGAGAGAGGGGCGAGGAGATCGATGAGGAGAGAGGGGCGAGGAGACTCGATGAGGAGAGAGGGGCGAGGAGACTCGATGAGGAGAGAGGGGCGAGGAGACTCGATGAGGAGAGAGGGGCGAGGAGACTCGATGAGGAGAGAGGGGCGAGGAGCTCGATGAGGAGAGAGGGGCGAGGAGGACTCGATGAGGAGAGAGGGGCGAGGAGACTCGATGAGGAGGAGGGGCGAGGAGACTCGATGAGGAGAGAGGGGCGAGGAGACTCGATGAGGAGAAGGGGCGAGGAGACTGATGAGGAGAGAGGGGCGAGGAGACTCGATGAGGAGAGGGGCGAGGAGACTCGATGAGGAGAGAGGGGCGAGGAGACTCGATGAGGAGAGAGGGGCGAGGAGACTCGATGAGGAGAGGGGGCGAGGAGACTCGATGAGAGAGAGAGGGGCGAGGAACTCGATGAGGAGAGAGGGCGAGGAGACTCGATGAGGAGAGAGGGGCGAGGAGACTCGATGAGGAGAGAGGGGCGAGGAGACTCGATGAGGAAGAGGGGCGAGGAGACTCGATGAGGAGAGAGGGGCGAGGAGACTCGATGAGGAGAGAGGGCGAGGAGACTCGATGAGGAGAGAGGGGCGAGGAGACTCGATGAGGAGAGAGGGGCGAGGAGACTCGATGAGGAGAGAGGGGCGAGGAGACTCGATGAGGAGAGAGGGGCGAGGAGACTCGATGAGGAGAGAGGGGCGAGGAGACTCGATGGAGTAGGAGCGAGGAGACTTGAGAGAGGGCGACGAGACTCGATGAGAGAGGGGCGAGGGGACTCGATGAAGAGGGCGAGGAGGCTCGATGAGGAGGGAGGTGCGAGCAGCTCGATGAGGAGAGAGTGGGGCGAGGAGACTCGATGAGGAAGAGAGGGGCGGGAGAGACTGATGAGAGAGGGGCGAGGAGGCTCGATGAGGAGGGGAGGGTGCGAGGAGCTCGATGAGGAGAGAGGGGCGAGGAGACTCGATGAGGGGCAAGGAGGGACTATGAGGGGCGAGGAGAGACTGTGATGGGCGAGGAGACTCGATGAAGAGAGAGGAGCAGGGAGACTAGATGAGAAGAGTGGGGCGGGAGACTAGATGAGAAGAGTGGGGCGGGGAGACTAGATGAGAAGAGTGGGGCGGGGAGACTAGATGAGAAGAGTGGGGCGGGGAGACTAGATGAGAAGAGTGGGGCGGGGAGACTAGATGAGAAGAGTGGGGCGGGGAGACTAGATGAGAAGAGTGGGGTGGGCGAGAAGATAAGGGCAAGATAAGAGATGAGACAGGATGAGAAGGTTTTTATTACAGGGTCAGAGGACATACCCTTGAATACTTGAAATCTTATCTTAGCAGTAGACACCAGTATGCCTACACAAATGGTGTATCCTCAGGTTTTAGTCGGAGTGCCACAGGGCAATGTCCTATGCCCTATGCTCTCTCTCATTTACATCAACGACCTCCCCAACACATCTCGTGTCCTTAAACCAGTTCTATTCGCAGACGACACTGCTTATGCCTTTTCCCACTCAAACCCGACTATTCTTCGTGACACTGTTAATGACGAGTTACTAGGAATATCTAAGTGGATGATGAACAAACTCGCTCTCATTATAGACAAAACCTGCTTCATGCTGTTTGGAAACAGCTTTAAATGTGTAATGTAATATATTGATTAATGGTTCCCCATTACAGTACACTTGAGGGTAAATTTTTTAGGGCTACACCCTGACTGCAACCTTAAATTTCAGATCCACATCCAACATATAGCCAAGAAAGTACAGTGGTACCTCAGGATACAAACTTATTTCATTCCAGAAGGCTGTTTGAGTGCTGATACCTAACGAATTTGATCCCATAAGGAATAGTGTAAATTAGATTAATCCATTTCAGATCCCCCAAAATACTTTCAAAAGCACTTACATAAATACACTTACATAATTGTTTGCTTTTTGAGCTGTTCATATCCTGAGGTACCACTGTATCTAAAACAGTAGGCATCCTCTCCAAGATACTCTGTACCCCAAATGACACTTCTTACACTATACCATTCTCTAATCTACTCTTACCTCACTTATGGTATTTGTGCTTGGTTATCTACCATGACCAATCGCCTTAAACCATTAATACTGCAACAAAACGCTGTGGTGTGGATGATCAACTCCTGCACCAGACAGCACGCCCCACTGCTCTTCAAGAGTTTGAACTTGCCTAATATTCGAAATATGCACCCATATTATTGTGCTTGCTGTATATCTATAGAAAATTAAACTCCAGTATAAACCCTCCTCTCAAACTTCTTGATAGCAACAACAGAACACACACACACAACACAAGGCACAAAATTCTCTTCGATATCCCTCATGTCCGTCTCACCATATGCAAAAATACAATGCACATAAAGGACCCTAAAATCTGGAATGCATTGCCTGAACCAGCAGAAAATCCCCTGTCTGTCAGTTTATGGCTATAAAAAACATCTTGTCTCCCAAACTTAACTATACCTACACTATATTAAACCATTCGTCCAGTAAGCCAAGAAGAGAGAGGGGCCAGATGAAAAGGGCAATGAGATGAGAGAGGGGTCAGGAGACGACAAGCGAGAAGATGAGGCAAGGATACGAAGATGGGCCAGGAGACAAGGAGATGTAAAGGGCAAAAAGACAATAGAAAGGGGCAAGATGACAAGAAGGGCAACACAATGAGGGACAAGGAGACGAGAGAGCAGGGCGAGGAGACAGGGGAGAGAGAGAGTGAGGTAAGGAGACGAGAGAGGGAGAGAGCAGGGGAGAGGAGACGAGGAGGGAGAGGAGAGCAGGGCGAGGAGACTAGGAGGGAGAGAGAGCAGGCGAGGAGCGAGGAGAGAGAGCAGGGAGGAGAGAGAGAGAGGCAGGGCGAGGAGACGAGGAAGGAGAGAGAGCAGGGCGAGAGGAGACGAGGGAGGAGAGAGAGCAGGGCGAGGAGACGAGGAGGGAGAGAGAGCAGGGCGAGGAGACGAGGAGGGAGAGAGAGCAGGGCGAGGAGACGAGGAGGGAGAGAGAGCAGGGCGAGGAGACGAGGAGGGAGAGAGAGTGGGCGAGGAGACGAGGAGGGAGAGAGAGGGGCGAGGAGACGAGGAGGGAGAGAGAAGTGGGGCGAGGAGACGAGGAGGGAGAGAGAGTGGGCGAGGAGACGAGGAGGGAGAGAGAAGTGGGGCGAGGAGACGAGGAGGGAGAGAGAGTGGGGCGAGGAGACGAGGAGGGAGAGAGAGTGGGCGAGGAGACGAGGAGGGAGAGAGAGTGGGGCGAGGAGACGAGGAGGGAGAGAGAGTGGGCGAGGAGACGAGGAGGGAGAGAGAGTGGGGCGAGGAGGAGGAGAGAGAGGAGGGAGAGGAGTGGGGCGAGGAGACGAGGAGGGAGAGAGAGTGGGCGAGGAGACGAGGAGGGAGAGAGTGGGGCGAGGAGACGAGAGGAGAGAGATGGGGCGAGGAACTCTGAGAGAGAGAGAGTGGGGCGAGGAGACGAGGGAGGGAGAGAGAGGAGGCGAGGAGACGAGGAGGGAGAGGTGGGGCGAGAGACGAGGAGGGAGAGAGAGTGGGTGCAGGAGAAGGAGGAGAGAGTGGGCAGGAGACGAGGAGAGAGAGAGAGAGAGAGAGAGAGAGGAGGGAGGAGAGAGAGAGAGAGAGAGGAGAGGAGGTGAGGAGAAAGAGAAAGAGAGAGAGAGGGTGAGGAGAAAGAGAGAGAGAGGAGAGAGAGAGGTGAGGGAAGAGAGAGAGAGAGAGAGGAGAGGGGAGGGTGAGGAGAAAGAGAGAGAGAGAGAGAAAGAGAGAGAGAGAGAGAGAGGTGAGGGAAAGAGAGAGAGAGAGAGAGAGGTGAGGAGAAAGAGAGAGAGAGAGAGAGAGAGAGAGAGAGAGAGGTGAGGAGAAGAGAGAGAGAGAGAGAGGTGAGGAGGAAAGAGAGAGAGAGAGTAGAGAGAGAGTGAAGGAGAGAGAGAAGGTGAGGAGAAAGAGAGAGAGAGAGAGAGAGAGAGAGAGGTGAGGAGAGAGAGAGAGAAGAGAGAGAGAGTGAGGAGAGAGAGAGAGAGAGGGAGAGAGAGAGAAGGAGAGAGAGGTGAGGAGAAAGAGAGAGAGAGAGAGGTGAGGAGAGAGAGAGAGAGAGGTGAGGAGAAAGAGAGAGAGAGAGAGAGAGAGGGAGAGAGGTGAGGAGAGAGAGAGAGAGAGAGAGGTGAGGGGATAAGGAGAAAGATGGAGCGAGGAGATGAGAAATTGTGGATAGGAGGGTTGTGGAGTAACCCTGTACGTATATAGTACAGTATTAATGATGAATTAAGCAACATACTACATACATACCAGGAACATGGGAAAATTATTTATCTGGATCAGTTGATGAAGGTTTGTGGTGTAACACTCATCAAAGTTCCCCTACACAGATGGAAGACAGAGGTATTGTATGGTGTGGGTTTTCTCCTAACCCTTGCACTGTCTCGACATCCAAAATTAAAAGTTCCATCGGTGTTGCAATTTTATTTTTCAAGTTTCTCCTCTGAAATGGTAAGGAATCTCTTTTCTATGACATTAAAAAATACAAAAATTTAATGGAATACTTATGGAGTTATGCAGAAGCAAAGTTCAGGGCACTGCATGCAACTACGATTTTGGTCACTTTGTGGTGCCTATTTCTGCGAAATTCCATTGCTCAAACTGACTCGATTCCTGCCTATTTCACTAGTATGCCTTCCCTTCTATTTATTGATTGAGCACAAATTGCCCAGTCAAATATCAGAATTGCCCTGTAAAGTTTCCAGTTCTACACAAAATTAAAAAATCCAGTTTAAAAAGACCAAAATAAACACTAGGCATTCCAGACACTAAAATAACCTTTCTTCAGTTTATTAATCTCATCCCAGGCTTCTCCAGTACAACATTTGTCTTTCATTTTGTATCCATCATCATCACACAAAATATAAACATAAATGGTTGCTTATAGTTTAGGTCATCAAAATAATTGAAGCTGGCCTAGTAAAAATCCATAAAACAGACTGGGAGATAGGAGGCCCCTACCCAACCTCAGTAAAAGCACCAAAAAGCAAATATTTTCACAACTTTAAGGCTTATGTCAGGCCATTTCCGGTCTGAAACTGACCAAAATCAATTCCAATTTGTAAGTGTATCTTCTGGTCTGTCAATTGACATTAACAAACAGCTAATAAAATCATGAAACCCACCCTAGAAAATACCTCGAGATTACTGTTTTAACCCAAACCAAGGTCCGACGTTTGTTGTTCTCATTGTACTTTGTATGAGGGCAGGAATTTTTTTTTATTATACTGTGCACACCACACAGGTCCAGTCTCTCATGTCTAGGCCCAAATTGATTGCTCATGACGTATTTGACGGCACCATGATGTCGACTTTAGATCTGTGTAGCAACACTGGCCTCAGTGACATAGATCTACATGACACAATGAAAGGGTTAAAATACTGAATCTTAATAGAATACATTAGCAAAAATTACTTCAATAGTTACCAAATATTGAACATAAAAGTTTAATCAGCATTTGAGGTGAACATATCACGTGAAGTTTTTGTACAAGTACGAAGCAGTTTGGTGCACAAGTACAGGATCTGCATTATCCTTCTTGTACAGTTTATTTGAAAGTTAAAAAGAAAATAACCTAATGCAATTCAAGGAACTGTTCAAATAAATGTAAGAAAAAATGTAGAGAACTTTGTACAAGTATGTACAATGTACATCCTGATTTGGGTACAGAATGCAATTTTCTAGTGCATTTCTACTCGTTTTATTGTATTTCATTTTTCCTATAAAAAATATTATCCACATGTAGAATATAAATTGATAGCTTTTATTGGTAAAAACTGTTAACTTGTGCAAAAACTAATTTGTAGCACAGTATGTCTTAATTTTTATATGAATGTGTTATTACTTTTTTCCATTGTTTTTTAATTATATGTATTCGATTATACACTAACTCTCCTCTCCCAGTTAAAAATAGGAGAGGAGAGTTATTAAATGGAGAGTTAGAGGTATTGGGAAGATGGAAGGAATATTTTGAGGAATTGTTAAATGTTGATGAAGATAGGGAAGCTGTGATTTCGTGTATAGGGCAAGGAGGAATAACATCTTGTAGGAGTGAGGAAGAGCCAGTTGTGAGTGTGGGGGAAAGGGTTGTGAGGCAGTAGGTAAAATGAAAGGGGGTAAGGCAGCCGGGATTGATGGGATAAAGATAGAAATGTTAAAAGCAGGTGGGGATATAGTTTTGGAGTGGTTGGTGCAATTATTTAATTAAATGTATGGAAGAGGGTAAAGGTACCTGGGGATTGGCAGAGAGCATGCATAGTTCTTTGTATAAAGGCAAAGGGGATAAAAGAGAGTGCAAAAATTATAGGGGGATAGTCTGTTGAGGTCCCTGGAAAAGTGTATGGTTAGAGTTATAATTGAAAGAATTAAAGAGTAAGACGGAGAATAGGATAGCGAGGAACAAGGAGGTTTTTAGGAAAGGTAGGGGGTGTGTGGACCAGGTGTTTACAGGGGAAACATATAAGTGAACAGTATTTAGATAAGGTAAAGAGGTCTTTGTGGCATTTATGGATTTGGAAAAGGCGTTTTTGACAGGGTGGATAGGGGGGCAATGTGGCAGATGTTGCAATTTGTATGGTGTAGGGGGTAGGTTACTGAAAGCAGTGAAGAGTTTTTACGAGGATAGTGAGGCTCAAGTTAGAGTATGTAGGAAAGAGGGAAATTTTTTCCAAGTAAAAGTAGGCCTTAGACAAGGATGTGTGATTTTCACCGTGGTTTTTTAAATATTTTTATAGATGGGGTTGTAAGAGAAGTAAATGCGAGGGTCTTGGCAAAAGGCGTGGAGTTAAAAGATAAAGAATCACACCAAAGTGGGAGTTGTCACAGTTGCTCTTTGTGATGACACTGTGCTTTTGGGAGATTCTGAAGAGAAGTTGCAGAGATTGGTGGATGATTTGGTGGGTGTGCAAAAGAAGAAAATTAAAAGGGGAATACAGGAAAGGTAGGTTATGAGGATACAAAAGGATTAGGTTTATGAAAGATTGAATATCAGAAATTTTTAGGGAAGAGAGTATGGAGGGGTGAAGTATTCAGTATTTGGGGGTGACGGTTTTCAGCGGATGGGTCTATGAAAGATGAGGTGAATCATAGAATTGATGAGGGAAAAAAAGAGTGAGTGGTGCACTTAGGAGTTTGTGGAGACAAAGAACTTTGTCCTTGGAGGCAAAGAGGGGAATGTATGAGAGTATAGTTTTTACCAACGCTCTTATATGGGTGTGAAGCGTGGGTGATGAATGTTGCAGCGAGGGGAAAGGGTGGAGGCAGTGGAGATGTCATGTCTGAGGGCAATGTGTGGTGTGAATATAATGCAGAGAATTCGTAGTTTGGAAGTTAGGAGGGGTGCGGGATTACCAAAATGTTGTCCAGAGGGCTGAGGAAGGGTTGTTGAGGTGGTTCGGACATGTAGAGAGAATGGAGCGAAACAGAATGATTTCAAGAGTGTATCAGTCTGTAGTGGAAGGAAGGCGGGGTAGGGGTGGGCCCTAGGAAGGGTTGGAGGAGGGGGTAAAGGAGGTTTTGTGTCGAGGGGCTTGGACTTCCAGCGGGCATGCGTGAGCGTGTTTGATAGGAGTGAATGGAGACAAATGGTTTTTAATACTTGACGTGCTGTTGGAGTGTGAGCAAAGTAACATTTATGAAGGGATTCAGGGAAACCGGCAGGCCGGACTTGAGTCCTGGAGATGGGAAGTACAGTGCCTGCACTCTGAAGGAGGGGTGTTAATGTTGCAGTTTAAAAACTGTAGTGTAAAGCACCCTTCTGGCAAGACAGTGATGGAGTGAATGATGGTGAAAGTTTTTCTTTTTCGGGCCACCCTGCCTTGGTGGGAATCGGCCGGTGTGATAATAAAAAAAAAAATATACACTATAGTATACTGTATGCATAATCAAGACTTGATTTGATAATTGTTTTATTTCTAATTGTTTTCATTATTTTATATGCTATTAAAATTGTCCATATGTTGTATTTACTGGTATAAGGGTTGTCATCTTAACTTTGATAAGCCAAGCTTTTTCATTTTAGCATAAAATCGTGGACAGATTTTTGGTGTATTGTATACTCTTCTTTAGATTGTTACTGAAATTGTGACTGGATAATTTTTTTTTTATATGAAGCTATTTTGTAGGCTCTATTGCCTTGTAAGTAGGCCGCTTCTGATTCTGTTGTGTAATTAGTTCTGTTTTTATGTTCTCTTTTAGACACTTTCAAGTGGAATAACTAGCTGTGGCTTGCCAAATCTAAGTAACATAATTGCAAACAACTCGAGGAATGGACAGGATTCTAACCATCATGGTGTAATTAGAGAACTGGCCTGCTAATTTTGGGAATCCTGTCCATTGCACAAGAACTAATGTACAGTGGAACCTCGGTTGTTGAATTTAATTCGTTCCAGGTGTCAATTTGACAACCAAAATGGACAACAACCAATCTATTTTTTCCATAAAGAATAATGTAAATAAAATTAATCTGTTCCTGACTGCTATGTAAAACTGTTAAAATGAATACTAAAAGGAACTCTAACTGAAATACTGTACAGTAAATTAAAATTTAACTGCCTCTTGCCTGTCAGAGGAGAGCTAATGGCATACTGGAAGCAGGAGGTGGAGGAGAGGAGGGGGTATGTTACTACTTGGAAGGGTAGTCACCTTCTATTGATATGTAAGGCAATTGTCCTTCTGCTGTTTCTCTTCTTTGCCTCATTTCACCACTATCACCTTGTTCTGGCTCACTGTTTTTTCTCACTAAAAACCTGTCCAGTGAGGTTTGTTTCAGGCTCTGTTTTAACACTTGTCTAAATTGAGACATTACAATCTCATACATTTTAGAGAGACGAATGGCCACTGCTTTGTCTGGATGGTATTTTTCAGCAAACTCCTGCACTTCACACCATTTAGCACACATTTCCTTGACAAGTGCAATGGACACATCCTTCCCTCCTCTTCCTCTGATGACAGCTCCTCTGCTGCAATCTGTTGCTGCTCCTTCTGAAGGTCTTCAAGTTCTTCTGTGGTGAGTTCAGTTTTTGCTCCTCCACCCAATCCTCCACATCATCTTCAGTCACCTCTAGGCCCAAGGCCTTTTCCAGGGACACACTATCCTATTCAGTTATAAAACTGAACTCCTCCAGAAACTCATTTCCAGGCTTGGAGGGTGAGCAGGAGCATTGTCCATAAGTAAAAGTGGCAATTGTTTTTAACGAGGCTACTTTTTGACAGTTGGAGCGAAGATCTTATGATCCCACTCAATACAAAATTGTCTTACCTAAGCTTTCATGTTGGCTCTCCACATTACAGCCAGTTTTTCATAATGTTGTCCTTAAAAACTCATGGATTTATGGAATAATAAACAAGTAAGGGCTTCAATTTCAAGTCCCCACTTGCATTACCACACAGTAACAGAGTGAGCCTGTCTTTCATTGGCTTGTGTCCTGGCATTGACTTCTCCTCTTCAGTTATGTAGGTCCTCTTGGGCATTTTCTTCCAGAAGAGACCTGTCTCGTCACAGTTAAACACTTGGGGGAAAAACCCTTCAGCCTCTACATGCTCTTGGAATTCGGTAACATACTTTTCAACAGCCACTTTGTCAGCACTGGCAGCCTCCCCATGCCTAACCACACTGTGAATGCCATTATCTTTCTTAAAATTATCAAACCAACCTGTTAGCGTTGTCATTCAATCAAGAGAATGTGTGAAAACTATGGCGTTTTGTCTGAAGTTCCTCGTTCAAAAATCAATTTGTTTGACAAGTAATGCACTCAACAACCAAGGTTCCACTGTATATTGGTTACTGCAGTCTGAGAAAGAGGTATCTTTGTATCCCATAAACCTGGTCCTGTCACCTTCTGTGCATGCAAAAGGAATAGTACAGTGTGAAACAAATCTCTAATGCAATTAATTATCTTCAGTGAAGATTTGAAGCCATTCGAAAGTATTAAGATAAGATTTGTTTGGATTTTTAACTTGGGGAAGGTTAGCCACCCAGGATAACCCAAGAAAGTCTGCGCATCATAGAGTACACTGTCTTATATTCATTGGGGGTTCTTCAGTCTTTTTTCCAGGATGTGACTCACACTAGTTGACTAACACCCATGTACCTACTTGCTACTAATTGAAGAGGGACAACAGGTTTAAGGAAACATGCCCAATGTTACCACCTGGCTGGGAATTGAACCACTGACAGCCATCATTGTTATTGCATGGAAAAATAATACCTTAATTTCTTCAATAAAAAAAAGGAACACCTGGCATCTACACAGCCCACAACCAATTTGACCCTTCCAGTAAGATACACCAGCTTTGACAGTAAAGCTGGTGTATCTTACTGGAAGGGTATCCTTTAATTAATATACACAAGTCAGTATCCCTTAATACACTAGCACTTAGTTTGCAGCAATTAAGAGTTGGCATTTAAGGCTTCAAGCCCATCGAGGAGGCATTCACAAATTATTGCTTAACAGCCAGCAGTGAACTGGATAATATTTTAATTTTGACTAATTTCTTTAATAAAATTGGTACATTGGTACCTAGGAGCCTAAATTTAATCCCAACTTTTCTCTAGGTAAGAGGTCAAGGTTTGAAGTCATTCAGAATAGGCATTCTCCCATTATTGCACAGAATTCAGCAATTCCAAGTTTAACTGTTAATAAATTAGCAAGTTGCATCTACTCAACCATTAAAGATTGAAGCTGATCAGAAGAGACATGTTAAAGTTTTTTTTATGGAAGAAATACCTTACCAAATTAAAACAAAATGGCCACATTTGCATCTACACACTCCAGCAACAATCACAACTTTTCCTAGGCTAGACCTGTGAGAAAGTTTGAAGCTGATCAGAGAAGTATTCAAGATATTGCTCAGAAACCAAAATCAGACTTGGCTTTATAAAATTGACAAAAGAGCAGCTGCCCGATCTCAGTAGTTCCATACGCCTTACCCCTAGTTCACCAGCATTGAAAATTTGAAGTTGATCGGATAAGTCATGAAAACCTTGTAAGATAAGGCTGATGTACCTGAGAATATGACTGGCTCTGCAATAAAGCAGGTGAAAATATAATATTTATGGGCTCACTTAAGTCATGAAACTTTAAAATGTGATAAAAGTGAGCTTTCTATATTTGTTTTCTTCTCAAACAGGGTGTTCACAGAGTCCTTTAACCCATAAACGGTCCAAGCAGATCTACGTTCACGTGTAGTGCTACAATAGTAGATCTACTTTTTTTTTACATATTTTCAAATATAACAAAAGAAAAAAAAGTAGATCAAAGTTTTTTTACACATTTTCAAATGTAAAAAAAACAAAAAGATCTACTTTTTTTTACATACTTTCAAATGTTGAAAAAACGTATATATACGTTTGGACCGTTTACGGGTTAACTGATTTCAGCTTTTTACAATAAAATGGTAGCGGAAATGAAAATGCAGTTTTCTGTATATGATAGCTCAATTAATGGTGTTCTTATGCAATTTCATGTTTGTCTTAATGTAGTGCAATCTCAAAATGTGCACCTCTAGTGATTCTTAACATCTGTAATTGATAACTCCAGTTCCAGGTATTGGCCAACATATCCAGTGTGACTTTTCCAAATACCATCATTTTTTTCCTAGCAAGGAGTGTTTTATTGTTGGCAATTGGTATCTGGAATAAACAATCCTTCATAAACTTGTAGACAAAGTTTATGGGTGTAAAGTCAGAAGAGCAGGGGATGATGCCATTTGATGGTTCCATTACACCTAAACCATTTGCCTGGGACCTTCATGTTATGATGGAAGACTGTATACAGAGAAATGCATTTTCATGTTTTTTCATTCATTATTGTAATAAATATTTTAAATAAAAATTTATTTTTTAAGAAACAGGAATTTGCCTACAGTGAACTTGTTTTAGTAAACGAATAGGGAATAGTGGGTGGCAGGTAATGGCAATTGTGGTAGATAGAGATGAGATTGCTTTGTTGTGATTGTAACTAGGAACAATTTTGTAGTCAATAGACCTTGTCCATATCCAAATCAAGTGACCTAGTGGATTTTGTTCTATATTTCCAAAGTCTGTTAAATTGAGGGTTTACTGTACCTGTCTACTAGTCAGAGGGTTGAAGTAAAATTTTACAAATTGACACTCACACACCATTAATAATTCAAAGCAAGATTCACCAGTGTTGAAAGTTTGAAGCTGATCTGAAGAAACTCTCAAATTACTGCATAGTAACTAGTGGTGAATGGTCTACAATATATTACATATAAAACTGACCAGAAGGCATATATGCATGTCACTAAGTGCATGAACTTTTCTGTAGTAATAGTACACCTTGAAAATTTGAAGGTACTTGAATGAGGTGTTCTTAACTTGTAAATGAAATCTTTGGAGAAGGAGAAAAAAGAAATCCTGACAACCACACTAAGGTACCCTTTAGACACCAAATAATAAACCAGGGAAGTCTTGGTAAACAATACATATTTACATTTGAAGTACAGTAGATCATTCAGTATTATATCTTATGTATTGACTGATTGTTTTATACCTTTGCATTGACAAGGCAATATGTGATTGTAGATTGATGTACTCATTTGTCATTGTTGATAAGCATAGATTAAAGTAGCCTTAAAAAAATGCATTTTTTGTTATTCTTGCTTGTGCTAGTGGAAGTTGTTTGTCTTTGCTGTCTGGATTTGAGGTTGTGCTTGTCTGCAGGATCATTGAGTGAAAATTTAGCCATGAGCCATCTTGTCATTTTCATAAATCTTCAGTAGTACAGTATTCAGCCATTTCACTGTTGATACCTCCAAAATGAAAGCCCCTTCAATGTCACCATTTTTTGATGAAAACAAAGAAATTTTATCTTATAAAATGTTAGAGAAGCATTTTCTAAAGTTAATGACACTAAATATGCAAAAATTGATGTAACATTTAGAATATTATGCAGGCATGAAATTGAAGGCTGGGGAGCACATTACCCAGGCATGAAATTGAAGGCTGGGGGGCACATTACCCAGCATTGAAACCTATTTTAGCATATTTCCAGTGGTCAAACTGATGCAATTCATGGCTATTTTGCTAGTATGCCTTGTATTCTATTCATTGATCATAAGAAACTGCCCATTCAACTATCATAACTACTCTAATTTTGGCAGGCTTACTATATTTTCAGCAAATTCCTATCTACAGAATCCAAAATGAGCACTAGGCATTCCAGCGACTAAAACAACCTTCCTTCTGTTCATCAGTCATATTCCTAGACCTCTCCTATATGACACTTGCCCTCCATTTTGAATCCATCATTTGGAAAAAAAAAAATCAGTTTTTACCTATTTTTCTGCTAATAAACCATAACTAAGAATGCCTGGTCATAATTTAGGCTAACCCAATAATTGAAGCAGACCTAGTAATAACCTAGAAAACATTGTGGGGGTAGGAGATGCCTATCCTTCCTCAGGAAAATGTATTATTTCCATGTATTTCAGGCCATTCTCAATCTGAAACCAAGACAAATCATCATTTCATTAGGATGTCTTTCATTCTATCAGTTGGCACCAAGAAATATGATAACCACCCTAGAAAACCCCAAACTCACTATTTTAACTCACACAGTCAGAGGTTAACAGTGTGTAGGGGCAACAGCAATTTTTTTTTTTTTTTTTTTTTTTTTTTTTTTGTGTTGCACACTTCACCACACAAATCCATTCTCTCATATCTAGGCAAAAATTTGCTGCTCCCAGCATATTTGAGGGCACTGTAATTATGCATGCATAGATCTCTGCAAGTGTCACTGGCTCCAATCACGTAGGGACTGAGAAAATTAAAATATGTAAAGAGAAATGAAATTTCTCTTTACATATTTTAATTTCTCTTTTTAGATGAAAATATTTTGCATATTTTTATGTAAAGAAGTGCAGAAAAATTTCCTACTTTTTTAATGCTATTATACAGTATAGAAATTTAATACTGTACCCTTTTCTTCTACATATGGACTTAACCAAGTTTTTCTTTAGAGCACTTTGTTGTTTATTGTTCATTAGTTTTAATAAATGCTAGTATTAATTTACTAATTGTAAAATGTAAATCAATTTTTTTTTTAGAAATTGGAATGCTTTTCAATTTTTTTCATTTATCAGTATTTTGAACCATTTTCAGCTGCACCACAGTTATTTATCTAACATTTACTTGGACCATCTAAATCAGTGAGCAAACATTTGATCACAATAATGTATCTAATAAATTTTTGACATTAAAGTGAGTAGTGGTGATAGTATACAGTATTTTATTTCTCTTGGAGAAAAGATACATGTTGCAGAACAAGCTTTTATCCAGGCAGTATTGCACTCATTCAGATCTTTATCAAAACACTTGATTTCTCTGTTAGATTTCTCTCTAATTCTCTTATCTTTCTCTCCTTCCCTCCCTCTATCTCTGATCTCTCTTCTCTCTCTTTGGCACCCCTCTTTTCCCTTTCAGCCCTTTCCCTTTCCCTCCTGCTCTTCTTACTCTCTCCATTACATTGGTAAAACCAGCCTCTCTCTCTTCCTGATAGACTTAGGAGCACTGCAAAAATGTTTATGTTAACAGTAAATTTTCTTTTCTGTCATGTTAGATGATAGCCATCTTATAAACCGGTCCTCTGATGAAAATGTCTAGCACTCTTCTAGGCTTCACAGATGCAGTGTTGTTAAGTCGGCTCATATACAACATTCCTAACTAGGAATGTACCAGAGTACTGGTATCAGTAAGCATTAGCTAATTTGATGGTATCGGTATCAGCCTAAAATTGAGTATCTGTATCGACAAACAAAGTGGTATCATCCCATCCCTATTCCTAAAATGAATCTTTGTTCCAGTTTTGTTTTCATAAATGACTGCCTTTCTCATTATATTGTCAAATACAGTGGAAGTTTGACTTAAGAGTTTAACCCTTTGAGGGTTGCCAGACCCTCTCAGATACTTGTTCTCAGGGTCACCAAAATTTCAAAAAAAAAAAAAAAAAATTCTTATTTAAAGATAGAGAATCTTTTCCCAATCATAATGACACCAAAAGTATGAAATTTGATGAAAAACTTACGGAATTATGCCCACTTTGCCCACTTTGAGCCCTATTTTCGGCCAATTCCAGTGTACTAGTCGACAAAAATCATAACTATTTCGCTAGAACTCCTTTTTTTCTATCGAATGAGTACAAGAAACCACCCATTTACCGATTTCAACTATCCAATAAAGTGCTCAGAATTTAGCAATTTTGCCAATTTCACACAAATATCAAAAGATGCCAATTTCCAAATAGGGTCCAGAATAAACAAGAAAGACATTCCTGGCACTAAAATAACATTTCCTCTGTTCATTAGTCACATCCCCATGCCCCTCTTACATTTCTTTTGCTTTCCACTTTGAATTTTTATTTTCACAAAAAAATAGAAGATTTACTGTTATGCAGACTACTGTATTAGTGTAGAAATGGTATAAATAATACCAGTGCACTTGTGAAAGAATATTAGATTCACCAGTTGACGTGTATTGGAAGCATGGCACGATTTGTTTACTTTTGAACTTTGGCAAAAATCGAGCATTTCTGCTATTTTGAGCTCAGTTTCAAGGTACTTTTCATTGTGAAACCAATCAAAATCGTCTAAATTTCTGTAATATGTCTTCCAGTCTATAAAATAAGACCAGGAAAACTAGAATACAACCATAAATACCATATGAAAATACAGTGCAAATTCGCTGTTTTAAACCAAAAACACGGTCAGTTTTTTTTTTCTCATTACGCACTGTGTGCTGCTGGATTTTTTTTTATACTGCACACACTGGCCACATAGACCCATTCTTTCATATGTAGGCCTACCAGCTTCCTCTTGCTAGATTTGAGGGCGCTCGAATTTGTGTGTACTAGTACGTCAAAAACCCTGGCGTGTAATCCGTACTAGTACGGCCGAAACCCCGAAAGGGTTAATCTGTTCCAGGAGCCAGCTTGTAACTCAATTTACTCGTATATTAAATTAATTTTCCTCATTTAAATTAATTGAAAAGCCATTAATTCATTCCTGCACTCTGGAGAGACTAGAAAAAATACTTGAATATGACGCTATTATCAACTGTACGGCTTATTTATCTATCACAATTCATGTAATATGACATAATAAACAATACAATTAACACAAACATGATATATACTCTAGAGTGAATAAAATAGGCCATAATATGGTGGCAGAGGCAGCAGCAGAAGCATCCACCATTTCCTGTCCAATTTGACTATATAGTATCTTCTCATGCTTTTCTTGTAAGAGAAAACAGAGTATTTTTGAGACTAACTGCAGTGGATCACTAGTTGTCTAATGAAAACACAGAAAATATTGTATATAAACACATAATAAATCATAATACACTACAGAATGTAAAGAAATAATAAATTGTGTATATAAAGAGTATATACTTACACACTGAACATAACTGATGCAAGTTTTGTTTAATCACTGAACATAACTGATATGGTATCTCCTGCGAGCTGCTTCTCTCTCAACCACACCAGCAGCAGTTTCTCCATCTTTTCATGGACAGAGGTCTGCAGTTTAGATGTTATTGTAATGCCCTTGGCTGGCGCTATAGCCTTTATCGACTCCTGCTGCCTTAATATCGTACATATAGATGATGTACTGCGCTGCTATTGTCTGGCTAAATCCACAACTCGTGCAACTTGCATATGTTTATCTATGATTTCATGCACTAATTCCATGGAAATCGTCGTCTTTTTCTCCTCAGCACTGTCCTTTGCACTTGTTTTCTTGGACCCATGGTTAGAAAAGCGAGATTTGCCAAATGGCTGTCAAAAATGTAAGCAAAGCATGAGAGAACTGCTTCGACAGTGATGTAAACATGTGTACTGCCAACTAGCAGCAGCATTCTGAATTACTATTACATACGTATTGTGTACATTATTATTATTAGTAATATAGGGAACTGAAGCTCTATCGTTAGTATGTCGGTATAGTTGCTGATCCCCTGTATATGTTGTGTAGCATATCTGAGTATCATAGTTAGTACCATCCATATGTATTACATAGACAACCCCTTGCTAGACTTAGCA
This sequence comes from Cherax quadricarinatus, assembly GCF_026875155.1. Taxonomy (NCBI): domain Eukaryota; kingdom Metazoa; phylum Arthropoda; class Malacostraca; order Decapoda; family Parastacidae; genus Cherax; species Cherax quadricarinatus. The sequence goes on along the minus strand of NC_069402.1, from coordinate 68,452,734 downwards.
GCTAACATGTAACGTCACACAGTGCTGCTTGTGGGTTGAAGTCGCCCTGTCCCTTTCTCAGTCCACGAATAGACCTACAGGCTACAACAGGCTAGGCTGGGGCTCCCCATCACAGCTTTACTAATACAAGTGTATACAACCCAACAAGTGTGTTCATCTCCAACCATCATATCTCCACGGAACCCTCCCAACAAGTATAATAATTTATTATTATTATTATTGTTAATTTAGGGAACTGAAGCTCTATCATTATTGCAATTATTATTATTATTATTATTATTATTATTAATTTAGGGAACTAGAGCACACATCCAATTCCCTAGATCAAGAGACTCGCCAGCATCAAGGAACCTTGATGCTGGTGAGGAGCTCTTTATGTAGGGAATTGGATATGTGCTCTAGTTCCCTAAATTAATAATAATAATGATAGAGCTTCAGTTTCCTAAATTAATAATGGGGTAGCAGTAATGTTGAAGGATCAGTTATGGAAGGAGAAAACAGAATATGAATGTGTAAATTCAAGGATTATGTGGATTAAAGTAAAGGTTGGATGCGAAAAGTGGGTCATAATAAGCGTGTATGCATCTGGAGAAGAGAGGAATGTAGAGGAGAGAGAGAGATTTTGGGAGATGTTAAGTGAATGTATAGGAACCTTTGAACCAAGTGAGAGAGTAACTGTGGTAGGGGACCTGAATGCTAAAGTAGGAGAAACTTTTAGAGAGGGTGTGGTAGGTAAGTTTGGGGTGCCAGGTGTAAATGATAATGGGAGCCCTTTGATTGAACTTTGTACAGAAAGGGGTTTAGTTATAGGTAATACATATTTTAAGAAAAAGAGGATGAATAAGTATACAAGATATGATGTAGGGCGAAATGACAGTAGTTTGTTGGATTATGTATTGGTAGATAAAAGACTGTTGAGTAGACTTCAGGATGTACATGTTTATAGAGGGGCCACAGATAGATCAGATCACTTTTTAGTTGTAGCTACACTGAAAGTAAAAGGTAGATGGGACACAGGGAGAATAGAAGCATCAGGGAAGAGAGGAGGCGAAGGTTTATGAACTAAAAGAGGAGGCAGTTAGGGTAAGACAAACAGCTGTTGGAGGATAGATGGGCTAATGAGAGCATAGGCAATGGGGTCGAAGAGGTATGGGGTAGGTTTAAAAATGTAGTGTTTAGTGTTCAGCAGAAGTTTGTGGTTACAGGAAAGTGGGTGCGGGAGGGAAGAGGAGCGATTGGTGGAATGATGTAAAGAGAGTAGTAAGGGAGAAAAAGTTAGCATATGAGAAGTTTTTACAAAGTAGAAGTGATGCAAGGAGGGAAGAGTATATGGAGAAAGAGAGAGGTTAAGAGAGTGGTGAAGCAATGTAAAAAGAGAGCAAATGAGAGAGTGGGTGAGATGTTATCAACAAATTTTGTTGAAAATAAGAAAAAGTTTTGGAGTGAGATTAACAAGTTTAGGAAGCATAGAGAACAAATGGATTTGTCAGTTAAAAATAGGAGAGGAGAGTTATTAAATGGAGAGTTAGAGGTATTGGGAAGATGGAGGGAATATTTTGAGGAATTGTTAAATGTTGATGAAGATAGGGAAGCTGTGATTTCGTGTATAGGGCAAGGAGGAATAACATCTTGTAGGAGTGAGGAAGAGCCAGTTGTGAGTGTGGGGGAAGTTCGTGAGGCAATAGGTAAAATGAAAGGGGGTAAGGCAGCCGGGATTGATGGGATAAAGATAGAAATGTTAAAAGCAGGTGGGGATATAGTTTTGGAGTGGTTGGTGCAATTATTTAATAAATGTATGGAAGAGGGTAAGGTACCTAGGGATTGGCAGAGAACATGCATAGTTCCTTTGTATAAAGGCAAAGGGGACAAAGAGTGCAAAAATTATAGGGGGATAAGTCTGTTGAGTATACCTGGTAAAGTGTATGGTAGAGTTATTATTGAAAGAATTAAGAGTATGACGGAGAATAGGATAGCAGATGAACAAGGAGGCTTTAGGAAAGGTAGGGTGTTTACAGCAAAACATATAAGTGAACAGTATTTAGATAAGGCTAAAGAGGTTTTTGTGGCATTTATGGACTTGGAAAAGGCGTATGACATGGTGGATAGGGGGGCAATGTGGCAGATGTTGCAGGTGTATGGTGTAGGAGGTAGGTTACTGAAAGCAGTGAAGAGTTTTTACGAGGATAGTGAGGCTCAAGTTAGAGTATGTAGGAAAGAGGGAGATTATTTCCCAGTAAAAGTAGGCCTTAGACAAGGATGTGTGATGTCACCGTGGTTGTTTAATATATTTATAGATGGGGTTGTAAGAGAAGTAAATGAGAGGATCTTGGCAAGAGGCGTGGAGTTAAAAGATAAAGAATCACACATAAAGTGGGAGTTGTCACAGTTGCTCTTTGCTGATGACACTGTGCTCTTGGGAGATTCTGAAGAAGAGAAGTTGCAGAGGTTGGTGGATGAATTTGGTAGGGTATACAAAAGCAGAAAATTAAAAGTGAATACAGGAAAGAGTAAGGTTATGAGGATAAAAAGATTAGGTGATGAAAGATTGGATATCAGATTGGAGGGAGAGAGTATGGAGGAGGTTAATGTATTCAGATATTTGGGAGTGGACGTGTCAACGGATGGGTCTACGAAAGATGAGGTGAATCATAGAATTGATGAGGGGAAAAGGGTGAGCGGTGCACTTAGGAGTCTGTGGAGACAAAGAACTTTGTCCTTGGAGGCAGAGAGGGGAATGTATGAGAGTATAGTTTTACCAATGCTCTTATATGGGTGTGAAGCGTGGGTGATGAATATTGCAGCGAGGGGAAAGCTGGAGGCAGTGGAGATGTCATGTCTAAGGGCAATGTGTGGTGTGAATATAATGCAGAGAATTCGTAGTTTGGAAGTTAGGAGGTGCGGGATTACCAAAACTGTTGTCCAGAGGGCTGAGGAAGGGTTGTTGAGGTGGTTCGGACATGTAGAGAGAATGGAGCGAAACAGAATGACTTCAAGAGTGTATCAGTCTGTATTGGAAGGAAGGCAGGGTAGGGGGTCGGCCTAGGAAAGGTTGGAGGGAGGGGATAAAGGAGGTTTTGTGTGCGAGAGGCTTGGACTTCCAGCGGGCATGCGTGAGCGTGTTTGATAGGAGTGAATGGAGACAAATGGTTTTTAATACTTGACATGCTGTTGGAGTGTGAGCAAAGTAACATTTATGAAGGGATTCAGGGAAACCGGCAGGCCGGACTTGAGTCCTGGAGATGGGAAGTACAGTGCCTGCACTCTGAAGGAGGGGTGTTAATGTTGCAGTTTAAAAACTGTAGTGTAAAGCACCCTTCTGGCAAGACAGTGATGGAGTGAATGATGGTGAAAGTTTTTCTTTTTCGGGCCACCCTGCCTTGGTGGGAATCATCCAGTGTGTTAATAAAAAAATAAAAACAATTATTACAAGAGCTTCAGAACAAAGGGTTGGATTTGAGTGGGACTTGCACATAAGAGCTTATTTCTTGGGTAGCATTGAAAATTGGGTTGGGCAAATGTTTTGTTAGTGGGATGAATTGTAAAGGACCTGCCTAGTATGGGCCATCAGGCCTGCTGCAGTGTTCCTCCTTTCTTATGTTCTATGTTAAGTCTACTCAGTGTACTGTTTACCTAGCTGTGGGAGCAGTTCTCTCCTGCTTGCTTACATTTTTGACAGTCATTTGGCCAAATTTCTTTTCTAAGCATGGGTCCTAAGAAAGTAAGTGTAAAGGATAATGCTGATAAGAAAAAGAGGATGATTTCCATGGAATTAAAGCATGAAATCGTAGATAAACAAGAGAGGTGTCCGGGTTTTGGGTTGAGTAGGAAGTGGGGGGGGGGAGCTGGCTCTTAACTCGGAGCAAAAAATCTACCAATCGATGGCTCGTATCTCAAAAAACTCGTACGTTGGGACACTCGTAAGTCAAGGTTCCACTGTACTCTTATCTTCAGGACACTTGATTTGACTTGACCTGGCCTGACCTTTGCCTTCTCACCCTTTTCTCTTGGCCTGTCTTCTGTTTTTCCTTCACTTTTCCTGTACTGATCTTTTCTCCTTTGTTTACCTAGTAGAGGCCAGTAGGCCTAGTGTAACGCTTTTTTTATTTTTGTTACTGTATGATCTCCTTATGGACTTTTTAGAGGATGGAGTTACCTGCTTCTTCATTCATCCACTTGAATAATTTATCCCCATTGCCACTGTTACTGACACTGCTGCTGCTGCTGCTGCTGCTGCAGCAGCAGTCGCAGCCGCAGCAGCCGCTGCCGCAGCCGCAGCAGCAGCAGCAGCAGCCGCCGCCGCCAGCCAAAAGCCAAAAGCCATTACTGCTACTGAGACTACTACAAAAACAGCCAAAAATTATAATCAACAAAAATCAACAGACAATGAAAACCAAAACAAAAGAAAAACAATCAACAAAATTTTACTGCTGCTACTATGCTATTACTACTACTATGCTACTACTACTACTACTACTACTATGCTACTACTACTACTACTATGCTACTACTACTACTATGCTACTACTACTACTACTACTACACTACTACTACTATGCTACTACTACTACACTACTACTATGCTACTATACTACTACTACTATGCTTACTACTACTTACTACTACTACTACTATGCTTAACTACTACTATCTACTACTATACTACTATGCTACTACTTACTACTACTAACTACTACTACTATCTACTACTACTACTACTACTAACTTACTATCTATACTACTACTACTACTACTATACATACTATCTACTACTACTATCACTACTACACTACTATGCTACTTACTACTACTTATTACTATACTACTACTACTACTACTTACTATGCTACTACTACTACTATTCTACTACTACTGTACCACTACTACTACTGCTATTGTACCACTACTATACTACTACTACTGCTGCTGCTGTACTGCTATACTACTACTACTGTACTATACTACTACAACTACCATTGTACTACTATACCACTATTATTGTACTACAGTGGACCCTCGACCAACGATATTAATCCATTCCTGAGAGCTCATCGTTAATCGAAATTATCGTTAGTCGAGTTAATTTTCCCCCTAAGAAATAATGGAAATCAAATTAATCCGTGCAAGACACCCAAATGTATTGAAAAATTTTTTTTACCACATGAAATATTAATTTTAATACAAACTGAAGAAGACATGTACAATTACATGACACTTACCTTTATTGAAGATCTGGTGATGATTGATGGGGTGGGAGGAGGGGAGACTGTGGATGGTGTTAGTGTTTAGAAGGGGAATCCCCTTCCATTAGGACTTGGTGGCAAGTCCTTTTCCGGGGTTACTTCCCTTCTTCTTTTAATGCCACTAGGACCAGCTTGAGTCACTAGACCTCTGTCGCACAACATCTGTCCATAGAGGCCTGTACCTCCCATTCCTTCATGACATTCCTAAAGTGTTTCACAACATTGTCAGTGTCACAATTAAACACTTGTTCAGGTTTCAATTCTTCACTGTCTATGTACTCCTTGAATTCCTGCACATATTTTTCAGCTGCTTTTTGGTCCAAACTGGCAGCCTCACCATGCCTTATCACACTATGTATGCCACTACGATTCTTAAATCTCTCAAACCAACCTTTGCTGGCCTTAAATTCACTCACATCACCACTAGTTGCAGGCATTTTTCTAATTAAATCCTCGTGCAACTTCCTAGCCTTTTCACATGATTGCTTGAGAGATGCTATCTCCTGCTATCTGTTTTTTGTTTATCCACCCCAATAACAGTCTCTCAACATCTTCTATCACTTGTGATCTTTGTTTCTAAAACAAAGTTGCACCTTCGGCAAGAACAGCTTCCTTGATTGCCGTTTTCTTGGCCACAATAGTAGCGATGGTCGATTGGGGTTTTGTGTACAACCTGGCCAGCTCGGAGACACACACTCCACTTTCATACTTAGCAATGATCTCTTTCTTCATATCCATAGTAATTCTCACCCTTTTTGCTGTAGGGTTGGCACTAGAAGCTTTCTTGGGGCCCATGGTGACTTATTTTGCAGGTGCAATCACTAAAAACGCTGTGATAATATGAAATGTTCCGATTGTATGTTTGGGACTGCGGTGGCTGGCTGGCTTGTAAACACTGGCCACCAGTGGACGCGTCTCAGATGGAACGAATTGTGCTGGTCGAGTTTTTTAGCGCTAGTTGAGGCAAAATTTTTGCGTTAAAATGTATCGCTAGTCGGATTTAATGTTAGACGATGCCATCGTTGGTCGAGGGTCCACTGTACTATGTTGGGAGGGTTCCGTGGAGATATGATGGTTGGAGATAAACACACTTGTTGGGTTGTATACACTTATATTAGCAAAATTGTGAGAGGAGCCCAGCCTAGCCTGTTGTAGCCTGTAAGTCTATTCGTGAACTGAGGGAGGGACAGGGTGACTCCCACCCACAAACAGCACTGTGACTTCACACGCTAGCTGCTAAGTCTAGCAATGGGTCGTCTATATAATACATTTAGATGGTACTATAATACTCAGATGTGCTACACAACTTATACAGGGGATCAGCAACTATGCTGACAACTATACAACTATTATTGTACTACTATACTACTACTATTGTACTACTATATTACTATTACTATACTGCTATACTACTACTGCTACTACTTTACTACCATCTACTACTATATAACTACTACTACTATATTACTACTACTATACTGCACTACTATAATTCTACCACCATTATATGTACTACCACCATCACTACATGGAAAGGGTTCTGGGGGGTCACACCCCTGTAGACTGGTCTGTGACCAGGTCACATGGTGGATCACGGCTTGATCAGCCAGGCTGTTACTGCTGGCTGCACACAATCCATTGTATGAACCACAACCTGGCTGGTCAGGGACTGACTTTAGATATCTGTCCAGCTCCCTCTTGAAGACAGCCAGGGGTTTATTGGTAGTCCCCCTTATGTATGCTGGGAGGCAGTTGAGCAATTTTGGGCCTCTTACTACTACTACTGCAGTACTAATTCTACTACTATAATAATACTATAATAATATTATACTACTACTGTAATATTATACTACTACTATACTATTATACTACTATTATACTACTATTATACTACTACTATTATACTACTACTTTTATACTACTACTATTATACTACTATTATACTACTACTATTATACTACTACTATTATACTACTACTATACTACTACTACTATACTATTATACTACTACTACTACTATACTATTATACTACTACTATACTATTATACTACTACTACTATACTATTATACTACTACTACTATACTATTATACTACTACTACTATTACTGTATTATTGCTGTACCACTATTACTACTATATTACTAATATTTCTGTACTGTTACAGTGGAACCTCTATACTCGAACAGTTCGGTATTCGAACGCTTTATTCGGTAAAAATATTGCTCAGTAGTTGACGGTTTGCTCGGCACTCAACCAAACAAACACAACCTGCCAGAACTTCTCTGTAAACTATTTTGTGTTTCTTTGCATTTTTTGGTGTTTGTTATTTGTATAAATAAGTCACTGTGGGACCTAAGAAGATTAGTGATAACAGCTAACCAAACAGAAAATTGGTTGGGGAAAAATTTGTACGGTACTCAAACAGATCGGCACCCGAACATCCTTCTGGAACAAATTAAGTTCGAGTACCGAAGGATTCCACTGTACTAGCTATTACTACTGTATTATTATTATTATTTTTTTTATTTTAATATTTATTACTATTTTATTATTATTATTATTATTATTATTATTGTAGATACTGCATACCTCCATGTACCCATGAGTTCACCTTCTGCTCCTAGTAGTATAATGTATATACACCAGTGTCTTTTGTATCTTTTGTGTGACTTGGTAAAGCCCTGACAACAAAATAATTAAAATCAACAAAATGAAATGGTTTCCCATTTGTGTGTCTTTTCTTCAGCATTATCAGCTCTACACATTTTGGATTCACTCATTTGATTCTAGCATTGATAAATTTGTTCAGTCATAGTATTTTTTTTCAGGCAGTGCGGTATTCCTTTATTAATTCTTAACTTGGTCACACTTGTGACTTCAGATTTCTACTCCTTAGAGAAGTGCTACAAGTGCAACCGTCCAGGTCACTTTGCTCGTGACTGCAAGGAAGAGGAGGATCACTGTTATCGCTGTGATGGCGTTGGTCACATTGCCAAGGACTGTGAACATTCCTCTGACGAACGTAAGTACAGTACTCGAGTTTCATTTTTAATTAGACTTCCAGGAATTTTAGGGTTAGTAAATAGTATTCAAGTGGTTCTCCAACATGTCCTTTTCTTTTTATTTTTTTTGGTGTGCACGTTTGTAATTTATTTAACTCGGCCATCAGTTAAAAATAAGACTTTATATACAGTAGGGCCCCACTTATGTGGCAAGTTAGGTTCCAGGCTTCTGCCAGGAAAGCAGACTTTGCCGGAAAGCAGAACACCATTTTTTTCACTTATAAATGTATATAAATGCCAGATGACAAGTTTACACTAACATATATTAAGTTAGCAATAGAACTTAGGCATTAAAAACAATAAAAAGTAAAATACACACAGTATACTCATTATTTACCTCAAAATATTCATAGTCTTAACCCTTTCAGGGTTTCGGCCATACTAGTACGGCTTACCCCCCAGGGTTTTTGACGTACTAGTATGCCTAAATTCTAGCGCCCTCAAATCTAGCGAGAGAAAGCTGGTAGGCCTACATATGAAAGAATGGGTCTGTGGTCAGTGTGTGCAGTATAAAAAAAAAATCCTGCAGTACACAGTGCGTAATGAGGGAAAAAAAAACTGACCGTGTTTTTGGATTAAAACAGCAACTTTGCACTGTATTTTCATATGGTATTTATTGTTGTATTCTAATTTTCCTGGTCTCATTTTATAGAATGGAAGACATTTTACAGAAATTGAGATGATTTTGATTGGTTTTACAATGAAAAGTACCTTGAAATTGAGCTCAAAGTAGCAGAAATGTTAGATTTTTACCAAAGTTCAAAAGTAAACAAATCATGCCAAGCGTCCAATATACGTCAACTTTTGAGTCTAATATTCTTTCACAAGTGCACTGATATTGTTTATACCATCTCTACACTAATGCAGTAGTCTGCATAACAGTAAATCTTCTATTTTTTGTAAGAATAAAAATTCAAAGTGGAAAGCCAAAGACATATAAGAGGGGCCTGGTATGTGACTAACAAACAGAGAACTTATTTTAGTGCCAGGAATGTCTGTCTTGTTTATTCTGGACCCTATTTGGAAATTGGCATCTTCTGAAATTTGTGTGAAATTGGCAAAATTGCTAAATTCTTATCACTTTATTGGATAGTTGAAATCAGTAAATGGGTGGTTTTTGTACTCATTCGATAGAAAAAAACTGAGTTCTAGCGAAATAGTTATGATTTTTGTTGACTAGTACACTGGAATTGGCTGAAAACAGGGCTCAAAGTGGGCAAAATCGCCGATGTGTCAACATTGTCGAGACCGTTAACTTCGCGAGAGCATAATTCCGTAAGTTTTCCATCAAATTTCATACTTTTGGTGTCATTATGATTGGGAAAAGATTATCTATCTTTTCATAAGAAAAAAATTTTTTTTTTTTAAATTTGGGGACCTGAGGAATAAGTCGCAGAGAGGGCCTGGGGACCCTGAAAAGGTTAATGTAGGGCAGAAGGTGAGTAGCATTTACTATAAGAAGTTAGTGTGGTAGCCCTCCTGGCCACCCCCCACACACGATATGCTACGACGATGCTTAAATAGAGTGATAAAATGCATATACAGTACACTCTTTACTTACCTTAAGATATTTGTAGTCTCACTGTAGGGTGAGAGGTGAAAAGTATTTATTTGTAGAAAGTGGTGGTAGGTAGGGTAGTGTAGGGGAGCCACCCTGGCTACCCCCACCCACTATGTAAACAAACAGACGATGGGTCTGGTTGTGGTTCATAAACATTCATACAAACACCTTACATTGTGTACAAGTTGTCTCCACAGTGGTACAGTAGAATAAATAAAGACCAACACTTCCATTCTCATGTAATTTTTAGAAGGAATGATGCTTTGAAAAATTATTACAAGTTATTATTACAAGTTATTATTACAAGTTATTATTACAAGTTATTATTACAAGTTATTATTACAAGTTATATTACAAGTTATTATTACAAGTTATTATTACAAGTTATTATTACAAGTTATTATTACAAGTTATTATTACAAGTTATTATTACAAGTTATTATTACAAGTTATTATTACAAGTTATTATTACAAGTTATTATTACAAGTTATTATTACAAGTTATTATTACAAGTTATTATTACAAGTTATTATTACAAGTTATTATTACAAGTTATTATTACAAGTTATTATTACAAGTTATTATTACAAGTTATTATTACAAGTTATTATTACAAGTTGTTATTACAAGTTGTTATTACAAGTTGTTATTACAAGTTGTTATTACAAGTTGTTATTACAAGTTGTTATTACAAGTTGTTATTACAAGTTGTTATTACAAGTTGTTATTACAAGTTGTTATTACAAGTTGTTATTACAAGTTGTTATTACAAGTTGTTATTACAAGTTGTTATTACAAGTTGTTATTACAAGTTGTTATTACAAGTTGTTATTACAAGTTGTTATTACAAGTTGTTATTACAAGTTGTTATTACAAGTTGTTATTACAAGTTGTTATTACAAGTTGTTATTACAAGTTGTTATTACAAGTTGTTATTACAAGTTGTTATTACAAGTTGTTATTACAAGTTGTTATTACAAGTTGTTATTACAAGTTGTTATTACAAGTTGTTATTACAAGTTGTTATTACAAGTTGTTATTACAAGTTGTTATTACAAGTTGTTATTACAAGTTATTACAAGTTATTACAAGTTATTACAAGTTGTTATTACAAGTTATTACAAGTTATTACAAGTTGTTATTACAAGTTGTTATTACAAGTTGTTATTACAAGTTGTTATTACAAGTTATTACAAGTTATTACAAGTTATTACAAGTTATTACAAGTTATTACAAGTTATTACAAGTTATTACAAGTTGTTATTACAAGTTGTTATTACAAGTTGTTATTACAAGTTGTTATTACAAGTTGTTATTACAAGTTGTTATTACAAGTTGTTATTACAAGTTGTTATTACAAGTTGTTATTACAAGTTGTTATTACAAGTTGTTATTACAAGTTGTTATTACAAGTTGTTATTACAAGTTGTTATTACAAGTTGTTATTACAAGTTGTTATTACAAGTTGTTATTACAAGTTGTTATTACAAGTTGTTATTACAAGTTGTTATTACAAGTTGTTATTAACAAGTTGTTATTACAAGTTGTTATTACAAGTTGTTATTACAAGTTGTTATTACAAGTTGTTATTACAAGTTGTTATTACAAGTTATTACAAGTTATTACAAGTTGTTATTACAAGTTATTACAAGTTGTTATTACAAGTTATTACAAGTTATTACAAGTTATTACAAGTTGTTATTACAAGTTGTTATTACAAGTTATTACAAGTTATTACAAGTTATTACAAGTTATTACAAGTTATTACAAGTTATTACAAGTTATTACAAGTTGTTGTTACAAGTTGTTGTTACAAGTTGTTGTTACAAGTTGTTGTTACAAGTTGTTGTTACAAGTTGTTACAAGTTGTTACAAGTTATTACAAGTTATTACAAGTTGTTGTTACAAGTTGTTGTTGTTGTTACAAGTTGTTACAAGTTATTACAAGTTATTACAAGTTGTTATTACAAGTTGTTATTACAAGTTGTTGTTACAAGTTGTAACAACAACTTGTAACAACAACTTGTAACAACTTGTAACAACAACTTGTAACAACAACTTGTAACAACAAGTTGTTGTTACAAGTTATTATAATCATAAGAAGCACTAAACCCACAAGGGTCGTGAATTGCTATATATAGAGTGAAGGCATATGAAAGGAATATTTATCTACAGTTATCCCCGTGTTTGACTAGAGAAAACGTAATTCTTCCGACACTCCTACTGAGCCGCTTTGTAAACTAATCTCATATTTGTCAATTTTATTCTGTAGGTGCATGTATAATGTTTATATGCTATGTAACGTGTTTCTTATATAATTTTGAAGAAAATATCATAGATGGATTAATGAAATGTCTTTATTAACGTAAAATAAGACATTTCATGTACCCAAGAGAGATTATTATTACATAGTATTACTATGGCGTCATGAGTAGAGACTCTAGTGATTTTAATGTGTACCCACATGCCAGCACAGTGTGTAAGTATATTTAGATACAGGTACACATAAGCATAATTATCAGAGTACGTATAAAATACGCAGTAACTTTAAAACACTTAAAATTTTGGAAAGTTTCCAGACATAATAGATGTGCTCATGAAGAATGTAAACAAACCGGGTGGGGAGTGCCGTATTTGAAAGACCACTTGCCATATAGCAAATATTGGTCATAATTTGAAAGCGCCATATTAGTGGAATGCCATAAGGCGAAACGCCGTAAAGCAGGGCCCTACTGTATTTATCAAAGTACTATACAGAGGTTTACCTGTTGAGCAGAACCATTTCTAGCATCATTAATACAGCTATTATTATTATTATTATTATTATTATTATTATTATTATTAAAGGTATGCTGAAATATCAATATCGGCCATATATATGGTGTTAGTATCAATGAAAAAGAAGCTGATACCAACCAATAATTTAAAAAATTAATATTACACATGTACTGTGAGGATTATTCAAATCACTTACTCATACTATCATTGTACATACACTTCAACTGGTTATCTATGATTGAGCAGAGAGGAATAAAGGACATCATTGCTAATTGTTGACAAATAGTGAGCCACTTCAGTCATTCTCCTCTAGCCTGCAGTAAACTAGAAACTCTTGAACAAAATGAACTTACAAAGCACAAGCTCGTTCAGAAGATTACCTGCTGGAATAGCAGTTACTTAAACTTTTCATTGTCCAGACCCCCTGAATTAATACAGTGGAACCTCTACTTATGAGTGCCCCAACATGCAAGTTTTTCAAGATATGAGCAGTCGCTTGGTCAAATTTTTGCTTCCAGATGTGTGTGAAATTTCAAGATGCGAGCAGGCCTTGAGGGAGGTTCCTTGACACTAGTGAGGGGCTCTTGCTCTAGGGAATTGGATCTCGGTTGTTTGTTGGACTATCTTATTGAAACTTGGGCAATGTATGATGGAAAGATGCTTCTTAACGTACACCAAAATTGAAAGAAATTGGACCATAAATAATGAACTTCACTTCTCTGCCATTAGCCTCCCCTTAGCAGTATATTTTCGCATGGTTTTTATGGTTGTATTCTCGTTTTTTTTGGTCTCATTTGATAGAATGGAAGATGTATTACAGAAATAGATATGATTTTGATTGGTTTCATGACAAAAAGTACCTTGAAATTAAGCTCAAAATAGCAGAAAAGTTCAATTCTTTGGCGATGTTCAAGAGCAAACAAATGATGTCCAATACCTGTCCGACTGGCCATTCCAATACGCAGTCATGAATGGGTTGACATTATTTATACAATTATTACAGTAATACAGTAGTCTGCATAACAGCAAATCTTCTATTTTTTGTGTGAATAAAAATTCTGAATGGTAAGCAAGAGTATTATTAAAAGAATACATTTTTTTTTTTTTTTTTTTTTCAACAAGTCGGCCGTCTCCCACCGAGGCAGGGTGACCCAAAAAAGAAAGAAAATCCCCAAAAAGAAAATACTTTCATCATCATTCAACACTTTCACCACACTCGCACATTATCACTGTTTTTGCAGAGGTGCTCAGAATACAACAGTCTAGAAGCATAAACATATAAAGATACACAACATATCCCTCCAAACTGCCAATATCCCAAACCCCTCCTTTAAAGTGCAGGCATTGTACTTCCCATTTCCAGGACTCAAGTCCGACTATATGAAAATAACCGGTTTCCCTGAATCCCTTCACTAAATATTACCCTGCTCACACTCCAACAGATCGTCAGGTCCCAAGTACATTCGTCTCCATTCACTCCTATCTAACATGCTCACGCACGCTTGCTGGAAGTCCAAGCCCCTTACCCACAAAACCTCCTTTACCCCCTCTCTCCAACCCTTTCGAGGACTGACCCCTACCCCGCCTTCCTTCCCCTATAGATTTATATGCTTTCCATGTCATTCTACTGTGATCCATTCTCTCTAAATGACCAAACCACCTCAACAACCCCTCTTCTGCCTCTGATTAAATATTTTTTATTAACTCCACACCTTCTCCAATTTCCCACCCCAATTTTCTGCAAAATTTTTTACACCACACTTTCCCAAAAAAAAGGGACATCTCCGCTGCCTCCACCGTCTCCTCGCGGCTTTACCACCCAAGCTTCACACCCTTAAGAGTGTTGGTACTACTATACTTCAAAACATTCCTTTTTTGCCTCCATAATAACGTTTTTTGACTCCACATATACCTCAACCACCACTCACCTTTTTTCCCTATAATTTATGTTTAAACCCTCATCCTTCATAAATCCATCCGCCGACCTCAACTCCCAAGATCTAAAACATTCACTTTTCCATACCCCCTCCCCAATTTTGATATCCAATTTTTCTTTTCTAAATCTTTTGACACCCTCATCCCCTTTATCTTTTCTATGTTCACTTTCAACTTTTTATTTTTAACACTTTCCCCAAAACTCATCCACAAACCCTTTTGCAATTTTTCTTTTAGAATCCCCCATAAGCACGTATCATAGCAAAAAGTAACTGGTCTTTTCCCTTTTTGAATTTGACCCCCCAAAAAATTTAATCCCACCCCTCTCCCAAAACCCAGCTTTATTTCCTTTCCCCCCCCATCTTAAAATATATTAAACAACCGGGACATTAACATCCCGTCTAAGACCTACTTTTCCCGGGGGAAGTAGCTCCCTCTCTTACACCCCAACCCCTACCCCACTACCCATAAAAACTCTTACGCATTTAAAAAAATTTACCCCCTTTTCATATCTTGCAACATCGCCACATTGCTCCTATCCACTCTATAAAACCTTTTCAAATCCAAAAATGTAAAAAAAACTTCCCTTTTTTATCAAATTTCTGTTCACATATATGTTCAATGTAAACCCCTGATCTACACATCCCCTCCCCAAACCTAAAACCTCCTTGCTAAAAAACCCCCCGTCTTACCTTAAATTTTTTCAATTATAACCCTTCCCTACACTTTTCCTGGTTATCGTAAGCTTTTTCCTCATAATTTTTACAGTCTCTTTTGTCCCCTTTTCCCCTTTTTAAAAGGGATATACAGCTCTCTGCCAAAACCCTAGGTACCTTCCCCTCTTTCAACATTTATTAAAAAAAAGACCAACCCCTCCACACTTTAAAACCCCCCTGCTTTTTAAAATTTCTGCATGATCCCCTCGTTCCACGCTTTACCCCCTTTTCATTTTAGTAACCTTTCCCCGTCCTCCCCCCCCTTACATTCTGCTTTCTTCACTCCAAAAAAATGGTATACCTCCCCGACCAGTCATGAAATTACTGCCTCTGTTTTTTCCAACATTAAAAGTTCCTCAAAATTTTTTTCGCCATCTACCCAAACCTCCATCCCCCATCTACTAATCCCCTACTCTGTTTTTTTTAAAGACAATCCATATTTTCCCTAGGCTTTCTTATTGTTTAACCACTCCAAATTTTTTCTTATTTTCATTAAATTTCTTGACATTTCCCTCCCACTCTAAATCTGCTTCCCTTTTTCACTCTCTCACTACTCTCTTTACCTTTCTTTTACTTCCAAACTTGCCTTCTTTTAAAACTTCTGCTTTGTAAAAAACCCCATAAGCTACCTTTTTCTCTTTTATCACACCCTTTTCTATATTCCCCAATCACTCCCCTTCCCCCGCCCCCACCCTCCTTAAACCCAAAAATTTTGCCCCAATTCTAAACTGCTTTTTAAAAAATATTTTCCCAAACCCTCTTTAACCCCCCCCCTACTCATCTTTTCACTAGCCCACCTTCTGCCAATAGTCCGCTTATATCCCACCCCAACTTCCTCCTCCCCTTTTTTATACACTTTCACCTCCCTCTTACTTGTTGTTGCCACCTCCTCTTTCCCATCTACCTCTTACTCTAACTGTAGCGACAACTAAATAATGATCCGATATATCAGTTGCCCCTCTATAACAGTACATCCTGGAGCCTACCCATCCCCTTTTATCCACCATAACATAATCTAATAAACACTTTCAATTATGTGCTACATCATACCTTTATTTTTAATATCCTCTTTTTCAAAAAATATGTATTACTTATTACCAAATTCTTTCTACACATAGCTTCAATTAAAGGCCTCCCCATTACATTTACCCCTGCACCCCAAATATACCTACAACTCCTCCATAACATTTTTACCCACATTAAGCATTAAAACCCCAACCCACCATTACTCACACAAAAAAAAAACTTGTATTCAAAACTCCCCACGCATTCACCTCAACATTTCAAAATCTCTCTCTCTCCACTACACTACTCTCTTCTCCAGGTGCATACACGCTTAATTATAACCCACTTTTCACATCCAATCTATATTCTTACCCACATAATCCTTGAATATAATACATTGTAATAGTCCCTCTTTTCCTGCCATAGCTTTATCTTCAACATTATTGCAACTCCTTCTTTAGCGCTAACCTCTATTTGTAACCCTTGACCTAATCCATTTATTCCTCTCCACTGAAACTCTCCCACCCCCTTCAGCTTTGTTTCACTTAAAGCCAGGACATCCAGCTTCTTCTCATTCATAACATCCACAATCATCTCTTTCGTATCATCTGCACAACATCCACGCACATTCAGACTTCCCACTTTGACAATTTTCTTCTTATTATTCTTTTTAGTAATCTTTACAGAAAAGGGGTTACTACCCCATTGTTCCCGGCATTTTAGTTGACTTTTACAACACGCATGGCTTACGGAGGAAAGATTCTTATTCCACTTCCCCATGGATATAAAAGGAAAATTAATAAGACCAAGAACTATTAAGATAAAATCAAAGAAAACTCAGATGAGTGTGTATAAATAAATGTGTACATGTATGTGTAGTGTGACCTAAGTGTAAGTAGAAGTAGCAAGACATGCCTGTAATCTTGCATATTTATGAGACAGACAAAAGACATCAGCAATCCTACCATCATGTAAAACAATCACAGGCTTCATTTTACACTCACTTGGCAGGACGGTAGTACCTCCCTGGGTGGTTGCAAAAGAATACATATGTACTAATAAATAATATTTTTTTTTATTAACACATCGGCCGATTCCCACCAAGGCAGGGTGGCCAGAAAAAGAAAAACTTTCATCATCATCATTCACTACATCTTTCTTGCCAGAGGGATGCTTTACACTACAATTATAAAATTGCAACATTAACACCCCTCCTTCAGAGTGCAGACACTGTACTTCCCATCTCCAGGACTCAAGTCCGGCCTGCCGGTTTCCCTGAATCCCTTTCATAAAACTACTTTGCTCACACTCCAACAGCACGTCAAGATTTAAAAACCAATTGTCTCCATTCACTCCTATCCAATACGCTCATGCACGCTTGCTGGAAGTCCAAGCCCCTCGCACACAAAACCTTTACCCACTCCCTCCAACCCTTTATAGGCTGACCCCTACCCCGCAATCCCTCTACTACAGACTTATACACTCTCGAAGTCATTCTGTTTTGTTCCATTCTCTCTACATGTCCGAACCACCTCAACATCCCCTCCTCAGCCCTCTGGATAATAGTTTTGTCAATCCCACACCTTCTCCTAATTTCCAAACTACGAATTCTCTGCATTATATTCACACCACACATTGCCCTCAGACATGACATCTCCACTGCCTCCAGCCTTCTCCTCGTTGCAACATTCATCACCCATGCTTCACACCCATACAAGAGTGTTGGTACAACTTTACTCTCATACATTCCCCTTTTTGCTTCCACAGACAAAATTCTTCGTCTCTACAGACTCCTAAGTGCACCACTTGCCCCTTTTCCCCTCATCAGTTCTGTGATTCGCCTCATCCTTCATAGACCCATCTGCTGACACGTTCACTCCTAAATATCTGAATACATTCACCTCCATATTCTCTCCCTCCAATCTGATAGCCAGTCTTTCGTCACCTAATCTTCTTGCTATCCTTATAACCTTACTCTTTCCTAAATTCACTTTTAATTTTATTCCTATAGATACCCTTCCAAATTCATCCACCACTCTCTGAAACTTCTCTTCAGAATCTCCCAAAAGCACCATGTCATCAGCAAAGAGCAACTGTGACAACTCCCACTTTGTGTTTGATTCTTTATCTTTTAACTCCACACCTCTTGCCAAGACCCTGGCATTCACTTCTCTTACAAGCCCATCTATAAATATATTGACCAACCACGGTGACATCACACATCCTTGTCTAAGGCCTACTTTTACTGGGAAATAATCTCCCACTCTCCTACATACTCTAACCTGAGCCTCACTATCCTCGTAAAAACTTTTCACTGCTTTCAGTAACCTACCTCCTATACCATACACCTGCAGCATCTGCCACATTACCCTCTATCCACCCTGTCATATGCCTTTTCTAAATCCATAAATGCCACAAAAACCTCTTTACCCTTATCTTAATACTGTTCACCTATATCAGTGGTTCCCAAACTTTTTCAGCTTGTTACCCAATTTAACATGCCACATAAAGCATGTTACCCCTTTCACAAACTGTTGTTGTTATTGATATATATGGCTAAATTAAAACACTTGAGATATTTTCTTCTATTTATTGTATTTGAACATTGTGCATCTCTAATGACTATTACCAAAGATGTCAAGAACATCAGTGGGATGGATGAAGTTGCATACTTGAAGCTAGTTTAGGAATTCTTGGCTTCGTGGTTGAAAGTGCCAGCCTGGCATTGTTTGCAACATTCAAGCGAGTCCTCTTTTTTGTTTTCATATCCAGCACAGTTGAGAAGCCCTTCTCGCACAGATACGTTGTTGAGAATGATACCAACAACTTCAAGGCTCTCTTGGACAGAGTTGGCGAGTCAGGTAGTCGTGAAATCCAAAAGGAATCTGCATTTTGGTTTTGGAATTCGATTTTCAAGGCTTCATTGGCTCGCATTGTGATCCACTCCTCCTTTGCAGGGAAATCATCATCATGAATGGCATCATCAGGTACAGAGAAGGGATGAATGATCCACTGAAGAGTGGCTGTTTCTTGGTCACTCTCTGGAAAGTAGTGATGCATGCTTGTTTCAAGCCCTTCAAATGGTCGCTCATTTCTTTGTTGATGGTCTGTAGAAGTGATCCAGTATCATGACTATTCTCCTCAACAAACTGGTCTAGGGTGGGAAACTGGGCGATCACTCCTTTCTCCAAGCGCCGAATCCAGAGTCTCAGTTTCCCCAGAAATGCAGTCACAGTGTGATGGGCATCAATGACAGTCGTGTTTCGGCCCTGGAGTTGCAGATTATCACTGTTCAGCTCCGCAAATATGTCAGCCAAGTAACAAAGTCGAGCAAGCCACTCCTTATCGGTGAACTTGGTAGCAAAAGGAGATCCTTTTTGTTCCAGGAATTCCTGAACAGCTTTTCGGAGCTCAATGACTCGACGTACAACCTTGCCTCGTGACAACCAGCGAACATCGGTAATTTTATATGCAACACAGTAGGATGCTTCGACCGCAGCTTGAAGCTTTTGGGCTTGAATTCCAGATGAGCTGACTGGATATTCTTCAGTGCTACAGCCTGGCGCTGAAAATAATCCTGATCCTTATTTTGAAGATTTGGATGGCACTTCTGGAGGTGAGCTGAGAGTTTTGATGGCTTGAGGCTTTCATTTGTCAACACTTTGTGATATGCCACACATTGTGGCCGATCCTCTCCACCAGAAGTTAAATTCTCAAAGCCATGGCAAAGAAAGGCGTCAGTGTAGGTGCACTTTTTGGACATTTTCGTGTTCAATCTGCAGAAAAAAGAAGAATATCCATGCATACACTGCAAAACGCAAGGTACATAATTTCTCGCATGGCAGCTAACACAAGTTCACTGATGCAAGCACACACGCATACATTCAAAATTGTCAGGCTGCAAGTATCATGCTTGTCAGCACAAGAGCACCGTGTAGCGCGAGACTACAGTGAACGTATACAGCCTCGCATACTCTGCTAATCCTAGCAAAACCATTGAAAACGTAAGAACCACACATACATTATATATAAAATTAATAATAGCTACAAATTCACAGTAACAGTGGGTAAATACTAACTATATACTGCACAGGGCAGTACACATACATACCAGCTTATGTCTACCTCGGCTGATGCTCACAGATAAACTGACAGTGTGAAATAGAGGCAGCCTCAGGAAGTGAGTGACGCGTACTGGACAGGTCGATCTGGGCTACTGAGTGACTTTTGTCCTGAAGCATACTTGTCAAAATACTTTTGGGTTTCCACACACTTAGCTATATATTTCTTCTTTTCTAATACTGTATATTAGTTTTTGATGTTTATTGTTATTTGGTTTAACTTTATTACTTACTTATAATAGGTTTACTTTACAACTTTATATACTAAGACAAAGTTAACAATAATCCTCATACCGGGTACTGCATTGTTTTCTTGATTTTCAGAATTCATAACTTTTTTTCTGTCACCCCTCCATAACCCCCCAAAAATGGTTAAATTACCCCCAGGGGGTAATTTACCCCCAGTTTGGGAACCACTGACCTATATGTTTCACTGTAAACACTTGGTCTACACATCGGTCTACACATCCCTTACCTTTCCTAAAGCCTCCTTGTTCATCTGCTATCTTACTCTCCGTCTTACTCTTAATTCTTTCAGTAATAACTGTACATACACTGTACCAGGTATAATCAACAGACTTCATTCTTTCGACACACCAGCCGTATTCCACTGAGGTGGGGTGGCCCAAAAGAAAAAACGAAAGTTTCTCCTTTTACATTTAGTAATACATTCAGAAAAAGGGACTACTAGCACTCAACAGACTTATTCCCCTATAATTTTTGCACTCTTTTATCCCTTTTGCCTTTATACAAAAGAACTATGTATGCTCTCTGCCAATCCCTAAGTACCTTACCCTCTTCCATACATTTATTAAATAATAGCACCAACCACTCCAAAACTATATCCCCTCCTACTTTTAACATTTCTATCTTTATCCCATCAATCCCAGCTGCCTTACCCCTTTTCATTCTACCCACTGCCTCATGAATTTCCCCCACACTCACGACTGGCTCTTCCTCACTCCTACAAGATGTTATTCCTCCTTGTCCTATACACAAAATCACAGCTTCCCTATCTTCATCAAAATTTAACAATTCCTCAAAATATTCCCTCTATCTTCCCGATACCTCTAACTCTTCATTTAATAACTCTCCTCTCCTATTTTTAACTGACAAATCCATTTGTTTCCTAGGCTTTCTCAACTCGTTAATCTCACTCCAAACTTGTTTCGCTTAGGGCTAGGACATCCAACTTCTTTTCATTCATAATAATAATATAATAATAATAATAATAATGTATAATATAATAATTATATAATATATGTAATATAATATAAATTATTATAAGAATAAGTATGTACTAATAAATATAATAAAAATACGTACAGGAGGGCCCCGCTTTACGGCGTTTCACTTTACGGCGTTCTGCTAATACGGTCATTTCAAATTATGACCAAAACTCGCTATACGGCTCCCCCACCTGACTTTCTAATACGGTCACCGCGCCCCACCCTGTTCGTTTACATTCTTCGTGAGCTCAGTAAGCACTAAGTCTCTCCATTTTGTCTGGAAACTCCAAAATTTCAAATGTTTTTAAAAGTTATTTCATATTTTATATATACTCTGATAATTATACTTATGTATACCTGTACTTAAATAAACTTACATACTGTACTGGCATGCAGGTACACATTAAAAGCAGTAAGAGTGTCTTATCTCTCCAGACGTCATATTAGTAATGATAATAATAATCATCGAGTCTCATTTAAATGTCGTATATTACGTTAAATACACATTTTCATTAATCCATCTATATTTTTTCAGAATTATATAATAAACACGATACATAACATAAAAAGATGATAAATACACCCCACAATAGAATAAACATAAATATGAGATGTGGTAGCAGACGACTTGCACAAGTGACGCCATATTAGAAATGATAATAATAATAATAATAATAATAATAATAATAATCACCGAGTCTCATTAAATGTTGTATATTACGTTAATATACACATTTTCATTAATCCATCCATGATATTTTTTCAAAATTATATAATAAACACGATACATAACATAAAAAGATGATAAATACACCCCACAATAGAAAATAAACATAAATATGAGATGTGGTAGCCAGATAACTTGTACAAGTGATGCCAAGAATAACATTTTCTCTAATCTAACATAAGAGAAAATGTGTTACTGGGGGTAACTGTAGAAAATTATTCCTTTTGTATGTATGTAAGTAAGTTTATTCAGGTATACACAAATACAGTTACATAGATTATCATACATAACATATGTGTAGAGAACCTAGGATAACCCAAAAAAGTCAGTGACTTATTTCCATTGCCTTCACTCAGAGCATCATTTCTTCTCAAAATGATGTTACGTGAGAATGGGAGTGTTCTTCTTTATTTATTCTACCGTATCAATGTAGAGACAACCTGTACACAATGTAACTTGTACACAAACCAGACGTGTACACTTTGTTTACAAAACTTACCTTCGCCTGGTTTGTTTACATAACTCTGCGCCTGTACTCTCTCATGCACTCATTCTTTCTCTCATTTATTTGTTTTATCTCATTTACTTACTCCTGACCCTACATTAAGACTACAAATATTTTAAGGTAAGTAATGAGTGAACTGTATATACATTTTATCGCTCTGGGATGCTTAAATGTAATAGAATATTATGTGTAGGTGGGTTGGCCTTGTATGGTACCCCGGCTGACTACCATACATACCACACTTGATTTTTTACAATAAATACTACTCATCTCACCCTAGATTAAGACTATAAATATTTTAAGGTAAGTAATGAGTGAACTGTATATACATTTTATCGCTCTGGGATGCTTAAATATCATAGAATTGTATGTGTGGGTGGGGTGGCCTGGTATGGTAGCCTAGCTGACTACCATACATACCACACTTGATTTCTTACAATAAATACTACTTGTCTCACCCTAGATTAAGACTATAAATATTTTAAGGTAAGTAATGAGTGCACTGTATGTGTGTGTGTACCCAGTGAGGTACTACCGTCCTGCCAAGCGAGTGTAAAACGAAAGCCTGTAATTGTTTTACATGATGGTAGGATTGCTGGTGTCCTTTTTTGTCTCATAAACATGCAAGATTTCAGGTACTTCTACTTACACTTAGGTCACACTACACATACATGTACAAGCATATATATACACAGCCCTCTGGGTTTTCTTCTATTTTCTTTCTAGTTCTTCTTCTTATTTATTTCCTCTTATCTCCATTGGGGAAGTGGAACAGAATTCTTCCTCCGTAAGCCATGCGTGTTGTAAGAGGCGACTAAAATGCCGGGAGCAAGGGCCTAGTAACCCCTTCTCCTGTATAATATTAAATTTAAAAAGAGAAACTTGGGTTTTCTTTTTGGGCCACCCTGCCTTGGTAGGATACGGCCAGTTTGTTGAAAAAAAAAAAAATGTATATATAAATACTAGGTAGTAGGTTGGTAGACAGCAACCGCCCAGGGAGGTACTACCGTTCTGCCAAGTGAGTGTAAAACGAAAGCTTGTAATTGTTTTACATAATGGTAGGATTGCTGGTGTCCTTTTTTCTGTCTCGTAAACATGCAAGATTTCAGGTACGTCTTGCTAGTTCTAGTTACACTTAGGTCACACTACATATACATGTACAAGCATATATATATATATATACACACACACACACCCCTCTGGATTTTCTTCTATTTTTTTCTTGTTCTTGTTTATTTCCTCTTATCTCCATGGGAAAGTGGAACAGAATTCTTCCTCCGTAAGCCATGCATGTTGTAAGGGGTGACTAAACTGCCGGGAGCATGGGGCTAGTAACCCCTTCTCCTGTATAAATTACTAAATTTAAAAAGAGAAACTTTTGTTTTTCTTTTTGGGCCACCCTGCCTCAGTTGGAATACGGCCGGTTTGTTGAAAAAAAAAATTATAATACATATAATAATACATGTATAATAATAATGTACATACCATAATAATAATAATTATAATAATAGACAGTTTTGAAAGGCCGTCACTAGATGGCAGTGAATACCACAACAATGTAGGAGTGGTTATGGCTGCCTCCACCTGTCAAATAATGACATTCATATATTTTATTCATTCTAGAGTATATATCAGGTTTCTTTGTTTTTTATATTGTTTATTATGTCATATTGTAGATGAATGTTGATAAATAAGCCGTAGAGTTGATATTAGGGAAATAAAAAAGCAGCAGGCCTACTGGCCCATGTGGGGCAGGTTCATCCATGTCAACCCCCAGCTTAGACCAATGGCCCACCCAGTTAGGTCACCTCCACTTAAGGAAGGAGCACGGCATCTGACCCAGTAGCACCAGCTAGTCAGGTCCACCTCACACCCACCCACACCCATTCGTATTTATCTAACCTATTTTTAAAACTACACAACGTCTTAACTTCTGTAATGGTACTCGGGAGTACCATTATGGAAGTTAAGACAACTCTATTACCAAACCAGTGCTTTCCTATATCCTTCCTGAATCTGAATTTTTCCGGTTTAAAACCGTTGCTGCGAGTCCTGTCTAGGCTAGATATTTTTAGCACGCTATTTACATCCCCTTTATTCATTCCTGTTTTTCATTTATACACCACAGTCATATCCCCCCTAATTCTATGCCTTTCTAGAGAGTGCAGATTCAGGGCCCTCAGCCTATGCTCATAGGGAAGATTGATACATGGGATCATCTTTGTCATCCTCCTCTGTATGTTTTCCAGTGCATTTATGTCCATTCTGTAATACAGTGACCAGAACTGTGCAGCATAATCTAAATGAGGCCTAACCAAGGATATATAGTTGAACAACCTGAGGATTTCTATTATTTATGCATCTTGATATGAAGCCAAGGATTCTGTTAGCTTTATTTCGAATGCTTATGCACTGTTGTCTTGGTTTCAGGTTACTGCTAACCAGAACTCCTAAATCCTTTTTGCAATCAGTAATATTAAGATCTACATTATTTAGTTTATAGTATGTGGCATGGTTATTATCCTTTCCAACATTTAGAACTTTTTATTTGTCTATATTAAACTGCATCTGCCACTTCTCCGACCATTGCATCAGTCTATTCAAATCATCGTGGAGTGCTCTAATGTCCTCATTAGAATGAATTGGATGGCCTATTTTGGTGTCATCAGCAGATTTGCTTATGTCGCTATTTATTCCCTCATCTATGTCGTTTATGTAAATTGTGATCAACAAGGGGCCCAACACTGACCCCTATGGAATACCGCCTGTGACGTGCCCCCATTCTGATTTCTCCCCATTTATGCAAACTCACTGCTGCCTATTTGTCAACCATGCCTCTATCCGGAAAAATTCTCCCGTTCAGTGTGCCTTACGTTTCCTCAGTAGCCTCTGATGTGGAACTTTTTCGAAAGCTTTACTGAAGTCCATACACACGATATATTCAGTACCAGATCTACCTCCTCAAATACCTTTGCAAGAAAAGTTAGTAAATTCATAACACAGGAACGCCCCTTTGTAAAACAATGTTGAGATTCATTAATCAAATTTATACCTTTCAAGATGGCTACGATTTGCCTTGGCAATTATTGATTCCATTAATTTTCCCACTATGGAGGTAAGCCTTATTGGTTTATAGTTTGAAGGTAAGGACCTGTCACCTGCCTTGTAAATAGGTGCTACATTTGCCATTTTCCACTTATCTGGCACTATGTTAGTTTGTAGTGATGTGTTGAAAAGATTAGCCAAAGGTTTGCTGAATTCCTCTTTACATTCCTTTAAAACCCTTGCAAACAATTCATCAGAGCCTGGGGATTTGTTAGCTTTTGATTTCTTTGTCTGAGGACCATGTCACTAGTTACCCCAGTCATGCAGTTTATTATTGTCCAGTTCCACATAATTTATTATTTCTGGAATTTTGCTAGTAAGTAAGTAGAGGAAGTAAGTATTGAAAATTTCACACATTTCCTTATCACTGTCAGTGATCTGACCTGAGTTACTCTCAAGTATTTTGTCATGCCTGGAATTTCACTGGAACAGATTAATTCCATTTCAATTAATTTAAATGAGGAAAATTGACTTGACAAATAAGTAAATAAAGATGCGAGCTAGGTCACAGAACAGATTAAACTGTATTGTTTTCGGTGTCCATTTAAAAAAAAAATTACTTGAAATAGTAGAATCTTTTTCAGAAAGCAATGAAACCAAAAGTATGAAATTTGATGAAAAACTAAGGGAATTACACGGATACAAAGTGGTTGTGGTACAGTTTATGAATTGGCAATTTCACCCACTTTGAGTCCTATTTTAATCCATTTCCATTGTTCAATCCATTTGCATTGTTCATTAGTCAAGTAACCAAGCCTCTTCAGTACTACAAGTGCATTCCATTTTGAATTCTTAATCACACTCCATTTCTCGGATAATAAAATTTAACCAGAATTATTTATCACAGACCTATTAAAAATCCATAAAACAGATTGGGGATATAGGGGGGGCCTTATCTGTCCTCAGAAATATTGGTAAAAATAGAATATTTCTGCTACTTTGGGCTTGGTTTTAAGCTATTTTCAGTCCAGAAACCAATCAAAATCATCTCTATCAAATGATACCAAGAAACAGCCAATTAACCCATAAACACCTTCTGAGAAAATAACACAAACTTGCTCTTTCAAATCATACACATGGTCAGTTTTGTTATTCCATCATACACCATGTGAGGCAGGCTTTTTTTTAAATACTATGCACACTCACTGCACAACCTATTCTCTGATATCTAGCCAAAATTTGCTGTTTCATAGCTTAGCTGAGTGAGCAGAGCTCATGATGCAGAACTACATGAGGGACCCTGGCCTCTGTGACGGCTACTGAAAAGGGTTATATTAGATTGCATTGTAAAAAAATGCTGCTGCTGTATAAGCTTTAGGGTAACCCACACCTGTCACATAATGGAAATAAGTAGAATGTTTTTGCCAGGCTATCTTCCTTTTTTGAAAATATTTCACAAAACAACTGTGTGTCTTGGTGAAAGAAATTCTCTGGTTTTACAAATACAGCCTCAAGTACAATATTTGAAACGTTTCATAAACACACAGTGTGCCATGCAAGACTGAGAGATCCCAGACTTAGACTTACATAACACAGTATATTTTCATATATTTTGCTTAAACACCATTTATTTTTCAGTGATGATAAGCAAATGTAAATGGTGTTTACTGGCTCCCACTATGACCTGCACATAAATATTTTTTTATATACTTTTCACACCTACATTGCAGACCTTTTTTTTACTCAGATGTAGGCCTAACCTGGCCAAAATTTTGATTGTTTATAATTGGCAGATCTTTGTCATTTACATAGTTTACATGTTCAGATTTATAAATAAGAATTATTACTACAAAAAGTACTTAATTTAAAGGATAGGACAATTGAAGTATGTCAAAGCTGTTCTTGTTACATTATAGTATTATGCAGTCATGTCTTAACCCTTTGAGGGTCCGTCTCGTAGTTCTATGGCTTTGACGCCTGGGTCCAAGCCATGGAACTACAGCTTGAGCTCAGATAAGTGGCAAGCGATAATTTTGGGCCTAAATATTGGCCAAATTACCAATTTCCGATCACTTTATTTTGTAGTTGAAACAGTTGACTTGGTGATTTCTTGTTCTCAATCGATAGAATAGAAGTAATACTAGTGAAATAGCTAAAAATTTTTGGTCGACGGGAATAATGCAATGGCCTAAAATGGGAGTCAAAGTCGGCAAAATCGCCGATTCGAAAATATCGCTGAAAACATCAAAATTCGCGAGAGCATAATTTCGTCAATTTTCCATCAAATTTCGTACTTTTTGTTTTATTACCTTCAAAAAAAGATTCTCTCAACCATTTCATAAGAAAAAAATAAATTTTTTTTTTTTTTTTTTTTTTTTGAAATTCTTGGACCCTGGTGTGCACTTTGAAATTTGGCCTTTGGGACCCTGAAAGGGTTAATATGCAGCATGTTGTGATGTCCCAAGAAGGTGACTCTAAAGGCACATAAGCTGTCATTGTTAAGAATCCTGACAGGTGTCTGGTGTAGGGGAAATTGAATTTTGGTTAGTGAATTGAATTTTGGTTAGTGTTTTGTAAGTAAAACTTTTGCCCCAGGTTAAATGAGATGAAGTAACGTTAAAACCTGACGAAGGATTTATTACGGCATTGTCTCTTGAGTTTTTGACTTCAGTTTGCACTTTTATAAAAGTCATTTAAAATCATCACGGGGCATTGCTTAAAACCTACGGTCAGCCCCCATCATCATAATATCGTCTTTTACATAATGAATATTGTCAAATTTAGTTTTAAAAGCTAAGTCTAACTTCAGAGGGGGTGTAACCAAATCATCGGGGTATGGAAGGCACAACCTGTGAAAACTTGTAGCCCCTATGTTGTGCCCCAACACTGGAGATTTTTAAAGGGCCCCCAGTTTACATCTTACCATACCTTCATGACTTATCTTGATACCAAAATCCCTGACTTGGCACCCCTTGTTGGAACTCCACTGGATTTACATAGTCAGCCATGATGAGATAACTAAACAAATAATTTGGCCATAATTTGATATGGGATTCCATGTTCAGCAAAACAATAAATTATTGGAGTAAGTATCTATACTTGATCTGTACAGATATTCACTGTTAACAATGAAGGGGCTTGTTCCCTGATACCTGAAGTAAACCTGATTGATGTTTTCAGGGTGTTAACCCTTTCAGGGTTGGTGCCGTACTAGTACGGCTTGCATGCCAGGGTTGGTGCCGCACTAGTACTCATAAATTCTAGCGCCTTCAAATCTAGCAAGAGAAAGCTGGTAGGCCTACATATGAAAGAATGGGTCTGTGTGGTCAGTGTGCACATTATAAAAGAATTCCTGCAGCACACAGTGCATAATGAGAGGAAAAAATCTGATTGTTTTTTGTTTAAAACAGCGAATTTGCAGTGTATTTATGGTTGTATTCTAGTTTTCCTGGTCTCATTTTGTAGAATGGAAGACATATTATGGAAATAGAGATGATTTTGATTGGTTTCACAATGAAAAGTACCTTGAAATTGAGTTCAAAGTAGCAGAAATGTTCGATTTTTGCCAAAGTTCAAAAGTAAAGAAATCATGCCATGAGTCCAATACACGTCAAATAGTGAGTCTAATAATCTTTCACAAGTGCACTGATATTATTTATACCGTTTCTACACTGTAGTAGTCTGTATAACAGTAAATCTATTTTTTGGGAGAATAAAAATTCAAAGTGGAAAGCAAAAGAAGTATAAGACGCCTGAGGATATGACTAATGAACAGAGGAAATGTTATTTTAGTGCCAGGAATGTCTGTCTTGTTTATTCTGGACCCTATTTGGAAATTGGCATATTTTGAAATTTGTGTGAAATTGGCAAAATTACCAATTTCTGACCACTTTATTGGGTAGTTGAAATCGGTAAATGTGGTCACCATAGTTTGTCTCCATTTGTCTCCATTCACTCCTATCAAACACGCTCACACCATCCTGCTGGAAGTCCAAGCCCCTCGCACACAAAACCTCCTTTAAACCCCCTCCCTCCAACCTTTCCTAGGCCGCCCCCTACCCCACCTCCTTCCACTACAGACTGATACACTCTTGAAGTTATTCTGTTTCGCTCCATTCCTCCACATGTCCGAACCACCTCACAACCCTTCCCCAGCCCTCTGGACAACAGTTTTGGGAATCCCGCACCTCCTCCTAACTTCCAAACTACGAATTCTCTGCATTATATTCACACCACACATTGCTCTCAGAATGACATCTCCACTGCCTCCAGCCTTCTCCTCGCTGCAACATTCATCACCCATGCTTCACACCCATATAAGAGCGTTGGTAAAACTATACTCTCATACATTCCCCCTCTTTGCCTCCAAGGACAAAGTTCTTTGTCTCCACGACTCCTAAGTGCAAACCCCTCACCCTTTTCCCCTCATCAATTCTATGATTCACCTCATCTTCATAGACCCATCCGCTGACACGTCCACTTCCAGTATCTGAATACATTCACCTCCTCCATACTCTCTCCCTCCAATCTGATATCCAATCTTTCATCACCTAATCTTTTGTTATCCCTAACCTTACTCTTTCCTGTATTCACTTTCAGTTTTCTTCTTTGCACACCCTACCAAATTCATGTTACGTTATCTATCACAGTCTAATCAAGAGTCACTGAATGTCACTAAAAAATCACTGAAAAAGAAATGTCACTAAGAAATCACTGAGAAAAAAAAAAATGTCTCAAAACACAAATGTCTGTGTAAAAAGCTTATTATTTACTGGAGCGACATTAGTGGAGAATGAGGGTAGTGGAGTCTTGCGGCTGACGGCGACTCTCTACTCGGGGGATTTCTCAAAGTACTATTTAGCGCATAAATCGACGATAAACTCAAACAGGAGGCTTTTTTCGTTGGCGCACGAGGATGAAGGAACAATCTTCGTCTTGACCCCATGTGGTCCGTAAAATAAAAAGGTGCTAGGACCCGATATAAGGGTACAAAAAAATAGTGGTGGTGGGGGAAGGTGTGGGTGGTTGAGGCAGCGTTCTGGGACACTGCGGGTGGCTGGGCCTATGGGATAAGCAGCATAACCCCCGTGCTCTGGGGCACCCCACTAGGCACGAAAATATTCTAAGCCAGACGGCTTAAAAAAACCCACAAATACCACAACACCACAGGGATGGTAAAGCACTCAGGATAGCTTAAAACTGAGAGCACAAGGGAGAGTACTGGGTTAGTCACCTGGGTTAGTTGGCTGGCTGGCTTGGCTTAACCCGTTACACAGACTGGCTTGAGAACTTGTAATGATGAGCACAGCAAGGGTGGAAAGCTGGCTAGCAGGCAAGGCTGGTACTTAAGACAGGATGGATGGTGTAGGGCTTGACTCCCCCCACAGACTGGCTGGGCGGCTTGGCTTAATTTGCCTCTTCAAGGGGGGGCTCCTTGGCATGGTGAAGAGGCTCTTTGTCTGAGGAATTAGACCTGTCGGTCTCCTTCCTCAGACCGAACCTAATTACCCCCCAATACCCCGTTCCCTATCCCATCCTCCCCATCCTCCCCTTTTTCCTTTCCTCCTCCTCCTCCCTACCCCTCCCTTTTGCCCTTCTTTTTTTTTTTTTTTTTTTTCCCCACAGGCACGCTAGTTCCTAGGTAGGGGAAAGGGTACCGGGGTCCATCCCATTCCGTTGAGGGTTCTTGGCGGTGGCGTAGTTTTGCCATGGAATCTGGATGCCTGGGGATGTTCCCCATTCCCTCTCCGGTAAACCTGGAGGGTGGCTTTGGGTGTCTCTCGGGCGACGGGTGTATCTCTGGAAGCCACCTTTCGGGTTCTGGGGGTGGTGGCTGAAGGAGGGATGCTTTGTGGCGGATTTCCCGGCCGCCCCCTCTTTTGTTCACCGAGGTAGCTCGGCAGATGTGAGGTTGCTATCCCGGATTGCTGGTTTACTGGCATGATGGGTAGGATATGGCACGGGTTCCCCTGCTGCAATCTTTCGCTACTTGCGGTGCTGAGGGCCTCTTGGGGCGCGGAGGGAGATTTCTGGCCCTTTCATTCCTCCTAGGGAACTATCCCTCCCCGTCCCCCCCTTTGTTTTATTCTTTTTTTTTTATTTTTTTTTTCTTTTTTTTTTAAAAACAAAAAAAAGAAG
>NC_069402.1:68399454-68420169 GCF_026875155.1 Cherax quadricarinatus | reverse complement strand
GAGCAGTGCCCGATTCAGTATTCCATACCCTTACCCCCTAGTTCCCACTTTTTAAAATTTTTGGAAGTTGAAGGATAAGTCATAAAAAAAACCTTGAAAGATAAGGCTGATTTTACCTGAGAATATGACTGGCTCTGCAATAAAGCAGTGTGAAAAAATATAATATTTATGGGCTCACTTAAGTCATGAAACTTTAAAATGTGATAAAAGTGAGCTTTCTATATTTGTTTTTCTTCTCAAACAGGGTGTTCACAGAGTCTTTTAACCCATAAACGGTCCAAGCAGATCTACGTTCACGTGTAGTGCTACAAAAGTAGATCTTTTTTTTTTACATATTTTCAAATATAACAAAAGAAAAAAAAAGTAGATCAAAGTTTTTTTACACATTTTCAAATGTAAAAAAAAACAAAAAGATCTACTTTTTTTTTATACTTTCAAATGTTGAAAAAACGTATATATACTTTTTGGACCGTTTACGGGTTAACTGATTTCAGCTTTTTACAATAAAATGGTAGCGGAAATGAAAATGCATTTTTTCTGTATATGATAGCTCAATTAATGGTGTTCTTATGCAATTTCATGTTTGTCTTAATGTAGTGCAAATCTCAAAATGTGCAACCTCTAGTGATTCTTAACATCTGTAAATTGATAACTCCAGTTCAGGTATTGGCCAACATATCCAGTGTGACTTTATCCAAATACCATCATTTTTTCCTAGCAAGGAGTGTTTTATTGTTGGCAATTGGTATCTGGAATAAACAATCCTTCATAAACTTGTAACAAAGTTTATGGGTGTGTAAAGTCAGAAGAGCAGGGGATGATGCCATTTGATGGTTCCATTACACCTAAACCATTTGCCTGGGACCTTCATGTTATGATGGAAGACTGTATACAGAGAAATGCATTTTCATGTTTTTTCATTCATTATTGTAATAAATATTTTAAATAAAATTTATTTTTTTAAGAAACAGGAATTTGCCTACAGTGAATTGTTTTAGTAAACGAATAGGGAATAGTGGGTGGCAGTTAATGGCAATTGTGGTAGATAGAGATGAGATTGCTTTGTTTGTGATTGTAACTAGGAAACAAATTTTGTAGTCAATAGACCTTGTCCATATCCAAATCAAGTGACCTAGTGGATTTTGTTTCTATATTTCCAAAGTCTGTTAAATTGAGGGTTTACTGTACCTGTCTACTAGTCAGAGGGTTGAAAGTAAAATTTTTACAAATTGACATCACACAACCATTAATAATTCAAAGCAAGATTCACCAGTGTTGAAAGTTTGAAGCTGATCTGAAGAAACTCTCAAATACTGCATAGTAACTAGTGGTGAATGGTCTACAATATAGTACATATAAAACTCGACCAGAAGGCATAATGCATGTCACTAAGTGCATGAACTTTTTGTCTGTAGTAATAGTACAACATTTGAAAATTTGAAGGTAACTTGAATGAGGTGTTCTTAATCCATTGAGAAGAGAAAAAAGAATCCTGACAACCACACTATGGTACCCTTTAGACACCAAAATAATAAACAGGGAAGACTTGGTAAACAAATACATATTTACATTAAAGTACAGTAGATCATTCAGTAATATATCTTTATGTATTGACCAGAATTGATTTATACCTTTGCATTGACAAGGCAATATGTGATTGTAGATTGATGTACTCATTTGTCATTGTTGATAAGCATAGATTAAAGTAGCCTTAACCCTTTGAGTGTTTTGGTCGTACTAAGTACGTTTTACTAAAATACGCGAAGGGGTTTTTATTTGACGTACAGAACTCACAAATTTCTAGCGGCCTCAAATCTATGGGAGAAAGCTGGTAGGCTTCTATGAAAAAAGGTTCTATGTGTCAGTGTTGCACACTCTAAAAAAAATCCTGCAGCTCACAGTTGCATAATGAGAAACAAAAAAACCTTGACCATTTTTTTTTTTAATAAATCAGCGACTTTGCAGTGTATTTTTTCGTATGGTATTTATTGTTGTCTTCTATTTTCCTTGGTCCATTTATAGATGGAGACATATTACAGAAAGTAGAGATGATTTTGACTGGTTTTACAATGAAAGGTGCCTTGTAATTGAGTCAAAGTACAGAAATGTTCGATTATTACCAAACTTTCAAAAAGTAAACAAATCGTGCCAAGCGTGCAATACACTCAACTGGTGAGTCTAATATTCTTTTACAAGTGCAAGCCAATAAAATTATATACCATTTTTTAACACTAAATGCAGTAGTCTGCATAACAGTAAATCTTATATTTTTTGGGAGAATAAAAATTCAAAGTGGAAAGCAAAAGAATATAAAAGAAGGGCCTTGAGACGTGACTAATGACTAGAGGAAAATGTCTTTTTAGTGCCAGGACAGTCTTTCTTGTTTATTCTGGACCCTAATCGGAAATTGGCATCTTTTGAAATTTTTGGTGAAATTGGCATAATTGCGAAATTCTGACCACTGAATCTGGATAGTTGAATTTAAATATGGGTGGGTTTCTTAGCACCCATTTCCGATAGAAAAAATGGAGTACTAAGCTAAATATATCCATGTTTTTTGTCGACTAGTACAGTGAATTGGCCGAAAATGGGGTCTCAAAGTGTGGGGCCATAATCGCTGATGCGTAAACATCGCCGAGACCGATCACTTGCGAGAGCATAATTCCGTAAGTTTTCTATCAAATTTCAAACTTTTGGAGTCTTATGATCGGGTAAAGATTCTCTAACTTTCATGTAGAGAAAATAATTTTTTTTTTTTTTAAATTTGGCCGACCCTGAAACGAGTTTCGAGAGGGACTGTTCGAACCCTCAAAGGGTTTAAAAAAATGCATTTTTTGGTTATTCTTAGCTTGTGCTAGTGGAAGTTGTTTATTGTCTTTAGCGGGGCCCCGGGGGGCTGTCCTGGATTTGAGGTTGGGGCTGTCTGCAGGATCATTGAGTGAAAATTTAGCCATGAGCCATCTTGTCATTTTCATAAATCTTCAGTAGTACAGTATTCAGCCATTTCACTGTTGATACCTCCAAAATGAAAGCCCCTTCAATGTCAACCAATTTTTGAGTAAAAACAAAGAAAATTATATCTTAAAAATGTTAGAGCAGCATTTTCTAAAGTTAATGACACTAAATATGCAAAAATTGATGTAACATTTAGAATTATTATTATAATGCAGGCATGAAATTGAAGGCTGGGGAGCACATTACCCAGCATTGATTCTGCCCACTTTGAAACCTATTTTAGCATATTTCCAGTGGTCAAACTGATGCAATTCATGGCTATTTTGCTAGTATGCCTTGTATTCTATTCATTGATCATAAGAAACTGCCCATTCAACTATCATAACTACTCTAATTTTGGCAGGCTTACTATATTTTCAGCAAATTCCTATCTACAGAATCCAAAATGAGCACTAGGCATTCCAGCGACTAAAACAACCTTCCTTCTGTTCATCAGTCATATTCCTAGACCTCTCCTATATGACACTTGCCCTCCATTTTGAATCCACATTTGGAAAAAAAAAAATCAGATTTTTACCGTATTTTTCCTGTTTCTAATAAAACCATAACTAAGAATGCCTGGTCATAATTGTAGGCTACACCCCAATAATTGAAGCAACCTATAATAACCTAGAAAACAGTGTGGGACAGGCGATGCTATCCTACTCGGAAAATGTATTAATTCCATGTACTCAGGAAACAGGCCATTCTCAATCTGAAAGACCAACACAAATCATCATTTCATTAGGATGTCTTTCATTCTATCAGTTTGGCACCGAAGAAATATGATTAACCACTCCGAGGAGAAAAACCCCAAACTCTCTCACTATTTTTAAAAAACTCATCACAGTCAGAGTTTAACCAGTGTTGTAGGGCAACAGCAAATTTTTTTTTTTTTTTTTATTTTTTTTTTGTGTTGCACACTTCACCATTTCAACTCAAACACAAATCCATTCTCTCATATCATAGGCAAAAATTTGCTGCTCCCAGCATATTTGGAGGGCACTGTAATTATGCATAGATCTCTCAAGTGTCACTGGCTCCAATCACTAGGGACTGAGAAAATTAAATAAGTAAAAAAAATGAAATTTCTCTTTACATATTTTTAATTTCTCTTTTAATGAAAATATTTTGCATATTTTTTATGTAAAGAAGTGCAGAAAAATTCCTACTTATTAATGCTATTATAGCAGTATGAGAAAATTTAATACTGTACGCCTTTCCCTTCTACATATTGACTAAAACCAATTTTTCTTAGAGCACTTTGGTGTTTATTGTTCATTAGATTTAATAAATGCTAGTATTAATTTACTAATTGTAAAATTAGAATCATTTTTTTTTTTAGAAATTTGAATGCTTTTCCATTTTTTTCATTTATCAATATTTTGAACCATTTTCAGCTGCACCACAGTTATTTATCTAACATTTACTTGGACCATCTAAATCAGTGAGCAAACATTTGATCACAATAATGTATCTAATAAATTTTTGACATAAAGTGAGTAGTGGGTGAAGTATAACAGGAATTATTTCTCTTGGAGAAAAGATACAGTTGCAAGAACAACTTTTATCCAGACAGTATTGCACTCATTCAGATCTTTATCAAAACACTTGATTTCTCTGTTAGATTTCTCTCTAATTCTCTTATCTTTCTCTCCTTCCCTCCCTCTATCTCTGATCTCTCTTCTCTCTCTTTGGCACCCCTCTTTTCCCTTTCAGACCTTTCCCTTTCCCTCCTGCTCTTCTTACTCTCTCCATTACATTGGTAAAACCAGCCTCTCTCTCTTCCTGATAGACTTAGGAGCACTGCAAAAATGTTTATGTTAACAGTAAATTTTCTTTTCTGTCATGTTAGATGATAGCCATCTTATAAAACCCGGATCCCTCTGATAAAATGTCAGCACTCATCTAGGCTTCACAGAGCAGTGTTGTTGAGTTCGGCTCATATACCAACATTCCTGAACAGAGGAAATGTACCAGAGTACTGGTATCAGTAAAGCATTAGCTAATTTGCTGGTATCGGTATCAGCCTAAAATTGATATCCCTGTATCGACAAACAAAGTGGTATCATCCCATCCCTATTCCTAAAATGAATCTTTTGTTCCAGTTTTGTTTTCATAAAAACTGCCTTTCTCATTATATTGTCAAATACGTGAAGTTTGACTTAAGAGTTTTAAAACCCTTTGAGGGTTGCCAGGCCCTCCAGATACTTGTTTCGTCAGGGTCACCAAAAATTTCAAAAAAAAAAAAAAAAAAAAAAATCTTATTTAAAAGATAGAGAAATCTTTTCCCCCCGATCATAATGACTACCAAAAGTATAAATTGATGAAAAAATAACGGAATTATGCCCACTTTGCCCACTTTGAGCCCTATTTCGGCCAATTCCAGTGTACTAGTCGAACAAAAAAGTCATAACTATTTCGCTAGAACTCCTTTTTTTTTTACTATCGAACGAGTACAAGAAATCACCACCCATTTACCGATTTCCAACTATCCAATAAAGTGCTCCAGAATTTAGCAATTTTGCCAATTTCACACAAATCCAAAATATGCCAATTTTCCAAATAGGGTCCAGCATAAACAAGAAGACATTCCTGGCATCTAAAATAACATTTCCCTCTGTTCCAATTAGTCACACCCCATGCCCCCCTTACAATTTCTTCTTGCTTTCCCACTTTGAATTTTATTTTTCCACAAAAAAATATAAGATTACTGATATGCAGACAACTGTATTAGTGTAAAATGGTAAAAAAATAATACGTGCACTTGTGAAAGACATATTAGATTCACCGAGTTGACGTGTAATTGGAAGCATGGCACGATTTGATTTACTTTTGAACTTTGGCAAAATTCGAGCATTTCTGCTATTTTGAGCTCGGTTTCCAAGGTACTTTTTCATTGTGAAAACCAATCAAAATCGTCTAATTTCTGTAATATGGTCGTTCAGTCTATAAAATAAGAACCAGGAAAACTAGAATACAAACCATAAATACCAAAGATAATACATGCAAATTCCGCTGTTTTAACCAAAAACACGGTCAGTTTTTTTTTTTCCTCATATACGCACTGTGTGCTGCTGGATTTTTTTTATACTGCACACACTGGCCACATAGTAACCCCATTCTTTCATATGTAGGCCTACCAGCTTCCTCATGCTAGATTTGAGGGCGCTAGAATTTGTGTGTACTAGTAACTCAAAAACCCTGGCGTGTAATCCTTACTAGTACGGCCGAAACCCCGAAAGGTTAATCTGTTTTTCCAGGGAGCCAGCAAGTAACTCAATTTACTCGTATTATTAAATAATTTCCTCATTTAAATTAATTGAAAAGCCATTAATTCGTTCCTGCACTCTCGAGAACGAGAAAAAATACTTTGATATGACGCTATTATCAACTGTACGCATATTTACTATCACAATTCATGTAATATGCATAATAAGAACAAACAATTAAACACAAACATGATATATACTCAAGAGTGAATAAAATAGGCCATAATATGGTGGCAGAGGCCAGCAGCAGAAGCATCCACCATTTTCCTGTACCCAATTTTGACTATATAAGTAAACTTCTACATCATGCTTTTCTTGTAAGAGAAAACAGAGTATTTTTGAGACTATACTGCAGTGGATCCACTATTGTCTAATGAAAACACAGAAAATATTGTATCTAAATCACATAATAATCATAATACATACAGAAAGTAAAGAAATAATAAATTGTGTATAAGAGTATATACTTTACACACTGAACATAACGGATACAAGTTTTGTTTAATAATCCCTGAACTAACTGATATGGTGAGGATCTTCCTGCGAGCTGCTCTCTCTCCAACCACACCACAGCAGTTTCTCTCCATCTTTTCATGGAGCCGATGACACTGTACACACACTCATAGTATACACTCAGATGGTTAGTTGTAAGCCCTTGTGCTGGCGCTATAAAGCCTGACTCACGATCACTGCGACTCCTGCTGCCTTAATAATCGTACATAAGATGAGTACTGCGCTGCATTGTCTGGCTTAATCCACAACTCGTGCAACCTTGCAATATGTTTATCTATGATTTCATGCACTAATTCCATGGAAATCGTCGTCTTTTTCTCCTCGGCACAGTCCTTTGCACTGTTTTCTTGAACCCCATGAGTTAAAAAAGCGAAATTTGGGGCCAAATGTCTGTCCAAAATGTAAGCAAAGCATTATGAGAGAACTGCTTCGACAGTGATGTAAACATGTGTACTGCCATAGCAGCTAGCATTCTGAATTACTATACATAACGTATTGTGTACATTATTATTATTAGTAATATAGGAACTGAAGCTCTATCGTTTATTAATGTCGGTATAGGATGCTGACCCCGTGTATATGTTGTGTAGCAATCTGAGTATCATAGTTAGTAACCATCCAATGTATACATAGACAACCCCTTGCTAGACTTAGCAGCTCACATGTAACGTCACACACGTTCAGCTTGTGGGATGAAGTCGCCCTGTCCCTTCCTCAGTCCACGAATAGACCTACAGGCTACAACAGGCTAGGCTGGGCTTCCCCAATCACAGCTTTAACTAATACAAGTTTAAAACAACCCAGCAAGTGTGTTTCATCTCCAACCATCATATCTCCACGGGAACCCTCCACAAGTATAAATAATTTATTATTATTATTTTAAAATTAGGGAAGCTGAAGCTCTATCATTATTGCAATTATTATTAATATAATTAATTTAGGGAACTAGAGCACACATCCCAATTCCCTAGATCAAGAAGCCGCCCAGCTTCAAGGAACCTTGATGCTGGTAGGAGCTCTTTATGTAGGGAATTGGATATGTGCTCTAGTTCCCTAAAGTAATAAAAAAATAATAAAGATAGGAGCTTCAGTTTCCTAACTTAAGAATGGGATAGCAGTAAAGTTGAAGGATCATTATGGAAGGAAAACAGGAATAATGAATGTTTAAAATTCAAGGATTATGTGGATTAAAAGTAAAGGTTGGATGCAACAGTGGGTTCATAATAAGCGTGTATGCATCTGGAGAAGAAGAATGTAGAGGAGAGAGAGAGAGAGAGATTTTTTGGAGATGTTAATGAATGTAATAGGAACCTTGAACCAAGTGAGAGATAAGTGTGTAGGGACCGAATGGCTAAGTAGAGAAACTTTAGAGAGGGTGTGAAGGTAAGTTTGGGGTGCCAGGTGTAAAATGAGAATGGGAGCGCCTTTGATGAACTTTGTACATAAAGGGTTTAGTTAATGGTAATACATATTATAAAAGAAAAATAGGATGAAAAGTATACAAGATAGTATTAGGGCGTAATGACAGTAGTTTTGAGGATTATGTATTGGTAGAAAAAGACTGTTGAGTAGACCCCTTTTCAGGAAGTACATGTTTAAAGAGGGGCCACAGATAGATCAGATCAACTTTTTTAGTTTGTACTACACGAACGTACAAAAGGTAGATGGACACAGGATAATAGAAGCATCAGGGAAGAGAAGGAGGCAAGGTTTAATGAACTAAAAGAAGGAGGCAGTTAGGGTAAGACAACAGCTGTTGGATATAGAGAGAGGTTAAGAGAGTGGTGAAGCAATGTAAAAAGAGAGCAAATGAGAGAGTGGGTGAGATGTTATCCAACAACAAATATTGTTGAAAATAAAGAGAAGTTTATGGAGTGAGATTAACAATTTAGGACGCATAGAGAATCAAATGTATTTGTCAGTTAAAAGAATAGGAGAGGAGAGTTATTAAATGGAGAGTTTTAGAGGTATTGGAAGATGGAGGGAATATTTTGAGGAATTGTTATATAGTTGATGAAGATAAGGGAAGCTGTGGATTTCGTTATATGGCAAGGAGAATAGACATCTTGTAGGAGTGAGAAGGAGCAGATTGTGAGTGTGGGGAAGTTCGTGAAGGAAAAGTAGAAAAAATGAAAGGGGGAAGGGCCAGCCGTATTGATGGGATACAGAAAGAAAATGTTAAAAGCAGGAGGGTTATAGTTTTTGGAGTGGTTTGGTGCAATTATTTATAATTGTATGGAAGAGGGAAGGAACCTAGGGGATTGGCAAGAACATGCATAGTTCCTTTGTATCAAGGGCAAAGGGAAACAAAGAGTGCCAAAAATTATAGGGGAATAAGTCTGTTGAGGTATACCTGGTAAAGTGTATGTGTAAAGTATTATTGAAAGAATTAATAGTAAGACAGAGAATAGGAATAGCAGATGAACAAGGAGGGCATTAGGAAAAGGTCGGGTGTTTACACAGCAAACATGATAATTGAACAGTATTTAGATAAGGCTAAA
The DNA here is from genome assembly GCF_026875155.1 of Cherax quadricarinatus. Lineage (NCBI taxonomy): Eukaryota > Metazoa > Arthropoda > Malacostraca > Decapoda > Parastacidae > Cherax > Cherax quadricarinatus. The sequence goes on along the minus strand of NC_069402.1, from coordinate 68,410,889 downwards.
GAGGTTTTTTTGTGGCAATTATGGATTTGGAAAAGGCCGTATGACCTGGTGGATAGGGGCAATGTGGCCAGAGGTTTGCAGGTTATGGTGTAGGAGGTAGGTTACTGAAAGCATTGAAGAGTTTTTAAACGAGGATAGTGATGCTCCAGTTAGGAGTATTTAGGAAAGAGGGATATTAATTTCCCAGTAAAAGTAGGCCTTAGCCAAGATGTGTTATGTCACCATGGTTGTTTAATATATTTATAAGATATGGGTTGAAGAGAAGTAAAAATGAGAGGGTCTTGGTCAAGAGGCGTGGAGTTAAAAGATAAAGAATCACACATAAAAGTGAGATGATCCACAGTTACTCTTTGCTGATGAGGCACTGTGCTCTTGGGAATTCTGAAGAAGAGAAGTTGCAGAGGTTTGGTGGATGAATTTGGTATCGGTATACAAAAGCAGAAAAATTAAAAGGAATACAGGAAAGAAGTAAGGTTATGAGGATAAAAAATATAGGTGATGAAAGAATTGGATATCAGATTGGAGGTATAGTATATGAGGAGGTTAATGTATTCAGAAATTTGGGAGTGGAACTTGTCAACGGATGGTCTATGAAAGAAGAGCGTGAATCATAGAAATTGATGAGGGGAAAAGGGTTAGCGTGCACTAGGAGTCTGTGAGAGACAAAGAATCTTTGTCCTTTTGGAGGCAAAGATGGGAATGTAATGAGAGTATCAGTTTTACAATGCACTTATATGGGTGTTAAGGCGTGGGTGATGAATATATGCAGTGAGGGGAAAGCTGAGGCAGTGGAGATGTCATTCTAAGGGCAAATGTGTGGTGTGAATATAATGCAGAAGAAATCGTAATTTGGAAGTAGGAAAGGTTGCGGGACTTACCTTTAAACTGTTGTTCCAGAGGGCTGAGGAAGGTTTTTGAGTGGTTTCCGGACATGTAGAGAGAAGGGAGCGAACAGAATGACTTCAAGAGTGTATCAGTCTGAAATTGGGAAGGAAGGCTGGGTAGGGGTCGGCCTAGGAAAGGTTGGAGGAGTGATATAGGAGGTTTTTGTGTGCGCGAGGCTTGGACTTCAGCGGGCATGCCGTGAGCGTGTTTTGATAGGAAGAATGGAGACCAATGGTTTTAAAATACTTGGACATGCTGATGGAGATGTTACAAAGTTAACATTTAAGAAGGGATTCAGGAAACCGGCAGGGCCGGACTTGATTCTTGAGATGGGAAGTACGTGCCTGCACGCTGAAGGAGGGTGTTCATGTTGCAGGTTTTAAAAAACTGTAAGTGTAAAGCACACCCTTCTGGCAAGACAGGGATGAGTGAATGATGGTGAAAGATTTTCTTTTTCGGGCAACCCTGCCTTGGTGGGAATCATCAAGTTATGTTAATAAAAAAAATAAAAACATTATAACAAGAGCTTCAGAACCAAAGGGTTGGATGTGAGTGGGACATGCACATAAGAGCTTATTTCTTGGGTAGCATTGAAAATTGGGTTGGGCACTGTTTTTGTTAGTTGGATGAATTTGTAAAAGGAGACCTGCTAGTATGGGCCATCAGGCCTGCAGCAGTGTTCCTCCTTTCTATGATCTATGTTAAGTCTACTCAGTGTACAGTTTACCAGCTGTGGGAGCAGTTCTCTCCTGCTTGCTTACATTTTTGACAGTCATTTGGCCAAATTTCTTTTCTAAGCATGGTCCAAAGAAAGTAAGTGTAAAGGATAATGCTGATTAGAAAGAGGATGATTTCCATGGAATTAAAGCATGAAACTTAATAAACAAGAGAGGTGTCCGGTTTTGTTTGAAAAGGAAGTGGGGGGGGGGGGAGCAGGCCGTCGTAACTCGGTAGCAAAAAATCTACAATCGAAGGCTCCGTATCTCAAAAAACTCGTACGTTGGGACACTCGAAAGTCAAGGTTCCACTGTACTCTTATCTTCAGGACACTTGATTTGACTTGACCTGGCCTGACTTTGCCTTCTCCACCCTTTTCTCTTGGCCTGTCTTCTTTTTTTTCTTCACATTTTCCTGTACTGATTTTCTCCTTTGTAAACCTAGTAGAGCCAGTAGGGCCTAGTGTAACGCTTTTTTTTTATTTTTTTACTGTATGACCTCCTTTATGGACTTTTTTAAGAGGAGGAGTTACCAGCTTCTTCATTCATGCCACTGAATAATTTATCCCCATTGCCACTGTAAACAGACACTGCTGCTGCTTGCAGCTGCTGCAGGCCGCAGCCGCCGCCCAGCAGCAGCAAGCCCGCAGCAGCAGCAGGCCGCAAGGCCGAGCAGCAGCAGGGCAGCCGCAGCGAAGCAGCAGCACCACAGCAGCCCCCCCGCAGCCGCTGCAGCAGCGGCCGCCGCCAGCCAAAAGCCAAAAGCCAAAAGCCATTACTGCAACCTGTACTACTACAAAAAACAGGCCAAAAATTATAATCAATAATCAACAACAATGAAAACCAAAACAAAGAAAAAACAATCAACCAAATTTTACTGCTGCTACTATGCTATTCCTACTACTATGCTACTAATACTACATGCTACTACTACAACTATGCTACTACGTACTACTAAATGCTACTACTACTACTATGCTACTACTACTACTACTATGCTACTACTACTACTACTTACTATGCAACTACTAACTACTGACTATGGCTACTACTACTACTGACATGCTCGTACACTATGCTACATACTATGCTACACTACTACAATGCTACACTACTACTACGATCCTCATACTACTACTATATGCACCTACTATACTACTACGCTACACTCTACTATACTACACTTACATACTACACTACTATACTAACTAATACTATATCTACTACATACTAACCTTACTATACTACTACTACTACTATACTATTACTACGATACAATTACTATACAGCTGACTACTATACATACTACACTATACTACTGTTTCCACTTAGCTACTGTAACCACTACTACTACTGCTATTGTCCCACTACTATACTACTACTACTACAACTCTGCTGTCTGTACTGCTATACTACTACTGTACTATACTACTACTACTACCATGTACTAGACTATACCACTATTATTGAACTACAGTGACCCTCGACCAACGATTATTAATTCCATTCCTGAGAGCTCATCTTATTCGAAATTATCGTTAGTCGAGTTAATTTTCCCCCCGAGAAATTAATGGAAATCAAATTAATCCGTGCAAGACACCCAAAATGTATTGAAAAATTTTTTTTTTACCACTGAAATATTAATTATAATACAAACGAAGAAGACATGTACAATTACATGACACTTATACCTTTATTGAAGATCTGGTGCGATATTGAAGGGTGGGAGGAGGGGAGACTGTGGAATGGTGTTAGTGTTTAAAGGGAATCCCCTTCCATTAGGACTTGGTGCAAGTCCTTTTCCGGGGTACTTCCCTTCTTCTTTTAATGCCACTAGGACCAGCTTGAGTCACAAGACCTCTGTCGCACAACATATCTGTCCATAGAGGCCTGTAATATCCCCAGTCCTTCTTGACATTCCTAAAGTGTTTCACAACATTGTCAGGACGACATATTAAACACTTGTTCAGGTTTCAATTCTTCACTGTCCTATGTACTTCCATGAATTCCTCACCAATTTTTTCAGCTGCTTTTGGTCCAAACTGGCAGCCTCACCCACGCCTTATCACACCCTATGTATGCCACTAAACGATTCTTAAATCCTCAAACCCTCCTTTTGCTTCCTTTAAATTCACTTCACAATAACCACTAGTTGCAGGCATTTTTCTAATTAAACCTGTGCAACTCCTAGCCCTTTTCAATGATTGCTTGAGAGATGCTATCATCCTGCTATCTGTTTTTTGTTTAACCACCCCAATAAAGTCTCTCAAAACTTCTCTATTCACTTGTGGATCTTTCAGTTTCTAAACAAAGTTGCACCCTTTGGCAAGAACAAGCTTTCCTTGATTGACGTTATCTTGGCCACAATAGTAAGCGATGGTCGTTTGGGGTTTTTTGTGTACAACCTGGCCAGCTCGGAACACACACTTCCACTTTCAAACTTAGCAATGATCTCTCTATATCTTCCCATGACCATAGTAATTCTCCGCCCTATTAGCTGTAGGGTTGGCACCTAGAACTATCTTGGGCCCATGTCCATATTTGCAGGTGCAATCACTGAAAACGCTGTATAATCTGAAATGTTGTCCGGATTGTATGTTGATGTACTGCGGTGGCTGGCTGGCTGGCTTGAAAACACTGTGGACCACCAGTGGAACCGTCTCAGATGAACGGAATTGTGCTGTCGAGTTTTTTAGCACTAGTGAGGCAAAATTTTTGCGTTAAAATGTATCGCTAGTTGATTTAATGTTAGACATGCCATCGTTGGTCGAGGGTCCACTGTAACTATGTTGGGGAGGGTTCCGTGGAGATATGATGGTTGGAGATAAACCACACTTGTTGGGTTTTAATACACATAATTAGCAAAATTGTGAGAGGAGGCCCAGCCTCCTACCTTGTAGCCTGTACGTTCTCTTTCGTGAACTGAGGAGGGACAGGGTGACTCCCACCCAACAACCAGCACTGTGACTTCACACGCTAGCTGCTAAGATCTGCAATATGTCGTCTATATAACACATTAGATAGGTACTATAATACTCAATGTGCTACACGACTTATACAAGGGAACAGGCCAACTATTCTGAACAACTATACAACTAATATTGTACTACATACAACGTCTATTGTACTGACTATATTACTATTACTATAACTGTCTATACTACTACTGCTACTACTTTAACTACCATCTACTACTATATAACTACTACTACTATATAACACTACTACTATACTGCACTACTATAATTCTACCACCATATATGTAACTACTGACCACCATCACTACTTGGAAAGGGTTTTCTGGGGGTCACACCCCGTATACTGGTCTGTACCAGGTTCACATGGTGATCAGGGCTTGATCAGCCCAGGCAGTTCCTGCTTGCTAGCACACAATCCATTGTAATGAACCACAACCTTGGCTGGTCAGGGCACTGACTTTAGATATTTCCAGCTCCCTCTAGAAGAGACAGCCAGGGGTTTATTGGTAGTTCCCCCTTATGTAGCTGGAGGCTGTTGAGCAACTTTGGGCTTCTTACTACTGCTGCAGTACTAATTCTACTACTATAATAATACTATAATAATATTATACTACTACTGTAATATTAGACTACTACTATACTATTATACTACTACTATACTATTAACTACAAAACTACTACTACTATCTAGTATAACTACTACTACTATACTATTAAACTACTACTACTACTACTATACTTTTTACTTACTCTATAATACGACTAATTATACTACTACTATTATACTACAACTATTTATACTACAATTATCCTACTATATAATACTGCAATATACTACTACAACTATAACTATTATATCTACTTCTATAACTAATTATACTACTACATTACTGATTGCTGTACACAATTACTACTATATTACTAATATTTCGTACTGTTACATTGGACCTCTATACTCGAACAGTTTTCGGATATTCGAACGCTTATTCGGTAAAAATATTGCTCCCGTAGGACGGTTTGCTCGGCAACTCAACCAAACAAACACAACCTGCCAGAACTTCTCTGAAACTATTTTGTGTTTTCTTTGCATTTTTGGTGTTTGTTATTTGTATAAATAAGTCACTGTGGGACCTAAGAAGATTAGTGATAACAGCTAACCAAACATAAAATTGGTTGGGAAAAATTTGTATGGACTCAAACAGATCGCACCTCGAACAGCCTCTGGACCAAATTTAAGTTCGAGTACCAAGGTTCCCACATGTTACTGCAATATTACTACGGTATTATTATTATTATTATTTTTATTTAATATTTATTACTATTTTTTATTATTAATTTATTATTATTATTATTGTAGATTACTTGCATACCTCCATGTACCCATGAGTTCACCTTCGCTCTAGTAGTATAATGTATATACACCAGTGTCTTTTGTATCTTTTGTTGACTTGGTAAAGCCCAGACAACAAAAAAAATTAAAATCAACCAAAATGAAAAAGGTTTCCATGTTGTGTGTCTTTTTCTTCAGCATTATCAGCTCTACACATTTAGGATTCACTCACTTGATTCTAGCATTGATAAATTTTGTTTCAGTCATAGTATTTTTTTTCAGGCAGTGCGGTATTCCTTTATTAATTCTTACCCTTGGTCATCACTGTGAACTTCAAGATTTCTACTCCTAAAGAAGTGCTACAATTGCAACCGTCCTAGGTCACTTTGCTCGTGACTGCAAGGAAGAGGAGGATCACTGTTATCGCTGGATGGCGTTGGTCATTATTGCACAAGGACTGTGAACATTCCTCTGACGAACGTAAAGTACAGTACTCGAGTTTCATTTTTAATTAGAACTTCCAGGAATTTAGGGTTAAAATAGTATTCAAGTGGTTCTCCAACATGTCCTTTTTCTTTTTATTTTTTTTGTGTGCACGTTTTTGTAATTTATTTAACTCGGCCATCATTTAAAAATAAGACGTTTATATATCGTAGGGTCCCCACTTATGGGCAAGTTAGGTTCCCAGGCTTCTTGCCAGAAAAGTCAGGACTTTGCCGGAAAGCAGAACACCATTTTTTTCCACTTATAACATGTATATAAATGCCAGATGACAAGTTTACACTAACATATATTAAGTAGCATGGTGAGAACTTAGGCATTAAAACAATAAAAAGTAAATACACACAGTATACATCATTATTTTACCTCAAAATATTCATAGACTTAACCCTTCAGGGTTTCGGCCCATATAGTAACGGCTTACCGGCCCCAGGGTTTTTGAACGTACTAGTATGCCCTAAATTCTAGTCTAGCGCCCTCAAATCTAGCGAGAGAAAGCTGGTAGGCCTACATATGAAAAATGGGTCTGTGGTCAGTGTGTGCAGAAAAACAAAAAATCCTCAGTACACAGTGCGTAATAGGAAAAAAAAACTGACCGTGTTTTTGGATTAAAAACAGCAACTTTGCACTGTATATTCTATGGTATTTATTGTTGTATTCTAATTTTTCCTGGTCTCATTACTATAGAATGGAAAGACCTTTTACAAGAATTTGAGATGAATTTGATTGGTTTTACAATGAAAAGTACCTTGAAATTGAGCTCAAAGTAAGCAGAAATGTTAGAACTTTTTGTACCAAATTCAAAAAGTAAACAAATCATAGCCAAGCGTCCAATATACGTCAACATTTTGAGTCTAATATTCTTTCACAAGTCACTGATATTGTTTATTAAACCCATCTCTAGCACAATGCAGTAGTCTGCATAACAGTAAATCTTCTATATTTTGTAAGAATAAAAATTTCAAAGTGGAAAGGCCAAAGACATAATAAGAGGGGCCTGGTATGGGACTAACAAACAGAGAACTTATTTTAGTGCCAGGAATGTCTGTTCTTGTTTATATCTGGACCCTATTTGGAAAATGGCATCTTTATGAAATTTGTGTGAAATTGGCAAAATTGCTAAAATTCTGATCACTTGTTATTGGATAGTTGTAATCGGTAAATGGGTGGTTTTTATACTCATTTCGATAGAAAAAAAAACTGAGTTCTAGCAAAAAATAGTATAAGATTATTGTTGACTATACACTGGAAATGGCTGAAAATAACAGGGCTCAAAGTGGGCAAATCGCCGATGTGTCAACATCGACGAGACCGTTAACTTCGCGAGACAAATTCCGTAAGTTTTCCTCAAAAATTATACTTTTGGTGTCATTATGATGGGAAAAAGATTATCTATCTTTTCTATAAGAAAAAAATTTTTTTTTTTTAGAACAAACCAACCTTTCATTAAACTTGTAGACAAAGTTTTATGGGTGTGAAAAAGTCAGAAGAGCAGGGGATGATGCCGATTTGATGGTTCCATTACACCTAAACCATTTTGCCTGGGAACCTTCCTGTTATGAATGGAAGACTGTAACAGAGAAATGCAATTTTCCATGTTTTTTTCCATTCATTATTGTAATAAATATTTTAAATAAAAATTAATTTTTAGAAACAGTATTTGCCTACAGTGAACTTGTTTTAAGTAAACGAATAGGGAAGTAGTGGGTGGCAGGTATATGGCAATTGTGGGTAGATAGAGATGAGACTGCTTGTTGTGATTGTAACTGGACAATTTTGTATCAATAGACCTTGTCCATTTTCCCCAAATCAAGTGACCTAGTGGATTTTGTTCTATATTTCCCAAAGTCCTTAAATTGAGGGTTTACTGTACCTGTCTACTAGTCAGAGGTTGAAGTAAAATTTTACAAATTGAAACTCACAACACCATTAATAATTCAAAGCAAGATTCACCAGTGTTGAAAAATTTGAAGCTGTCTGAAGAAACTCTCAAATTACTGCATAAGTAATATACTAGTGGTGAATGGTCTACAATATAGTACATATAAAACTCGACCAGAAGGCATAATGCATGTCACTAAGTGCATGAACTTTTTGTCTGTAGTAATAGTACAACATTTGAAAATTTGAAGGTAACTTGAATGAGGTGTTCTTAATCCATTGAGAAGAGAAAAAAGAATCCTGACAACCACACTATGGTACCCTTTAGACACCAAAATAATAAACAGGGAAGACTTGGTAAACAAATACATATTTACATTAAAGTACAGTAGATCATTCAGTAATATATCTTTATGTATTGACCAGAATTGATTTATACCTTTGCATTGACAAGGCAATATGTGATTGTAGATTGATGAACTCATTTGTCATTGTTTGATAAGCTAGATAAAGTAGCCTTAACCCTTTGAATGTTTTGGTCGTACTAAGTACGTTTTACTAAAATACGCGAAGGGGTTTTTATTTGACGTACAGAACTCACAAATTTCTAGCGGCCTCAAATCTATGGGAGAAAGCTGGTAGGCTTCTATGAAAAAAGGTTCTATGTGTCAGTGTTGCACACTCTAAAAAAAATCCTGCAGCTCACAGTTGCATAATGAGAAACAAAAAAACCTTGACCATTTTTTTTTTTAATAAATCAGCGACTTTGCAGTGTATTTTTTCGTATGGTATTTATTGTTGTCTTCTATTTTCCTTGGTCCATTTATAGATGGAGACATATTACAGAAAGTAGAGATGATTTTGACTGGTTTTACAATGAAAGGTGCCTTGTAATTGAGTCAAAGTACAGAAATGTTCGATTATTACCAAACTTTCAAAAAGTAAACAAATCGTGCCAAGCGTGCAATACACTCAACTGGTGAGTCTAATATTCTTTTACAAGTGCAAGCCAATAAAATTATATACCATTTTTTAACACTAAATGCAGTAGTCTGCATAACAGTAAATCTTATATTTTTTGGGAGAATAAAAATTCAAAGTGGAAAGCCAAAGACATATAAGAGGGGCCTGGTATGTGACTAACAAACAGAGAACTTATTTTAGTGCCAGGAATGTCTGTCTTGTTTATTCTGGACCCTATTTGGAAATTGGCATCTTTTGAAATTTGTGTGAAATTGGCAAAATTGCTAAATTCTGATCACTTTATTGGATAGTTGTAATCGGTAAATGGGTGGTTTTTATACTCATTCGATAGAAAAAAACTGAGTTCTAGCAAAATAGTTAAGATTTTTGTTGACTAGTACACTGGAATTGGCTGAAAACAGGGCTCAAAGTGGGCAAAATCGCCGATGTGTCAACATCGTCGAGACCGTTAACTTCGCGAGAGCATAATTCCGTAAGTTTTCCATCAAATTTCATACTTTTGGTGTCATTATGATTGGGAAAAGATTATCTATCTTTTCATAAGAAAAAAATTTTTTTTTTTTTAAATTTGGGGACCCTGAGAATAAGTCGCAGAGAGGGCCTGGGGACCCTGAAAAGGTTAATGTAGGGCAGAAGGTGAGTAGCATTTACTATAAGAAGTTAGATGTGGTAGCCCTCCTGGCCACCCCCACCCACACACGATATACTACGACGATGCTTAAATAGAGTGATAAAATGCATATACAGTACACTCATTACTTACCTTAAGATATTTGTAGTCTCACTGTAGGGTGAGAGGTGAAAAGTATTTATTTGTAGAAAGTGGTGGTAGGTAGGGTAGTGTAGGGGAGCCACCCTGGCTACCCCCACCCACTATGTAAACAAACAGACGATGGGTCTGGTTGTGGTTCATAAACATTCATACAAACACCTTACATTGTGTACAAGTTGTCTCCACAGTGGTACAGTAGAATAAATAAAGACCAACACTTCCATTCTCATGTAATTTTTAGAAGGAATGATGCTTTGAAAAATTATTACAAGTTGTTACAAGTTGTTGTTACAAGTTGTTGTTACAAGTTGTTGTTACAAGTTGTTGTTACAAGTTGTTGTTACAAGTTGTTGTTACAAGTTGTTGTTACAAGTTTGTTGTTACAAGTTGTTGTTACAAGTTGTTGTTACAAGTTGTTGTTACAAGTTGTTGTTACAAGTTGTTGTTACAAGTTGTTGTTACAAGTTGTTGTTACAAGTTGTTGTTACAAGTTGTTGTTACAAGTTGTTGTTACAAGTTGTTGTTACAAGTTGTTGTTACAAGTTGTTGTTACAAGTTGTTGTTACAAGTTGTTGTTACAAGTTGTTGTTACAAGTTGTTGTTACAAGTTGTTGTTACAAGTTTGTTGTTACAAGTTGTTGTTACAAGTTGTTGTTACAAGTTGTTGTTACAAGTTGTTGTTACAAGTTGTTGTTACAAGTTGTTGTTACAAGTTGTTGTAATCATAAGAAGCACTAAACCCACAAGGGTCGTGAATTGCTATATATAGAGTGAAGGCATATGAAAGGAATATTTATCTACAGTTATCCCCGTGTTTGACTAGAGAAAACGTAATTCTTCCGACACTCCTACTGAACCGCTTTGTAAACAAATCTCATATTTATGTCAATTTTATTCTGTAGGTGAATGTATAATGTTTATATGCTATGTAACGTGTTTCTTATATAATTTTGAAGAAAATATCATAGATGGATTAATGAAATGTCTTTATTAACGTAAAATAAGACATTTCATGTACCCAAGAGAGATTATTATTACATAGTATTACTATGGCGTCATGAGTAGAGACTCTAGTGATTTTAATGTGTACCCACATGCCAGCACAGTGTGTAAGTATATTTAGATACAGGTACACATAAGCATAATTATCAGAGTACGTATAAAATACGCAGTAACTTTAAAACACTTAAAATTTTGGAAAGTTTCCAGACATAATAGATGTGCTCATGAAGATGTAAACAAACCGGGTGGGGAGTGCCGTATTTGAAAGACCACTTGCCATATAGCAAAAATTGTCATAATTTGAAAGCGCCATATTAGTGGAATGCCGTAAGGCGAAACGCCGTAAAGCGGGCCCCACTGATTTATCAAAATACTATACGAGGTTT
>NC_069402.1:68371108-68398954 GCF_026875155.1 Cherax quadricarinatus | reverse complement strand
AGCTGTCATGGCAACAAATGGGGAATGGTCTTTAATATGGGTTGAAAAAATGGAGAATGTCATGTTGAATAATCAATAATGTTAGTGTCCTCTGATTTCTTCCTCATAACTACAATATTTTTGTTTTTGGCAATGCATCCTGAACAGGCTTTTCCCTGCTGATACAACTGCAGTGCAATGAATATGGCTGCCATCACCAGTCTGGAGGAATCTTAGCTCTTACAAATTCTTAAAATATTACTGTAGTATTCTTAAATGGGTTATTACTAAAAGGGGGTCCACGTTTTGGCTGATCTTCAAATTGCACCACTTAAGAGCTTGATGGCAGACAGCACAGACCTCAGTAGTGCAGTGGTGAGAGGAGGGCAGCTCCAGAAGTTTCATTTAGGAGAAGCGACGGGTGGCAATCTGGTTGGAAGAGGGGAGTTTTTTTATAGAAGTACAGTACTCTTAACAGGTTGCTTTTCCCTTTTTAAGTGGCTCTTAGAACCTGAATACAGAAAAGTAGGCTTCTGTCAGTGGCTAGTACTTTTGCTTTTAAAAAAACCTAGTTTTCACATCTTTCACAAACCGGCCATATCCTCCCCGAGGCGGGGCAGCCCAAAAAGAAAAAACAAAAGTTCCTTTTTTTAAATTTAGTAATATATACAGGAGAAGGGGGTTACTAGTCCCTTGCTCCTGGCATTTTAGTTGCCTCTTAGGACATGCATGGCTTACAGAGGAAGAATTCACATGTTTTCTATAAATTACATAATCCCTTTCCCAAAAAACATCTCATAAGCTTCAGTGAAAAGGATTGTACACATAATGTCTGAAGTCACCTGAATTGTATAGTGTTAGAAGCATGTCTTAGTATTCTTCACGAAGTAATTGTTGAATTGTATTTCTAGCTTCATGTTACAACTGCTCGAAGATGGGGCACATAGCTCGTGATTGTCCTGAACCTGAGCGTACTTGCTATGTGTGCAACAAGAGTGGTCACATTTCTCGTCAGTGCACAGAGAACAAGAGCGAGAACCGAAATGCCAAGGTAAGTGTACTGCACTCTCTCAAACAATAATATATTTTCTCTTAAAGAGGGTATTTTTTTGATTGAAAATAATTAATGATCTAGCTTTCTTAACATTTCCTAGTCACATTAAAACAATTGGATCAGCTTAAGATATTTGCCAGTTGGCAAATACGTAGTAACAAAATACAAATAAATAAATTAATTAATTGGAGGGATATGTTGTGTATCTTTATACGTATATGCTTCTAAACTGATGTGTTCTGGGCACCTCTGCAAAAACAGTGATTATGTGTGAGTGAGGTAAAGTGTTGAATGATGATGAAAGTATTTTCTTTTTGGGGATTTTTTTTTCTTTTTTGGGGCACACTGCCTCGGTTGGAGACGACCGACTTGTTAAAAAAAAAAAATTTTTACATCTTTCTTTCTTTCAAACACACCGGCCGCATCCCACCGAGGCGGGGTGGCCCAAAAGAAAAAAAACAAAATTTCTCCTTTCAAATTTAGTAATATATACAGGAGAAGGGGTTACTACCCCCTTGCTTCCCGGCTTTTCAGTCGCCTCTTAAAACATGCATCCCCTAGGGAGGAAGAATTCTTTTCCCCTTCCCTTGGGAAAAGAGGAAAAAAACAAGAACAAGAACTAGAAAAAAAATAGAAGAAAACCCAGAGGGGTATTATAATACGCTTGTACATGTAGGTAGTGGACTGATTTAAAGTAAAAGTGCAAGACGTACCTGAAATTTTGCATGTTCATGAGACAAAAAAAGGACACCACAACCCTCCCACGTAAAAAATTTAAAGGGTTTTTCGTTTTACTCATTGGCGGGCGGAGACCCCCCGGGGCGGTTGCTGTCTCCAAACCTACTCCCTAGGAAAAAAAAAAAATGTACATATAACATATACATACATATACATGTTTTTTTTTTTTTTTTTTTTTTTTTTTTTTCAAAAAGTCGGCCGTCTCCCCCGAGGCAGGGCCCCAAAAAAAGAAAAAAACCCCCAAAAAGAAAATACTTTCATCATCATTCAACATTTTTCCCACCACACTCCACATTACACTTTTTTTGCAGAGGTGCTCAGAAACAACATCTAGAACATACAATAAAAAGATACACAAATATCCCCCCCCAAACTGCCAAACCCCCAAAAACCCCCTTTAAAGTGCAGGCATTGTCCCCCCATTTCCGGGACTCAACCCGACTTAGAAAATACCGGTTTCCCCTAAATCCCTTCACAAATATTACCCTGCTCCACCCCAAACAGATCGTCAGGTCCCAATACCTTTCGTCCCATTCCTCCTATCTAAACGCTCACGCAGCTTGCTGGAAATCCAAGCCCCCTTACCCACAAAACCCCCTTTTAACCCCCTCTCCCCAAACCCCTTTTCGAGGACACCCCTACCCCCCCTTCCCCCCCTTTTGATTTTTATGCTTTCCATGTCATTCTACTTATCCATTTCTCCCTAAATGACCAAACCAACCTCCAACCCCCCTCTTCGCCCTCTACTAAAAATTTTTATTAACTCCACACCCTTCTCCCTAATTTCCACACCCGAATTTTTTGCAAAAATATTTCCCCACACATTCCCCTTTAGACGGGACATCTCCGCCCCCCAACCTTTCTCCTTCTCTGCATTTACCACCCCTTCACCCCAAAAAGGGGTTTTGGTACACAACCAACATTTCCCTTTCCCCTTTGCCCCAAGATAACGTTTTTGCCACATATCCCCAAACGCACCACTCACTTTTTTCCCTTCAATTCTATGATTAACCTCACCCTTCAAAAATCCTTGGAACTCAATCCCAAGTACAAAAACTTTCACTTTTTTCCATACTCCTCCCCCCCAAATTTTGATATCCAATTTTTTCTTTTTAAATCATTTGAACCCTCATAAACCTTACCTTTTATTTTCACTTTCAACTTTCTATTTTTTACACACACCCCCAAACCCACCCACTAACCTTTGCAATTTTTTAGAATCCCCCAAAACACGTATCTAACAAAAGAAAACTGGTCAATTCCCTTTTGAATTTGATTCCCCTAATTTAACCCCACCCCTCTCCCAAACACCCTAGCATTTATTTCCCTTTACAACCCCATCTAAAATATATTAAAAACCATGGGACTTTACACATCCCGTCTAAGACCTACTTTTACCGGAGTATTTCCCTCCCTCTCTTCTTACAAAAAACCCAAAAACCTGAGCCTCACTTATCCTCATAAAAACTTTTTACGCTTTTAAATAACTTCCCAAACCTATTCCAATACTTGCAACATCTCCCACATTGCTCCTCTATCCACTCATCATATGCCTTTCTAAATCCATAAATGCAATAAAAACCTCCCTTCTTTATCTAAATACGTTCCATAATGCTTTAAGTAAACACCTGATCACACATCCCCACCCCCTCTAAAACCTCCTGCTCTCCGCAATCCCACATTCTGTCTTACCCCCTAATTCTTTTAAAATAACCCTACCTACATTTTTCCCGGTATACTCATAAGCTTTTCCTCTATAATTTTTTCAGTCCTTTTGTCCCCTTTCCCTTTTTTAAAGGGATATACATGTCCTGCCAATCCTAGGTACCTTCCCCCTTTTTTACATTTATTTAAAAAAAGTACCAAACCCCTCCAACACTATATCCCCCCTGCTTTTTAAAATTTCTTCATATCCCTCAGTTCCCTGCTTTAAACCCCTTTTTATTTTACGTAATGCCTCACTACCTCCCCCACATTTCTTTGTCTTCTTCACTCCTAAAGTGGAACCTCCCGACCAGTATGAAATTTCCCTCGTTTTTTTCCTTAAAAAATTTAAAAATTCCTCAAAAAATTCCGCCATCTACCCAATACCTCCCCCCCCATCTCTAAATCCCCTACCTTTTTTTTAAATGACAATCCATTTTTTCCCTAGGCTTTCTTAATTGTTTAAATCGCCCAAAATTTTTTTTTTTATTTTCATTAAAATTTTTTTGACAGGCCCCCCCCCTCTATCATCTGCTCTCCTTTTTCACTCTCTCACCACCTTTTTTACCTTTCTTTTCTCTCCCTTACTCTGCTTCTTATAACACTTCTGTTTGTAAAAAAACCCCTCATAAGCTACCTTTTTTTTTTTATCACACCCTTTTACTTCACATTCCACAATTACTCCTCTTTTCCTCCCGCCCCCACCCCCTAAACCACAAACTTCTGCCCACATTCTAATACTGATTTTTTTAAAATATTCCAACCCCCCTTCAAAAACCCCCCCACTACCACTTGCACAGGGCCCCCCTTTTTGCCAATAGTCGCTTTATCTCACCCCAATTCCTCCTCCCCCTTTGTTTATACAAAATTTCACCTCCTCTTAAATTTTGTGCCACCTTTCCCCTTTTTTCCCCTCTACCTCTTACTCTAATGGGAGCTACAACAAAAAATGATCCGATATATCGTTTCCCCTCTAAAACATGTACATCCGGAGCCCACCCCTAACCCTTTTTTCCACCAATACATAACTAAAAAACTTTTATTAGTGTACATCAAAACCTTTGTAAAATTTTTTTTATCCCTTTTTCATAAAATAGATTTCTTATTACCAAAATTTCTTTTTACACATACTCAATTAAAGGGTCCCCATTTACATTTACCCCTGGCACCCAAATTTTCCCCATACTCCCCCCCATAACATTTTTTCCCCCTTTAGCATTAAAAACCCCCAACCACCCCTTTTCTCACACTTGAAATTTTAAAATCCCCACGCTTCACTCAACTTTTTCCCCAAAACTCTCTCTCTCCTCACACTTCCTCTTCTCCCGGTGCATACACCTTATTTAAAACCCCTTTTCACATCCAATTTTATTTTGCTCCCCTAATCCTTGAATTTAAAACTTTTTTGTCCCTCTTTTCTGCATGCTTATCCTTTAACATTATTGCTACTCCCTTTTTTTGCTCTAACTCTTTTTTAAACCCTGACCCAATCCCCTTTTTCCCCTCCCCTGAAACTTCCCCACCCCCTTCACTTTGTTTCACTTAAAACCAGGACATCCAGCTTTTTCCATTTTAACATCCACAATCACCTTTCTTTTCATCAGCACAACATCCACGCACATTCAGACTTCCCACTTTACAATTTTTTCTTCTTCTTATTTTTTTTAGTAATCTTTACGGGAAAAGGGTTACACCCATTGTTCCCGGCATTTGTTGACTTTTACAACACGCATGGCTTACGGAGGAAAAGATTTTTTTCCCACTTCCCATGGATTAAAAAAAAAATTAATAAGACCAAAAACATTAAGATAAAATCAAAAAAAACTCAGATGAGTTGTATAAATAAAGGGTTACAGTATGTGTAGTGTGACCTAAGTGTAAGTAAAGTACAAGACAGCCTGAAATTTTGCTTTTTATAGACAGACAAAAGACACAGCAATCCTACCATCAGTAAAACAATCACAGGCTTCTTTTACACTCACTTGGTAGGACGGTAGTACCTCCCGGGGTGGTTGCTGTTCCAACCTATACATTACTATATCTATTACATATACTTTATACATATACATGATGAGGGGATCAAATGTTTTTGATAAAAAAAATTGGATTTTAAATTGGGGAGGGGGATAGGGAAAAGTAAATTTTTTAAGATACTTACTGGGATTTGACGTGGCGTTGGATTTATAAAGGATAGGTTAACATAGAATTGAGGGGGAAAAAAGGTGAATGGTGCGTTGGGGTATATGTGGAACAAAAAACATTATCTATGGAGGAAAGAAGGGAAGTATGAAATATAGTAGTACCAACACTCTTATATGTGTGAAGTTTGGGGGGTAAATGCACACGAGGGACGGTGGGGCGGGGAGATGCCCTGTTTAAGGGCAATGTGTGGTGTAAATTTTATGCGAAAATTCGGATGGGGAAATTAGGAGAAGGTGGGAGTTAATAAAAGTATAATCAGGGGGTAAAGGGGGGGTTTTTGAGGGGGTTTTTGGGTCTTTAACCCTTAAACGGTCCAAAACAATCGACATTCAAACCCGTAGTGCTCCAAGGGAACTACTTTTTTTTTTTACATATTTCAACATAACAAAAAAAAAAATGTAGATAAAAGTTTTTTTTACACATTTTAAAATGAAAAAAAAATAACATTTTTTAATACTTTCAAATGTTAAAAAAAAGTGATACAGGGGCCCCCCCCGGTTAACGAATTTTTTTTCTTCCCGTAGTATGTTCAGGTCCATACGACCAAATTTTTTCCATAAGGAAAATTTTGTAAAGATTAGTCCTTTTCAGCCCCCCAAAATACACGACAAACGCACTTACATAAAAACACTTACATAATTTGGTCGCTTTGGGGGTGATCTTTTAAGCGGGGTCCACTGTATACTTTTGGACCATTTAAAGGGTTAAAGAAAATGGATCAAAGTATAAATCTGTGGGGAAAGGGGGGGGTAGGGGCGTCCTCGAAAGGTTGAAGGAAGGGGTTAAGGGAGGTTTTGGGGGGCGAGGGGTTTTGGAATTCCGCAGGCGTGCTGAGCGTGTTCATGGGAGTGAATGGAGAGAATGGTTTTTTTGGGCCCCTGACGTCGTTGGAGTGCGCGGGGAATTTTTGTAAAAGGGACTGGGGGAAATCGGTTTTTTTTGTAAGCCGGACTTGAGCCCTGGAAATGGGAGTACAATGCCTGCCTCTAAAGGGGGGGTTGGGTTTTTAGCATTTTGGAAAGGGGATATTTTTATTTTTAAGTAATGTTTTCTAAACTGTTGTTTTTCTGAGCAGTTGAAAAAACAGTGATTATGTTAGTGGGGTAAAAGTGTTGAATGTGATGAAAGTATTTCTTTTGGGGATTTCTTTTTTGGGGCACCCTGCCTCGGTGGGAGCCCGGTGACTTTTAAA
Source organism: Cherax quadricarinatus (assembly GCF_026875155.1). Lineage (NCBI taxonomy): Eukaryota > Metazoa > Arthropoda > Malacostraca > Decapoda > Parastacidae > Cherax > Cherax quadricarinatus. The sequence goes on along the minus strand of NC_069402.1, from coordinate 68,392,085 downwards.
AAAAAAAATACATATAGTCCATACACACAATACAAGGAGGTTTTTTGAGGGGTATGTAACGGAAACAAGTGTTTTCTTTAACAATATGTGAACATATTTTGTAAAGGTAGGGAATTTTTAGCATTTATGGATTTTGAAAAGGCATATGAAGTGGATAGGGGGCAGGTGGGGAATGTTGCAAGTATATGGGAAAAGGCGGTAATTTTTCTAAATCTGTAAAATTTTTTATGAGGGTAGTGAGGCTCAGGTTTGGGTGTGGGGAAGAGAGGAGAACTCCTGGGAAAAGTGGGCTTAGCAGGGGTGTGTAAGCACCATGGCTTTTAAAATTTTTAGATGGGGTTTTAAAAGAAGTAAAGCAGGGTGTTCGGGAAGGGGGGGGATTAAATTATGGGGGAACGAATAAAAAATGGGGAAATTTACACGTTGGGGTTTTTTTGAGATACTGGCTTATGGAGATTTTAAAAAAAATTGCAAAGGGTTTGTGGACATTTTTGGGGTGTGTGTAAAGGGAGAAAGTTTAAAGTGAACATAAAAAGAATAAGGTGTGAGGGGATCAAATGATTTAGATAAAGAAAAATTGGGAAACAAATTGGGGAGGGGAGTTGGGAAAATTTTTATTTTTAATTTGGGGGGGTTTTAAATTCGGGGGATGGATTTTAAGGATAATAATCATAAAATATAAAAAAGGGGAATTCATTAGGTTTAAAAAAGTGAGAAAAAAAAGTTATCAGGAGGAAAAAAAAGGGGAAAGCTGAAAGTATCGTAGTTTCCAACACTCTTTCAGGGGTGTAAGCTTGGTTGTAAAAGTGCAGCGAGGAGGGTTGAGGAGTGGAGATTTCTCCTAAGGGAAAAGGTGGTGTAAAATTAGCAGGAAAATTTGGGTGTGGAAATTTGGGGAAGGCATAATTAATAAAAATATTAGTCAGAGGGCTGAAATTTGGGGTTGTTGAGGGTTTTTGGTCATTTAGAGAGAAGGGTTTCAAACAAAATTGACTTTGGAGAAGCAATAAATCTTAAAGGGGAAGGAAGACTATGTGGGGGTGGGCCCCTTCAAAAGGGGTTGGAAGGAAGGGGAAAAAGAGGTTTGGGGGTGAGGGACTTGGACTTCCAGAAAGGGGTTGCTTTAAGCATTTTTCCGGTGGGAGTGAATGGAGATAAATTTGGTTTTTGGGGACCTAAACGATTTTTTGGAGTGTAACCCGGGGTAATATTTAGTGAAGGGATTCGGGGAAAACCATTATTAAATTTTTTAAAGCTGGACTTGAGTCCGGAAAGGGGAATCCCAATGCCTGCACTCAAAATGGGGGGTTTCGGGATTTTGGGCCCATTTGGGGGGATAGTTTTTGAAAATGTTTATGTGTGAGCTTCTAACTTTTTGTATTCGGGGCATCTCTGCAAAAACAGTGTTTAAAGTGTGAGTGGGGTTTAAATTGTTGAAGTTTGAAAGAAATTTTCTTTTGGGATTTTCTTTTTTTTTTTGGGTAAACCCCCTGCCTCGGGGGGAACGGCCAACTTGTTGAAAAATGTGTGTTGTGTATGCATTTTAACAAGTTTGCCGTCTGCCACAGAGGCTGGGTGACCCAAAAAAAAAGAAAATCCCCAAAAAAAAACTACTTTAACCCATCATTCAAAAACTTCCATTTCACCACACATAATCACTTTTTTTGGGCAAAAGATGCCCAAAATACAAAGGTTTAGAAACATTTTTCGTAAAAAGGGATACAAAAATAAAACCCTCCAAACTGCCAATATCCCAAACCCCCCCTTTTAAAGTGCAGGCATTGTACTTCCCATTTCCAGGACCCCAATCCACTTTAAAAAAATAACTAACGGGTTTTCCCTGAACCCCTTCACTAAATATTACCCTGCTTACACCCCCAACAGCTCGTCGGGTCCCCCAAAAACCATTCGTCCCCCATTCACTCCCATCTAACACACTCACACACCTTGCTGGGAAGGGCCCAAGACCCTTTTTCCCGAAAAATTCGGTTTTTCCCCCCCCCTCCCAAAACCTTTTCGAGGACAACCCCTTTTCCCCCCCTTCCTTTCCCCCACAGATTTTTAGCCTCCCTTCATTTTACTTTTATCCCTTTTTCTAAAAGACCAAACCCCCCTCCCAAAAACCCCTCTTTTAGCCCTCCCGACAAAACTTTTATTAACTCCTCACCTTTTAATTTTTCCCCCCCTGAATTTTCTGGCCAGAAGTTTCACTTTCACATTGCCTTTAACAGGACATCCCCACTGCCTTCAACAGTCCCCCTCGCTGCAGCTTTACAACCCAAACTTCACATCCTTTTTAAGAGTTTTGGGACCATTATACTTTCATACATTTCCCTTCCCTTTTCCTCCATAGAAAACGTTTTTTTGCTCCAAAATATACCTCAAAACCCCCACTCACTTTTTTCTTTGTCCCTTCTAAGATTAATTCCCCACCCTTCAAAATCCTCGCCCACATTTTCAACTCCCCAAAAATCTGAAAAAAAGTTCACTTCCCTTTCCCTAATCCTCCTCCCCTTTTGATTTTCCAATTTTTTTTTTATCTAAATCATTTGTACCCCATCACCCTTTCTCTTTTTTATTTCCTTCAACTTTTTACCTTTACAAAACATCCCAAACTCGTCCACTAACCTTTGCAATTTTTCCCCTTTTTAAAACTCCCCAAAACAAAAGGATCATCAGCAAAAACCAACTTTGTCAATTTCCCATTTTGTATTTGATTCCCCATAATTTAATCCCACCCCTCTCCCAAACACCCTAGCATTTACTTCTTTTACAACCCCATCTATAAATATATTAAACAGCCATGGTGACATTACACATCCCTGTCTAAGACCTACTTTTACCGGGAAGTAGTCTCCCTCTCCTCTACACATCCTAACGTGAGCCTCACTATCCTCATAAAAACTTTTTACAGCATTTATTAACTTACTACTTTTTCCATATACTTGCAACATCTGCCACATAGCTCCCCTATCCACTCTATCATATGCCTTTTCTAAATCCATAAATGCAATAAAAAGTTCCCTACCTTTATCTAAATACTGCTCACATATATGCTTCAATGTAAACACCTGATCTACACATCCCCTACCCACTCTAAAAACCTCCTTGCTCATCCGTAATCCTACATTCTGTCTTGCCTCTAATTCTTTCAATAATAACCCTACCGTACTTTTCCTGGTATACTCAGTAAGCTAATTCCCCTATAATTTTTATAATCTTGTTTATTCCCCTTCCCTTTATATGAAGGAACTATACATGCTCTCTGCCAATCCCTAGCTACCTTATGCTCTTTCATATATTTATTAAACAAAAATACCAACCACTCTAATGCTAGTTCCCCCCCCCCCTCCCTCTGCTTTTAACATTTCTGTCATGATCCCATCAGTTCCAGCTGCTTTACCCCCTTTCATTCTATGCAATGCCTTGTGCACCTCCCCCACACTCACATCCTGCTCTTCTTCACTCCTAAAAGATGGTATACCTCCCTGGCCAGTGGATGAAATTGCCTCCTCCCTCTCTTCGTTGACATTTAAAAGTTCTTCAAAATATTCCTGCCATCTATCCAATACCTCCATCTCCCCATCTACTAACTCCCCTACTGTTTTTAACTGACACATCCATTCATTCCCTAGGCTTTCTTAACTTGTTTAACTCCAAAAATTTTTCTTATTTTCATTAAGATTTCTTGACACTGCTTCTCCCACTCTGTCATCTGTTCTCCTTTTGCACTCACTACTCTCTTCACCCTTCTTTTACTCTCCATATACTCTGATCTTCTCATAACACTTCTGCTTTGTAAAATCCTCTCATAAGCTACCTTTTTCTCTCTTATCACACCCTTTACTTCATTCCACCAATCACTCCTCTTTCCTCCTGCACCCACCCTCCTGTAACCACAAACTTCTGCCCCACATTCTAATACTGCATTTTTAAAACTATTCCAACCCTCTTCAACCCCCCCCCCCCAACACTACTCATACTCGCACTAGCCCGCCTTTCTGCCAATAGTTGTTTATATCTCACCCTAACTTCCTCCTCCCTTAGTTTATACACTTTCACCTCTCTTACTTATTGCCAGCTTCCTCTTTTCCCATCTACCTCTAATTCTAACTACATGTACATGTACATCCTGGAGCCTACCCATCTACCTCTTATCCACCAATACGTAATCTAACAAACTACTTTCATTACGTGCTATATCATACTTTGTATATTTATTTATCCTCTTTTTTTTCATAAAATATGTATTACTTATTACCAGACCTCTTTCTACACATAGCTCAGTTTAAAGGCTCCCCATTTTCATTTACCCCTGGCACCCCAACTTTACCTACTACTCCCTCCACAACATTTTTACCCACTTTAGCATTGAAATCCCCAACCAAAAGTACTTCACACTTGGTTCAAAACTCCCCATGCATTCACTCAACATTTTCCAAAATCTCTCTCCTCTACACTTCTCTCTTCTCCAGGTGCATATACACTTACTATAACCCACTTTTCACATCCAACCTTTATTTTACTCCACATAATCCTTGAATTAATACATTTATAGTCCCTATTTTCCTGCCATAGCTTATCCTTCAACATTATTGCTACTCCTTCTTTAGCTCTAACTCTGTAGATGAATGGTTCAGAGAACCGACATGTTGATAAATTAGACACATGTGCAACTCTTGGGTATCTTTATTGAGGAAACGTTTCGCCACAGTGACTTCATCAGTCCATACGTAGGAGAAACTTGAAGAACAGGAGGAGAATGAGGTAATCAGTCCTCAACTTGAGTCGATGTGTTCAGTCCCATCAATCTTGAATAGAATACAAGATTGATGGACTGAACACATCGACTCAAGGTTGAGGGACTGATTACCTCATTCTCCTCCTGTTCTTCAAGTTTCTCCTACGTATGGACTGATGAAGTCACTGTGGCGAAACGTTTCCTCAATAAAGACACCCAAGAGTTTGCACATGTGTCTAATTTATCAGCTCTAACTCTATTTGAAACCCTTGACCTAATCCCATTTATTTCTCTCCACTGAAACTCTCACCCATTCAGCTTTGTTTCACTTAAAGCCAGGACATCCAGCTTCCTCTCATTCATAAACATCCACAGTCATCTCTTCCTTATCATTCGCACAACATCCGTGCACATTTTCTTCGTATTCTTTTTAGTAATCATTACAGCAAAAGGGTTACTAGCCCATTGTTCCTGGTATTTTAGTTGACTTTTTACAACACACATGGCTTACGAGGAAAGATTCTTATTCCACTTCCCCATGGATATCAAAGGAAAAGTAATAAGAACAAGAACTCTTAAGATAAAATCAAAGAAAACTCAGATGAGTGTGTATAAATAAATGTGTACATGTATGTGTAGTGTGACTTAAGTGTAAGTAGAAGTAGCAAAACGTACCTGTAATCTTGCATATTTGAGACAGACACCAGCAATCCTACCATCATGTAAAACAATTACAGGCTTTCGTTTTACACTCGCTTGGCAGGATGGTAGTACCTCCCTGGGCAGTTGCTGTCTACCAACCTACTACCTAGTATTTATTTTTATTTTTTTATTATCACACCGGCCGATTCCCACCAAGGCAGGGTGGCCCGAAAAAGAAAAACTTTCACCATCATTCACTCCATCACTGTCTTGCCAGAAGGGTGCTTTACACTACAGTTTTTAAACTGCAACATTAACACCCCTCCTTCAGAGTGCAGGCACTGTACTTCCCATCTCCAGGACTCAAGTCCGGCCTGCCGGTTTCCCTGAATCCCTTCATAAATGTTACTTTGCTCACACTCCAACAGCACGTCAAGTATTAAAAACCATTTGTCTCCATTCACTCCTATCAAACACCTCACAGCATGCCTGCTGGAAGTCCAAGCCCCTCGCACACAAAACCTCCTTTACCCCCTCCCTCCAACCCTTCCTAGGCCGACCCCTACCCCGCCTTCCTTCCACTACAGACTGATACCACTCTTGAAGTCATTCTGTTTCGCTCCATTCTCTCTACATGTCCGAACCACCTCAACAAACCCTTCCTCAGCCCTCTGGACAACAGTTTTGGTAATCCCGCACCTCCTCCTAACTTCCAAACTAATACGAATTCTCTGCATTATATTCACACCACACATTGCCCTCAGACATGACATCTCCACTGCCTCCAGCCTTCTCCTCGCTGCAACATTCATCACCCACGCTTCACACCCATATAAGAGCGTTGGTAAAACTATACTCTCATACATTCCCCTCTTTGCCTCCAAGGACAAAGTTCTTTGTCTCCACAGACTCCTAAGTGCACCACTCACTCTTTTTCCCTCATCAATTCTATGATTCACCTCATCTTTCATAGACCCATCCGCTGACAACGTCCACTCCCAAATATCTGAATACGTTCACCCCTCCATACTCTCTCCCTCCAATCTGATATTCAATCTTTCATCACCTAATCTTTTTGTTATCCTCATAACCTTACTCTTTCCTGTATTCACCTTTAATTTTCTTTCTTTTGCACACCCTACCAAATTCATCCACCAATCTCTGCAACTTCTCTTCAGAATCTCCCAAGAGCACAGTGTCATCAGCAAAGAGCAGCTGTGACAACTCCCACTTTGTGTGTGATTCTTTATCTTTTAACTCCACGCCTCTTGCCAAGACCCTCGCATTTACTTCTCTTACAACCCCATCTATAAATATATTAAACAACCACGGTGACACTCACACATCCTTGTCTAAGGCCTACTTTTACTGGGAAAAAATTTCCCTCTTTCCTACATACTCTAACTTGAGCCTCACTATCCTCGTAAAACTCTTCACTGCTTTCAGTAACCTACCTCCTACACCATACACTTGCAACATCTGCCACATTGCCCCCTATCCACCCTGTCATACGCCTTTTCCAAATCCATAAATGCCACAAAGACCTCTTTAGCCTTATCTAAATACTGTTCACTTATATGTTTCACTGTAAACACCTGGTCCACACACCCCCTACCTTTCCTAAAGCCTCCTTGTTCATCTGCTATCCTATTCTCCGTCTTACTCTTAATTCTTTCAATTATAACTCTACCATACACTTTACCAGTACACTCAACAGACTTATCCCCTATAATTTTTGCACTCTCTTTTATCCCCTTTGCCTTTATACAAAGAACTATGCATGCTCTCTGCCAATCCCTAGGTACCTTACCCTCTTCCATACATTTATTAAATAATTGCACCAACCACTCCAAAACTATATCCCCACCTGCTTTTTAACATTTCTATCTTTATCCCATCAATCCCGGCTGCCTTACCCCCTTTCATTTTACCTACTGCCTCACGAACTTCCCCCACACTCACAACTGGCTCTTCCTCACTCCTACAAGATGTTATTCCTCCTTGCCCTATACACGAAATCACAGCTTCCCTATCTTCATCAACATTTAACAATTCCTCAAAATATTCCTTCCATCTTCCCAATACCTCTAACTCTCCATTTAATAACTCTCCTCTCCTATTTTTAACTGACAAATCCATTTGTTCTCTAGGCTTTCTTAACTTGTTAATCTCACTCCAAAACTTTTTCTTATTTTCAACAAAATTTGTTGATAACATCTCACCCACTCTCTCATTTGCTCTCTTTTTACATTTTTACATTTATATATACATTTTTTTTTTTTCAACAAACTGGCCGTATCCTACCAAGGGAGGGTGGCCCAAAAAGAAAACCCAAAGTTTCTCTTTTTAAATTTAGTATTATACAGGAGAAGGGGTTACTAGGCCCTTGCTCCCGGCATTTTAGTCGCCTCTTACAACACGCATGGCTTACGGAGGAAGAATTCTGTTCCACTTCCCCAATGGAGATAAGAGGAAATAAATAAGAAGAAGAACTAGAAAGAAAATAGAAGAAAACCCAGAGGGGTGTGTATATATATGCTTGTACATGTATGTGTAGTGTGACCTAAGTGTAAGTAGAAGTAGCAAGACGTACCTGAAATCTTGCATGTTTATGAGACAGAAAAAAGGACACCAGCAATCCTACCATCATGTAAAACAATTACAGGCTTTCGTTTTACACTCACTTGGCAGGATGGTAGTACCTCACTGGGTACACACACACATACAGTGGACCCTCGGTTATTGGCCATAATCCGTTCCAGAAGCTCAGCCTATAACTGAAATGGCTGAAAACCGAAATAATATTTCCCATAAGCATTAATGGAAATACAATTAATCCGTTCCAGACAAAAATATTCACAAGAAAAATAATTTTTTTGACCATTATGTAAGTATTACATACCTTTATTGAAGACTAATGCTAGCTTCTGGAAGATAGGGAGGAGAAAAGAGAGAGGAGTTAGTGTTTTGAAGAGGAATATCTCTCCATAAAGACTTTTGGTAGCAAAGCCTTCTCTGGGGTCACTTCCCTTCTTTGTCTTTTAATGTCACTAGGACCAGCTTGAGAGTCACTGGACCCCTGTCGCACAACAAATCTGTCCCTGAATTGGGACAGGGTTTTGTCACTGAACATGTTGCAGCTTGGTCAGGGTGGTGTTTCTCTAGAAAAACTTGAACCCTAGTCAACATTGCACACACACATTTAATCTCTGAAGAAGGCACCTCCTTCACTCCCTCTTTTTCCTCCTCTGAAGCAAGTTCCTCAGCTGTAGTATGTTGCTCTTTGAGTTGAAGGTCTTATAGCTCTTCAGTGGTTAGCTCTTCCCTGTGGTCCTCCACCAACTCTTCCACATCCTCGCCACTCGCCTCCAACCCCAGGGGCTTCCCCAGTGCCACAATAGAGTCCACAGGGTTGGAAAGGTCAGGATCAGCCTCAAACCTTTCAAAATCCCTCTCTTGGATACAACCTGGCCACAGTTTTCTCCAAGCAGAGTTCAAAGTCCTGGAAGTCACTCCCTCCCAAGCCTTACCTATAAAGCTTATGCAGTTGAGGATATTGAAGTGATTCCTCCAGAACTCTCTTAGGGTCAACTGAGTGTCCAAGGTCACTTCAAAGCACTTTTCAAACACTGCTTTGGCGTAGGGTTTTTTGAAATTAGAAATGACCTGCTGGTCCATGGGCTGGAGGAGAGGAGTGGTGTTAGAAGGCAAGAACTTCACTTATATAAAACTGAAGTCCCTAAACACTTGGTCTTCCAAGTCTGGAAGATGTACAGGAGCATTATCCAGTACGAGGAGGCACTTGATTGGCAATTTCTTGTCCAGGAGGTATTTTTTCACACTTGGGCCAAACACATCATTAACCCACTCTTTGAAAATTTGCCTTGTGACCCATGCCTTTTGATTTGTTTTCCACATAGCACACTATCTATTCTTGACGACATTGCTTTTCTTGAACACACTGGGACTTCGAGTGATACACCAGTAAAGGCTTCAATTTGAAATCCCCACTTGCATTACAACACAACATAAGAGTAAGCCTGTCTTTCATAGGCTTATGCCCTGGCAGTGCCTTTTCCTCCTGCGTGATGTAGGTCCTGTTTGGCATTTTCTTCCAAAACAGGCCTGTTTCGTCACGAAGACTTGTTGGGGTTCGAATCCTTCAGCCTTTACCTAGTCCTTGAATTTCTGTACATACTTTTCAGCTGCACATTTATCAGAATTTGCAGCCTCTCCATGCCTTACAGCACTGTGTATGCCACTGCTCTTCTTAAATCTCTCAAACCAGCCTTTGCTGTCCCTAAATTCACTACCAGCAGCACTTGTTCCAGGAGTTTTCTGTAGAAGATCCTCATGTAACTGCTTTGCCTTCTCACAAATAATAGATTCCACAACACTGTCTCCCACTAATTGTTTTTCCTTAATCCACAATAACAACTTTTCCATCTGTTCCATTTTTGGTGACCTTTGTTTTGTTAGAAAAGTTATTCTTTTCGCAATATTAGCATCCTTGATTTGTTCTTTCTTTGCCAGGATGGATGTAATCAATGATTTGTTTTTCCCGTACATCCTGGCAAGTTCCAGCACCCGCATATCACTCTTGTATTTATCAATCACTTCACACTTAAATTTAATGGTGTTTCTCGCTTTCTTTACCACAGGAACTTTACTAGGAACTTTCTTTGGAGCCATGGTTACTTATTTCACAGTTGCACTGCAAAAAACCCACAAAAAACAATGGAAAACAAGCAAAATGTTTGGATATATGAGCAGAAGCTTCCTCATGCACCGAGAGACACTGTCAAACTGACACGCAAGTGGCCCCAGCTTGTGGACAGATGCGTCCGAAATGGCCGATAACCAAAATAACGGCTGATCACCTGGAGCCAAAAAACCGGCCGATCACCAAGTTGGCCAGTAATGGGAACAGCCGATAACTGAGGGTCCACTGTATATATTTTTTTTTTTCAAAAAAACTGGCCGTATCTCACCAAGGCAGGGTGGCCCAAAAACAAAAACGAAAGTTTCTCTTTTTAAATTTAGTAATTTATACGGGAGAAGGGGTTACTAGCCCCTTGCCCCCGGCATTTTAATCGCCTCTTACAACACGCATGGCTTATGGAGGAAGAATTCTGTTCCACTTCCCCATGGAGATGAGAGGAAATAAACAAGAACAAGAACCAGAAAGAAAATAGCAGAAAACCCAGAGGGTGTGTGTGTGGGGTGTGGTGTGTGTGTGTGTGTGTGTGTGTGTGTGTGTGTGTGTGTGTGTGTGTGTGTGTGTGTGTGTGTGCACGCGCACGCTTGTACATGTATGTGTAGTGTGACCTAAGTGTAAGTAGAAGTAGCAAGATGTACCTGAAGTCTTTCATGTTTGAGACAGAAAAAGGACACCAGGAATCCTACCATCATGTAAAACAATTACAGACTTTCGTTTTACACTCACTTGGCAGGACGGTAGTACCTCCCTGGGGGGTTGCTGTTTACCAACCTACTACCTAGGATATACGTACATATATGTATATCATAGATATTTTTTCTCTTCCCAATAATTTCTGGATTTTTCGTTTAAGTGCACAGTAAACCCTCGATAAATTGGACTTCCCTAGAGCAGATATTGGCTAAAATGGACAATTAAAAAAGCCATGAAGTGGACCAGATCTAGCCTAAAAGTTTCATCGGTTATTCTTATGAAAATGACCTAAGATGCAAGGGTTGAAGCAGCAGTGCATAAATGATATGCTCAGTAGTGCATTGCTAGTGTTGGCATTCATTATGCTGAGCTTTGCTGTGCTGCCTAGAGGCTAGCAAGTCATACAGACATGGAATTTGGGGCAAGTTATGGCTGGCTTTGGCATTTCCATAAATGCTATGGCTTGATTAACATAAAAACCTTTGGTGAAGCTGGCAGTGTTCTCACAGAAGAAATTGAACCCTTCAGATTATTACTAAATGAACTGATGGAGAGTAAAGGACTCCTCTTAACCCTGTAATGGGGATGAAACGAGTTTCTGGCGATCATTATCTGTCCACTGATTTTCATCAAACACTTCAAGAGGCTGAGAGAAATAAGCATTATGACAGAAAATGTGATTGAATGGGTGGAAGAAGGTGATGGAGATCCTGGTTACTAGATATTAAGTGAAACAGAAATTGCAGACAAAACTATTAGTACTCCTGAAGATGACCAGGGTAGTGATGATGACAAAGAGGAGACTATGAGGTCACCAAAATTGTCTTTAATAAGAAATTCAATTGATGCTCTCATTGCATACTCTGACCTCAAAGACAAAAAAGATATGCAGGCCTGTTATCGGATCTTTCGTGCTTTTAGGACACTTGTCATAAGAGAGCAGCATCAGTGGCTAAACAGACGAAGCTGGATTCATTCTTTAAACCTGTTCCTCATTCTGTTTCCCAAACCATTTACCAGTAGGCCTGAGCTGTCTAGGTCTTCTCACTCACCCATTACATCTGAACCATCAACATTTCCCACACATCGGTTTGTGTGTCTTCCACACCATTTGCAATGTTACTGCTGGAGCTTTACATCTACTCTGATTCAGAATAAGTTATTCTGGGTCACCGCTAGATTACATGGGAATACTGCACATACATAAGCTCATCTTCCCACCAGAAGAGGTAAGAAAAATTATTGTACTGTACTTGACTATGTATTTTGCTGTGCTGTACTTTTAACACATTTTCTTTTCCTGGTACTGGTATGTTATACAATACTGTAATGTAATACTGTATTGTGCTTGAGTTTATTTTAGTATGTTCAGTAGTCCATTAATACAGTGGATTAAGTCTCTCATATTGAGCATCTTTCTGTCTGGTAGTCAGTCGATTAAGTGGACTACATCTACTTAACCCTTAAATGGTCCAAACATATATATACTTTCTCTCGCGTAGCACCCCAAACGTATATATACGCTTTCTTTGTCATTCAACATTGGCACGATAGGCCTGAGTCGTCTAGACATGAGAGAATGGGTGTGCACACTCATTGTGCACCATATGAAAAAAATTGGGGATGCCTGGGCACCACATGCTTTTTTTTTTCCTATAAATTTTTTTTTCTCAAAATATTCGGGGCGCTACGCGAGAGACCGTATATATATGTTTGGACCATTTAAAGGTTAATCAAAACTTTCAATATAATGGATTTTTGCTGAAGTGGACACCCCTTCTTTTCTATTATTCTGAGCCTACATTAAAATCAAATATGTATCTGAAAGTGTACAGTACGTATTATATACAGGTCCTCCATCACAAATCCGGCATCATTGGGACCTGTAGTGTGCCGGATTACTGAGTTTGCCGAATTACAGAGTGGCTAGGTTAGAATACACTTAATAAAATTAACCAACTTGACTTACACAGTTCATTGAACATTGGCAAAAATCGAACATTTCCCCTACTTTGAGCTCAATTTCAAGGTACATTTCATCATGAAAGCAATCAAAATCATGTCTATTTCTGTAATATATCTTCCATTCTATCAAATGTCCAAAAAAATGAGAATACAACCATAAAAACCATACGAAAATATACTGCAAAGAGGCGGCTAATGGCTGAGAAGTTAACTCCCTTATTTATCGTCCTTCTTTTTTATTTTTGTTGTACGTTAAGAAGCATCTTTCCATCATACATTGCCCAAGTTTCAATGAGATAGCCCAACAAACAACCGAGAAAAAAATATTTACCAAAAAATCTATAAATATGGCAAGCCCAAGCCAGTACTGGGGAAAAAAGTCACTTTATCGACTTTTCTGGGTTATCCCAGGTTCTCTATACTACACTGCTATGTTGATAATCTATGTAACTGTATTTGTGTATAGTGGATAAACTTATTTACTTCTAGTTTGTCAACGAGTACAAGAAACCCCCCATTCACTTATTTCAAACTACCCAATAAAAGTGGTCAGAAATTGGCAATTTGGCGATTTCACACAAATTTCAACAGATGCTAATTTCAAAATAGGATCCAGAATAAACAATGCAGACATTCCTGGCACTAAAATAACATTTTCTCTGTTAATTAGTCACGGCTAGAGGCCCCTCTTATATTACTCTTGCTTTTCATTTGGAATTTTTATTCACAAAAAAATAGAAGATTTACTGTTATGCAGACTGCTGCATTATTGTAATAATTGTATAAATAATGTCAACCCATTCTTGACTCCGTATTGAAATTTGGACTGGCAGGCGGACAGGTATTGGACGGTGACGTCATTTGTTTACTCTTGAGCTTCGCTAAAGAATAGAACATTTTCACTACTGTGAGCGCAATTTCAAGGTACTTTTCGTCATGAAAGCAATCAAAATCATATCTATTTCTGTAATGTAGCTTTCATTCTATCAAATGAGACCGAAAAAAATGAGAATATAACCATAACAACCATACAAAAATATACCGCTAAGCGGCCGCTAATGGCTGAGAAGTGAACTCCGCTGTTTATGGTCTGATTTCTTTCATTTTTGGTTTATGTGAAGAAGTATCTTTCCATCATACACTGCCCAAGTTTGAATAAGATAACCCAACAAACAACTGAGAAAATAATATAATAATAATAATAATAATAATAATATCTTTTCTAGGTAGTAGGTTGGTAGACGGCAACCGCCCAGGGAGGTACTACCGTCCTGCCAAGTGAGTGTAAAACGGAAGCCTGTAATTGTTTTACATGATGGTAGGATTGCTGGTGTCCTTTTTTCTGTCTCATAAACATGCAAGGTTTCAGGTATGTCTTGCTACTTCTACTTACACTTAGGTCACACTACACATACATGTACAAATATATATACACACCCATCTGGGTTTTCTTCTATTTTCTTTCTTGTCCTTGTTTATTTCCTCTTACCTCCATGGAGAAGTGGAACAGAATTCTTCCTCCGTAAGCCATGCGTGTTGTAAGAGGCGACTAAAATGCTGGGAGCAAAGGGCTAGTAACCTCTTCTCCTGTATATATTTTTTTTTTTTTTTTTTCAACAAGTCGGCCGTCTCCCACCGAGGCAGGGTGACCCAAAAAAGAAAGAAAATCCCCAAAAAGAAAATACTTTCATCATCATTCAACACTTTCACCACACTTGCACATTATCACTGTTTTTGCAGAGGTGCTCAGAATACAACAGTCTAGAAGCATACACATATAAAGATACACAACATATCCCTCCAAACTGCCAATATCCCAAACCCTCCTTTTAAGTGCAGGCATTGTACTTCCCATTTCCAGGACTCAAGTCCGCTATATGAAAATAACCGGTTTCCCTGAATCCCTTCACTAATTTACCTGCTCACACTCTCCAACAGATCGTCAGGTCCCAAGTACCATTCGTCTCATTCACTCCTTTTCAAACACCTCACGCACGCTTGCTTATATTACAAAATGTAAAAGGAGAAACTTTAGTTTTTCCTTTTGGGCCACCCCGCCTCAGTGGGTACGGCCGGGGGTTGAAAGAAAGAAAAATAATATCTTTATTTACTACACGTACATATACAAGGTATACAGGCCTAGGTGACATCAGTGACATACTACTGTATAGAAAGCCGCTTGTTATGCAGAATATTTCAAAAAAAATTAGGTCAGTGTCCGGATAACACCCCACACTAGTCGGCTAACACCCAGGTACCCATTTATGATGGGTAAACTTTAGACAAAGGTGTAAAGAAACACGCCTAATGTTTCTACCCTGGCTGGGGGAATCGAATATTTCCCAAAAAATCATATTATGGCAACCCAAGCCAGGTACTAAAAATAAGCCACATTGACTTTTTTTGGGTTATCATAGGTTCTCTACACATATGCTGCTATGTGTGATAATCTATAGAGAAAATAACTTTTTTGTTTCAGGTTTATGGTGCAGTACGAGTGTATATGACAGTTATCCCTGTGCTACACTCCGTTTTCTCTAATATAAGCCCCCAAGACAGGGGTAGGAGAATGGTATTTGTATACCATATCCTCTTCATACCTCCATCAAACTGCTCTGTATTATGTCAAGCATTATTCATTCTGGAGTATTTAACATGTTTTATGTTCTTTATATTGTTTATGTCATATTAGATCAATTGTGATAGGAAAATAAGCTGTAGTGTTGATATTAGTGTAATAATAAAGCATATTTTCCTGCTTCATGAGACTGAGCTCATGGCAACCGACAGTGGCTTCAAAGCCATCTTTAATGGATAATGTACTGTGTAGGTGCTTTACATAATGAGAAGCATTTCTTTTATTCATTGGAACCATGGCTAGGGCTAAAAGTAAGCAGGTTAAAACAATAAATGGAAAAAAAGAAATTGGAATGAGTTGTGCAGCAAGTAGCGCCACCAAACAGTACCAGCGGGTTGGTGTGGCGACCCTGGAAATTTGAAATTATGCTAGCCAAAATTTGTACCGAATAACTGCTTGCCGGATTTGTGATGGCAGACCTGTACTATTTACACATGCCTTTTGTGATGACACACCTCGTAGTAATTCTATGAGTGTACATGCTCATGACTGATGATAGTGAAAGAGTGTGTTTGTGTGTTGAGAAGAAAAATATAGTGGCAAAATCTTGACTTCAGAGGCCACCATAATACCAATCAGCTGATTACTTCAACACTTTGGTATATTTATATTTAGAGAATCTCTGTGTCCTGATATCAAGGTAAGGCAAAGTAATGTTTACCATTAACTGTCTCATCACATGAGGAAAGACATGTGGGCAAGTCTTCAGCTGTTAGCAGGAAGCTATGGGAATTGGTGACGGGTGCTCATTTACTCCCTCGATCCACTGCTGGCTCTGGTGTTGGCTAGTGAGTGGTGTGGTTGAATCCCTCCTCACTCTTCCATTAAATGTAACATTATTGGCCAAGTAAAATGTGTGGTAGAGTTGGAAAATGAAATATGCAGTCTGTTTTCCTAGAGGCTAAAGCCAATGGGCAGCTCTCACATCTCTGACACTACCTTCCACATCATTATTTAAGTTCAGAATTAGTTCTCCTCATTCATAGACCATCCATCAACAAATTTACTCTTAAATATCTGAACACATTCACTTCAAAAAGTCTACTCTTAAATATATGAACACATTCACTCCACCATATTGCTTTCAACATAATATCCAACCTTCCATTACCTAAATTGTTTGTTACCCTCATCACCTTGCTCTTTCCTAAGTTCACTTTTAATTTCCTCCTTTTACATACCCTCCCAAATTTGTCCACCAATCTTTGTACCTTCTCAGAATCTCCCAAAAGCACAGTGTTATTGTCAAAAATCAACTGTGACAACTCCTACTTTGTATTAAATTCTCATATGTGGTGGAATGATGAAGTAAAGGGTGTGATACAAGAGAAAAAGTTAGCTTATGAGAGGTTTTTACAAAGCAGAAGTGCTATAGGAAGAGTAGAGTATACGGAGTGTGTCTCTCGGTGCATTGAGGTATCTGTGGAGACAAAAATTGTTATCTATGGAGGCAAAGAAGGGAATGTATGAAAGTATAGTAGTACCAACACACTTACATGGGTGTGAAGCTTGGGTTGTAAATGCTGCAGCGAGGAGACGGTTGGAGGCAGTGGAGATGTCCTGTCTCAGGGCAATGTGGGGTGTAAATATTATGCAGAAAATTTGGAGTGTGGAAATTAGGAGAAGGTGAGGAGTTAATAAAAGTATTAGTCAGAGGACTGAAGAGGGGTTGTTGAGGTGGTTTGGTCATTTAGAGAGAATGGATCAAAGTAGAATGACATGGAGAGTGTATAATTCTGTTGGGGAAGGAAGGAGGGGTAGGGGTCATCCTCGAAAAGGTTGGAGGGAGGGGTTAAAGGAGGTTTTGTGGTTGAAGGGCTTGGACTTCCAGCAAGCGTGCATGAGCGTGTTAGATAGGAGTGAATGGAGATGAATGGTATTTGGGACCTGACGATCTGTTGGAGTGTGAGCAGGGTAATGTTTAGTGAAGGGATTCGGGGAAACCGGTTATTTTATATAGCCGGACTTGAGTCCTGGAAATGGGAAGTATAATGCCTGCACCCTTTTAAACCCCCTTTACTGTTGCAACCCCCCAAACTAGGTGTCTCCTGGTGTCACAAAATTTAAAAAAAAAAATTGTTTTTTCTTATGAAATGATAGAGAATCGTTTCCGATTGTAATGACACCAAACAATACGAAATTTGATGGAAAACTGATGGAATTGCGCTCTCGCAAAGTTAGCGACCTCGGCGATATTTACAAATCGGCGATTTCGCCCACTTTGAGCCCTATTTATGGCTAATTGCATTGTTCCAGTCGACCAAACTCATAGCTATTTCTTTAGAACTTCATTTTTTCTATCGATTGCCCATTTACCGATTTCAACTACCCAATAACGTGGTCAAAAATTTGCAATTTGGCCATTTTCATGAAAATTAAAAAATATGACAGTTTCAAAATAAGGTCCAGAATGAACAATGCAGACATTCCTGGCTCTAAAATAACATTTTCTTTGTTCATCAGTCACGTCTCCAGGCCCCTCTAATATTACTCTTGCTTTCTATTTTGAATTTTTATTCAAACAAAAAAGAGAAGATTTACTGTTATGCAGACTACTGCAATACTGTAATAATCGTACAAATAATGTCGATCCATTCATGACTGCATATTAGAATGGCTAGTTGGACATTTATTGGACAATGACATCATTTGTTTACTTTTGAACATCGGCAAAAATCAAACATTTCCCATACTTTGAGCTCCATTTCCAGGTTCTTTTTATAGTAAAACCAATCAAAATCACCTCTATTTCTATAATATGTTTTCCATTCTATCAAATGAGACCAAGAAAACGAGAACACAACCATAAATACTATACGAAAATAGACCTCAAAGTCTGTATTTTAATTAAAAAAATTTAAAAAAAAAACGGTCAGTTTTTTTTCTCATTATGCATTGCGTGCTCTAGGATTTTTTTTATATGGTGCACACTGACTGCACAGACCCATTCTCTCACATAGGAGCCTACCAGCTCTCTCCTGCTTGATTTGAAGCTGCTAAATTTGAGAGTCTATATACGTCAAACACTGTACCTCGTAAGACATATATATATATGTGACCGAAACAGTGAAAGGGTTATAAAAAAAAAAAAAAAAAAAAAAGACTACTCAACACCCCAGCATTCATTTCTTTTTCAACCCCCATCTATAACTATGTTAAATAACAATGGTGACATCACACATCCCTGTCTAAGGCCTGCCTTTACTAGAAAATAATCTCCCTCTCTCCTACATACTCTAATCTGAGCCTTGCTATTCTCGTAAAAACTCTTAACTGCTTTTAGTAATGTACCACCTATTCTGTACACTTGCAACATCTGCCATATTCCTTCCCTATCCACCCTATCATATGCCTTTAAATCCATAAATGTTGTTCACTGGTATGCTTCAATGTAAGCACTTGGTCTACACATCCCCAACTCTTCCGAAAGACATATCAGCTATCCTGCTCTCTGTCTTACCTTTAATTCTTTCAGTAATAACTACCATACACTTTACCAGGCTTATTCCCCTATAATTTTTACTCTTTTATCCCCTTTTCCCTTAAACAAAGGAACTATTCACACACACTGCCAATACTTAGGTACATATGATACCATTATTCAGTACTCTTTTTCTTTCAACAAACCAGCCATATCCCACCGAAGCAGGGTGGCCCAAAAAGAAAAACAAAAGATTCTCTCATTAACTTCAGTAATGTATACAGGAGAAGGGGCTACTAGCCCCTTGCTCCCGGCATTTTAGTCGCCTCTTACGACACATGGCTTAAGGAGGAAGAATTCTGTTCCACTTCCCCTGGAAATAAACAAGAACAAGAACTAGTAAGAAAATAGAAGAAAACCCAGAGGGGGGTGTGTATACATATGCTTGTGCATGCATATAATCGCCTATTCCTACTCGCCTGTTTGTGGTTGCAGGGGTCGAGTCATAGCTCCTGGCCCCGCCATCTTCACTGAATGCTACTAGGTCTTCTCTCTCCCTGCTGCATGAGCTTTATCAAACCTCGTCTTAAAACTGTGTATCGTTCCCGCCTCCACTACATCACTTTCTAGGCTATTCCACTGCCTGACAACTCTGTGACTGAAGAAATGCTTCCTAACATCCCTTTGACTCGTCTGAGTCTTCAACTTCCAACTGTGACCCCTTGTTTCTGTGTCCCATCTCTGAAACATCCTGTCTTTGTCCACATTGTCTATTCTGCGCAGTACATGTATTTTATATGTTGTTATCGTGTCTCCCCTGATCCTCCTGTGTGGATTCCAAACTGGTGCTGCATACTCCAGTATGAGCCTGATGTATATGGTATACAGGGTTGAACGATTACTTACTGAGGTATCGGCACGCTATACGATAAATGAGGACACTCGCCTGTCATACCCCACCTCCTGCTCCACCCTCCCAACCTCTTCCAATTTTCCATCCCTCCCCTCCCTCTTCCTTCCCATTCTCACCTATCCTCAGGTCAGAACCTCAAATCCTTAGGTTTGCCAGATGCTTGTGTGCTGCAGCAGTTATCTGATTGATGTGCCCCTCAGGAGGTGTGCTCGGTATTATACTCGCCCCAAGACCTTTTTCCTCGAGTGAGGTATGCAGTCTTTGGCCACCTAGACTATACTCTCTGCAGTCTTCTTTGCCCTTCCCCAAGCTTCATGACTGCTTTTTGCGAGGTTAGATTCAAGGAGCCAGTTGCTGGACCAGGCTTGTAGCCTGTCCAGGTCTCTTTGTAGTCCTACCTGATCCCCGACCGATTTGATTCTCCTCATTAACTTCACATCATCTGTAAACAAGGATACTTCTGAGTCTCTCCCTTTGTCATTCACATATACCAAAAACAGCACAGGCCCTAGGACTGACCCCTGTGGAACCTCGCTTGTCACAGGCACCCACTCTGACACCTTGTCACGTACCATGATTTCTTGTTGCCTCACTGTCAGATATTCTCTGATCCATTGCAGTGCTTTCTTGTTATGTGTGCCTGATCCTCTAGCTTTTTCATTAACCTCTTGTGAGGACCTGTGTTGAAGGCTTTCTTGCAATCCAAGAAAATGCAGTCTATCCACCCCTGTCTCTCGTATGTTACTTCTGTTACCTTGTCATAAAACTCCAGTAGGTTGGTGACACAGGATTTTCCTTCCCTGAAACTGTGCTGGTTGTCATTTATAAGCTTGTGTCTTTCAGGGTGCTGCACCACTCTCCTGATGATCTCCATGACTTTGCATATTATACACGTTAGTGACACAGGTCTGTAGTTTAGTGCCTCGTGTCTGCCTCCATTTTCAAAAATTGGTACTACATTTGCCATCTTCCATACCTCAGGTAGTTGCCCAGTTTCAATGGATGTGTTGAAGATCTTTGTTAGTGGCACACACAGCATCTCTGCTCCCTCTCTAAGGACCCTCGGAGAGATGTCTGGTCCCACTGCCTTTGAGGTATTGAGTTCACATATAGCAGCTTCTTCTGAATTCCTGGCATCCTACCTGTTTCCACTCTAAACACTTCTTTAAATCTCATGTTGAGCTCCTCACACACCTCTTGGTCATTTCTTGTGAACTCTTCACCATCTTTTCTCAGCCTGATTA